>JAPPVO010000019.1:104754761-105120329 GCA_030407325.1 Camellia japonica
CGTGTCTCTTTATGAGTAGGACCCTATTAGGAGCACTGGTAGAGAGATGGTGGGACACCACCAACTCCTTCCATTTCTCTACCACCGGGGACATGACGATGACCCCGTATGACTTTGCGATGCTGACAGGCCTGGACGTAGGACGTTAGCCGATCCCATACAACTCTAACATGGGCGAGTGGGAGGCTACTTGGACCCATCTGTTGGGAGTGCACCCGCCTACTTTCCGCTCGATAGGCTTGGTTCGGTACACTTGGTTCACCGACCACTGCAGGGGGAGAGAGCCTACAACGGTCGAGAAGACAGAGCAGTACGCTCGGGGCATCCTCATGTTCCTCTTCGGCACTACCCTGTTTGCCGACAGAGGGAACACAGTGGGGCTATACTTTCTAAGCGCCTTAGTGGACCTATCATAGGTGTGACACTATGACTAGGGAGGCGCCAACCTTGCTACCCTCTACTGCTACATGAGCTCGACCTCCCGTAGGAGCGGGAACAGAGTGGGCGGTTACTGGCGAGCCTGGGAGGTACACTTTACATTTCTGCTTTACATTTTATACTGTGCTTTCTGCTTTGCACTTTCTGTACACTGCACACACCACACATTGCACACACATAGTCTAATCTCTGCTCTGCACTTGTACTTTCTATACACTGTGCCATACTCTGCTTTTTGCATTTCCTGTATTCTGTATTCTCATTGCCATTGTCTTGCTTTTCACAACTGTGGGTATATGCTTATTTCCCCGCACTTGCTCCCGAGCTGGAGGTTGAGGCGCCGCTCGAGGTACCCTATTCACATAGGTATGATGGTAGGTGCCAGCCCAGGACCCGAGAGACCCTCCCGTACTTGTGTCAGTACTTTGACACCGTGCGGGTGACTGAGGTAACACAAAACCCATAGTTTTTCCTGTTTTCATCTTCAATTCACTTTGCATATCTAAATGGCAACTGATGCATTTGTTATCTGCAAATTACATGGTAGCCTTGGGCGGTGATGCCAGAGTTCGCCCGATTTCATTTTGCCGGAGCTCGAGGCGCCTCTCGATATCGGCTTGTGCTCGAGGGACCCGTGGGCAGAGCTTGGTTCTTAGGTGCGCGCTTCATGCGCCAGACATTGGGCTTGCCATTGCAGTCAGTTCCTTTGCCTCCACCATCGTCTATGCGGGCCACAAGAGCTTCTCCCCTCAGGAGCTTATTGATGTCATGCGAGGCTCAGATGCAGACCGGTTTATTGGAGAGGGAGACTACACAATCTACCTCCAGACATACCTCAGGCCCCCATTGGCAGGTGTTCGTGCTCATACGGGAAGAGCAGCTGATATTGCGTCATCGAGTAGGGCTCGGGCAGTAGGTGCCCCCTCGACGAGCAGGGCTTGGACACCAAGAGGTAAGGTTAGAGGGATGCCTTCTACTAGGCAGTGCATTGGGTGGCCGGATCCCCCGACTGAGCTAACCAGTTGGCGAATCTCTGGAGTGCCTTATCAGATTCTACTCGAGCCTCCATTGCCAGATCATCGATATGTCAGGATGCCTGGCTCACCACCGGTACACTTTACAGCTTTCATTGATTTTAGTTTCACTTAAATTCTTACTCATTCATGCACTCATGATTTCAACTTGCATTTGAAGCCCTCTGCAAAGTATGTCGAGGGGTTACTCCAGGCGATGGCCTCATTAGAGAGCATGGTCTTAAGGAGAGAGATGATGCTAACCTCCCGCGGGATTCCGATAGTTTTTCAGTTTCCTTGCATTTATCATACTTCTGCTAATACACTGAAACTAAACATTTCATTGTACTGATACACTGCATGTACAGGTCACAACTGACACAACACACTGCATATACTCTGCATACTGCACTTGCACTTGATACTTGCTGATAAATACAGACTTGTCTTCTCAGGTCACACCCTCGCAGACAGGACCCTCAGAGCCTCCTCGAGCGGCAGAGAGAGAGAGATTTCGGCACACAGCCGAGGGAGATGTCGGGCGCCTGTCACACGCGATGATGATGGCAAGTCCAGTGAGGACGAGGATCCAGCGAGTCCTCAGTCAGAGTCATCCGAGGGCGGAGGCGACGGCACAGACTTAAGTTCTGAGAGTGGCGACGATGCCGATGAGGGCTCTGGTTCAGACAACGGTGCCGACGGTGATGATACAGAGTCTGCTCAGGCGAGGAAGAGGATGAAGAGGGCCTCTCGATCCTGAGGTGGTTGGCGCCGATTCAAATGCTTTTGCTTTGTTTTCTTTTTGCTAGTAGCATTAATTAATTGTACAGTCGTAGGCAGTTTTATTTCTTAAAACTTGTACCTTTGTAAAAAGACACCATGATGGAATAGAAAACAGCTTTTTGATCGAAAAAGTGTTGTATTTTGTATTCCAAGCATTGCATCGCACCATTTTACACAAAAATGAGATTGATGAAAATTGAACATTCAAAATGCATTGTCTTAATCAGGTAGTGAACCAACTAATAGCTGTAAGAACGACACAACTCGATAAACAACACAAGGCCTTGACAGGCCAAACAATGTAATTACAACTCGATAAACAAATTGCAACAAGTCAATAAGCAAAGCAACAACTCGATGACTAAAACAAATACAACTCAATAAGCAAATACAATTGTTAAGCAGAACAGCAGGACGCATCCGAAATAGAATCAAACTTAGGTTTTCAGCATCCTCAGCACACAGGAAGGCTAAAAGCACTCTGCTGGAGATAGACAGAGGCTGCTGGCCACTTGTTGCTTTTGCCAGCCACTTTTTACTTCTGTGTGCCACTTAAGTGGCCGGTTGGCTACTCCAACTGGTCGGCCGGCCAGTTTTGCTGGGAGCCTCCAGATTGCTGCCACCTGTCTTCCATTCAATGCTCTATCTTCTACAAAAGCTCCAGCTTCGTGGTTTATTCATTCTAACTTTGTTTTTGCCCCAAATAGAATCATTTCTTGTCCAAAACCTCTCCGATTGGATTGCGGCTTTAGATGGCTCGAAAAAGTTAAATTTCTGGGGTTTTGAAATAAATGCACAAGTCACGCTGAGCCACACCCCGCTGCATTTTTCGTTTCTCTATGCTGCGGCTAGGTGTTGGAATCCGGTAACTCATGTTTTTAGCTTTGGGGGTCAAGAGATGTGCTCCACTTTTGAAGATTTCCAAGCTTTAATGAAATCTCGGCGCGATGAAGAGATCTTGCCCCAATTCCGTTTTTGCCACATCTAAGCTTTAGGCCGGATGTGTGGGCTTACTTTGCACGATGCTCGGTCTTTGATTCGCGACGGGGAGTTAGACATTCCCAACCTGATTCATCGCTTTTCTGACGCTGGTGACCGCGACGATCATCTTTGGCAAAGTTTTCGGCGACATGCCCTCTGTTTGTGCATGTTATCTCATTTTCTACTTGCCCCTGGCTTTGGAGGGTCTAGCATTCGTTTGATTGAGATTGCCCAAGGCTTGAAAGAGGGCAAGAGCTGCATTGGCATGACATTAGCCGAAACCTTGATGGGCTTGGATGCTTTCCATCGACGAGAGACAACCAGGTTCGTAGGAAGTCCACTACTCTTACAGGTAATGTTTCCCACCCTTCTCATATGTGTTTCTCACATCACTCGGCCCTCAGGCTCTATTTTTCTCTCAAAACCCTTTTCTCACTTTTTCACTCTTCGTACACCTCTCTATTCTTTAATCTCTCTTATTTTTCATCCCTCCCCAGATATGGCTTACGGATGAATTGAAAGTAGTGGACTCTTGCCCAGCATATTCAGCACATGGCTATTTCTTTCACCAACGGCTAGTTGATGCCCCAGATGAGGGATGGTGGTGCGAATGGATGTGCACTAGATCTGCTGCTGACATCGCCTGGCGTTGTCCCTGGCTTGATCTACCGGAGATGAGCTACAGCATGTCTCGACAGCTCGACATTCAGCTGATTGGCCTGACGCACTGTGTCTTTTACTTTCCATTTCGGTTCAGGCGTCAGTTCGGCCACGACTAGACTTGCCCAGAAAAGGGGATAGAATACCCTGCTGCATTTTCGATCAAAGGCTCACATCTAGCCCGATATACCATAGCATGGAGGACGAGAGAGCTTCTGGCCCCCGCTTCCACTTTCAGTTGTGCCCTTTCTGTCGAGTGCATTGCTTGCTTGAGGAAGAGGCGCAAATCGGGCCTACTTTGGCATTTGAGGCTTCCACTAGCTCTGGAAAGGGGTGCAGGAACACCTGACTTAGCCATGCCCCAAATTTATTGCTTTAATCTATACTTTCAAGTTTTCTTTTTGAATGTAATAAAAAGCAACTTCAATTTGTATCGAGAGTCAGAGAGCTTTGTAATGAAATCAATGAAATTGAAGGTTGTGGGTACTGAAAATATTCCGTTTTGGTCCGAAAATGGTCTAAATTGTAAAAGATTAATTTGAGCAAAATCAACTTTTATTAAAACTTTTCAAAACCATTTTCGATATGGATCACAACTGGACATGCCCGAGATCTGTCACTGAGATGTACAACCCTGGATCCAGCAACTGAAAAGTTGCCCCTTATCTGAACAGCACTACACTGGAGATCACAACCAAACTCTTGGATGTGGAATAGACAAAGATGACCAAAACAATCACAAGGACACAGTTGATTTGGAAGTATTTGTGGCTGGACTTCAGAATGAAGTTGCCTACGTATCTCGAAGATGGGAATCAAAGCCTTACGTAGTTCAGTTCAGGTTCACTCGTGTGTTAACACTCTCCTTTTGGACTCTAACTTTTGCCAAGGTCACCCTTTATGGGTTTTCAACCTTGCGAGCTCAGTTTTTCTTATTTCAAATTTTTTGTGCTCTAACTTTTGCCTAGGTCGCCCTTTCGGGTTTTCGGCCTAGCGAGCCACTCAGGGATAGTATTTCTTCAACTTGTCCATGTTGATCAGTTGGGAGAACTCTAGGCCATCTTGGTCCATAAGAACGACAGCTCCACCCGACCAGATAGACTTGATGATGTAAGGGCCAGTCCAATTGGGTCTGAACTTGCCCCTAGGGTCGTGGATGGGAGCTCGGTTGTCTTTGAGCACCAAATCTCCTTCTTTCAGATTCCTGGACTTAACCTTCTTGTTGAAAGCCCTGGCAATCCTGCGTTGATAACCTTGAATGTGGTACAGTGCTTTCAGTCTTCTCTCGTCGAACAACATGAGTTCTTCGAACCTACTCTGCTGCCAATCTGCCTCAGCTATCTGGCACTCAGCCATTACTCGCAACGACGGAACCTCAACTTCGATAGGCAAAACAACCTCCATCCCATAAACCAAGGAATACGGAGTTGCCCCAATAGAAGTTCGAATTGATATCCGGTAGCCCCAAAGAGCAAATGGCAGCTTATCTGGCCAGTCCCTGTAGGTTTCAACTATCTTCTGCAGAATGTGTTTGACATTTTTGTTGGCGGCCTCAACTGCTCCGTTGGTTTGCGGCCTATATGTGGATGACTTATGAAAAGCCATGTTGTACTTCTCTAACAAGTCGATCGCCTCCTTTTTGAAGTGGGAACCATTATCCGAAATAATCTCATTTGGGACCCCATACCGGCAGATAATGTTATTCCTGATGAACTTAGCTACATGCGACGCCTTCAGCATTGCATAGGATTGGGCCTCGACCCACTTTGTAAAGTAGTCTATAGCTACCAAGATGTACTCATGTCCGTTAGACCCCTTCGGAGTAACTGCCCCAATCACATCAATTCCGTAGACTGAAAATGGCCATGGCGAAGTCATGTTGTATAGCTTTGATGGCAGAATGTTCATGCGATTTGCATGGATCTGGCATTTGTGGCATCACTGAACAAAGCCAATACAATCCTCCTCCATGGTTGACCAGTAGTAACCCTGTCTGAGAATTTTCTGAGCTAGCATCACCCTGCTCATGTGCGCTCCGCACTCTCCTCCATGGATGGCCTCCATTAGGCGCTTCGACTCTTCAGCCTCAACACATGGTTTATATATCCCAAGATGACACTGTTTGTACAATTTACCCCCGCAGATGATGAATTGAACAGCCATTTTTCGAATTGCCCTCTTATCTTTGGCATTTACCCCTGGTGGATAAGCTTCCTTTTCCAAGAAGTTCCAAATTTGATCTTGTACTTCATCAATCGCAGCAATCAACTCGTAGGCCGGCACAAACTTCTGTTCAATAATTATCGGACGCATCCGGACCCCGAAAGGGATGTCTATCATAGAAGATAGAGTTGCTAAAGAATCGGCGAACCTGTTGTTCTCTCTTAACAGATGGGTGAAGTTCAGCTTTTCAAACCGAGGAATTAGGACGTCCAAGGTCTGGTGATAGATTTTCATTCTTTCTTCTTTAACTTTCTAGTCTCCTTTTGCTTGAGGTACAACCAGGTTTGAGTCTCTGATGATGTCCAACCGCTTCGCCCCTAGTTCCAGGGCGGCTTCTAGTCCAGTGATACATGCTTCATATTCTGCTTCATTATTCAAGACCTTGAACTGGAGCTTGAAGGTTAAGGGTATGCAGGAATTGTCAGGTGCTATCAGCAACACCCCTATCCCATACCCGTACTGGTTTGACGCTTCATCAAAGTACATAGTCTAAGTTTCTTCTTCAATATGCAGAATGGCCTCGTCTGGGAACAGATATTCTACTGCTTCATCTCCTTTCACTGGGTAATCGGCTAAGAACTCCGCTACCGCTCTCCCTTTCACTGACTTGCGCGTCATGTACTTCAAATCAAATTCGGAGAGAAGAAGCAACCAACGGACTAGCCTACCCGTAAGTGCTGGCTTCTCGTAGAGATATTTGATAGGATCTAATCTCGAAACCAGTATTACGGAGTGAGCTAACAGGTAGTGCCTCGACTTCCTGGTAGCCCATACCAAGGCCAAACAAGCCTTCTCAAGTGGAGTGTAATGGGTCTCATAATCCAACATCTTCTTGGTCAGGTAATAGATAGCCTTCTCCACTTTGTCTTCAATCTCCTGTGCAAGCATGCAGCCCATTGTCGTTTCAGTTACTGACAGATACAATATCAACGGTTTCGCCGGCTCCAGCGGTGACAACACCGGTGGGTTTTATAGATACTGCTTGATCTGCTCAAAAGCAACTTGGCATCGGTTATCCCATTGAAATTTCTTTCCTTTCTTTAGGAGACCAAACAGTGGTTCACAAGTCAAGATTAATTTTGCAATAAACCGTCTTATGAATTGTACTTTACCCAGAAAGCCTCGCACCTCCTTTTCAGTCCTTGGTGGTGGCATTTCTAAGATGGCCTTAATCTTGGAAGGGTCGACTTCGATGCCCTTTCGTGTGATCAAGAACCCCAGCATTTTCCCTGCTGTAACACCGAAAGTACATTTCTGAGGATTCAGTCGCAACTGATACTCTTTGATCCGTTGGAAAAATTTCTTCAAGGCGGTGTAGTGGCCCTCTCTTTCCTTGGACTTGACAATCATGTCGTCTACGTACACCTCAACCTCTTTATGGATCATATCGTGTAAGATCATGGTCACAGCCCGTTGATACGTAGCTCCAGCATTCTTTAAACCGAACGGCATCACCCTATAGCAGTAGGTCCCCCAGGGGGTAGTGAAAGCAGTCTTCTCTCTGTCTTCGGGTGCCATCAAAATCTAGTTGTAGCTTGAAAACCCGTCCATAAATGAGAGCAGCGCATGCTCCGCAGTGAAGTCCACCAATTCGTCGATATGCGGCAGAGGAAAGTCGTCCTTCGGACTGGCTTTGTTCAAATCTCTGAAGTCCACACATACCCGAATTCTACCGTCCTTCTTCGGCACCGGAACTATATTGGCCAACCAAGTAGGGTATTCAGATACCAACAGGAACCGTGCATCAATCTGCTTGGTGACCTCTTCTTTGATCTTCAGAGCCCAATCCGGGCGAATCCTTTGGAGCTTCTACTTAACAGGTCGGGCCTCTGGTCAAGAGGGATCCGGTGCTATACAATCTCAGGATCGATTCCAGGCATGTCTTCGTAGGACCAAGCGAAAACATCTTTGAAATCTTTTAATAAAGCGACTAAGCGCTCGCGTTCCTCCGAAGACAACGTGGACCTGATTTGGACCAGCCACGGGTCCTTCTCAGTACCAACATTAATTGAGGTGATTTCATCAACCAAAGACTTTACAAACTTCTCTTGCTCTCGGTCAATCAAATGCTTTAAAACCGGAAGAATTTCTTCCTTGTCGTTTTCATCAAAATTTTGAAAATCCTGATTAATGCAATAAACTAAAGGCACAGAAAAGTACTCAAAAGCCACAGTAGCACCATTCTCATTAGCAACTTCCAGATCGTTTGATTTTTCGGTTACAACTGACTTAAAAGAAAATGAAAATGACGACCTGGACAGGACAGTGGCATCCGGGTCATCACCCCCAGGAATACCAGACTCCGACTCAGAAGAACTGGAATCTGATTCTGACTCCACAGACTCTGTGGAATCAGATTCTGGTTCACTACCTGACCCAGAACTGCTAGATCAAAGGCCTTCCTCGTATTGCCAGACGAGGGAAGGTGCAATGGATGCATCCAGAATGCCGGAAGATGGGCACACAGCTGAGCTATCTCCAATCATGGATACTGAGAAATCATTCCCCAAGCACTCCGATGTGATCTGAGGATCTGAGAGGAGACAAGCCAGTGCTACCCCCATTTCAAGTTTTGCGCTATCAGACTCATCCTTATTGCACTGCTCAGCCTCAGCTATTGGGTTAGTCTGCTCTTCAGCAACTTCATCCCCCGGTAATTGCAAGTCAAAGAAGATCTCAAAACCCGGCAAGCGCCGCATCTCTGAATTCAGCCATGGCTCTGGAAAGCCGCAGAACAAGAAATCTTCCCCCTCCCAGACAAAGCATCCGTTTAGGGTCCCTCGGATAGGTCTATGCACTAACTCATGGTGCTTCCCGGCTTGTTTAGCTTTGGTTCTTGTAGCCATCTCCCTTTCTTTCCTTGCCCAATCCTCCTTGGTAGGCGAGTAACCTAAACCAAAGCTATACGGGTTGTGCGGCACTTCGGCCAATGTAGTGAGGCCTTTCCGGCCACTCCTTCCTAATCCCATCCCGGGCACATATTGAAGCTTGTTCATGAGGTAAACAGATTATGCACTGACGTACAGCTCCTCATCAACAGCTAGCAGATCTTGTACTACCCGAGCCTCAGCCAAGGTTAACCCCGACAGAAAGAGATCCTCCACGCCGTGCTCAATTTCCAAAACTGGTATAGAAACTTCTGGCGGCGGATGTATTGAAGAGTTCCCAAAAACTATTGCTACCCCCTTCCCGTGGGGGTACTTCAGCATCTAGTGTAAGATGGAAGAGACAGCCCTCACCTGGTGCAGCCATGGCCACCCGAGGAGTAGATTGAAGCTGGCTGAAACATCTAAGACATGAAACTCGATGTCCTACTGCCCCGGGCCAACTTGAGTTTTAATCCGTACTGTTTCCATTACCTCCCGACTGGTGTTATCATAGGCCCGTATTACCTGGGCTGTAAGAACGAAATCTGCGGGCTTCAACCCGATAGCATACGCCGTTCGCGACGGACATACATTGATTGCAGATCCCATATCAACCAGGACCACCGGTATCCACTTCTCCTTGCATTCCACAGAGATATACAACGGCTTGTTATGATCGGAGCCCTCAAGCGGTAGTTCTTTGTCTGTGAAGGTCAGAGTCGATGTAGCACCATTTGGGAACACCAATCCTACCAATTGTTCGGGCGTTGTATCAATCGAAAGCTTAGCCTTGTCCATGGCTGAAAGGACGGCTTGTCTATATACCCTAGAGGCCATAAGCAGTCCCCAAATGGAGATGTCTGCTTGAATTTTCTTTAGCTTCTTCAGTACAACTTCCTCCTCTAACAGTCTGTCCTTTTGTTTGTCAACTTCTCTGTCTTTCCTAGACGCCTCCGGTTAGTCCAGATGTTGGGGCTTGAAGTACCGCCCAGTCCGGGTCATATGGTCACTTCTTCGGTGTACTAGGTGTCATCTGGGAGGTTTTGCCCCCAGTCTTCATCAATATGGGCCAGATACAAATCATCATCTTCCCACCACATGCCCTCAGCAGCCGATGGACAACTATCTGGCTCTGCTGTAGTTGTTTCTGTGCTCACAGCACATTCTGTCCCCGCAGGGGCCTTGGCCTTTCTAGCCCTATCTTCATTCTCGATCTTCTCTTACTCAAACTGCCTTAATGCGGCTTCCTGTTCAGTGTCTATCGTACATGTACTACCCAAGTCCCAAGCAAAATTCTTTGCACCGGTGCTCTCCGACGATCCTTCCTTGTTCTTAGCCATTCCAGCCACTGTAGATGTTCCAGTTTCTGACCGCCCCTGCATCGGTTGAGACTCCTCAACAACATCTGGCTCGTCACTGAGCCACCCTGTAGCATCTGTTGCTCCATTTACGTCAAACGAGTTGACGCTCACATCCCCCGGATCCTGCTCGTCAAAGAACTGTAGGTTGGTAATGTCCTCCTCCAACTCTGCTAGGTCATCTAGCCCCTGACTCGGTCTGTCCTCCCGGACCACATCAATCTCTGCCCCAGTTGGCAACTCTACCCTCGGCTTAGCTTGATCTGTTGGCACAATACAACCGCACGGGTTGTATGCTTCCTCAATAAAGCTCCCAGATCCATTAGGTTCCGAACCAACATTCCCATTCTCCTCCAAGGGCACCCCAGTTCTGTCTTCGACAGTCACCACCACTGGCTTGGGTAGGGTTAATGACGTGCTCATCATGTATAAATCTATGCATTACGGGATGAACACCGTCGGCTTAAGTAGGTGGGAAGGAGTGATATATATGCTAGGGTCATATAGAATGGTCGTGGTTTGAATCAGGTTTATCTGCCTGGGTGGAGGAGGGGGGTTGTTATGTGGTGGGAGAGGGTTAGTGGTGACATTCGGCTTCACGGGAGGCGCAATCACCTTGTTGCCAATGAGATCTTGAATCTCATGATGTAATCTGAAGCACTAGTCAGTATCATGCCCATGTTGCTGATGGAAGGCACAATACTTGGCTGGATTGTGTATGGAAGGGAGGTTATTTGGTAGTGGGTGTGGTTCCAGGGGCTTTAGATGCCCCTTTCTGATTAGAACCCCCAAGGCTTTAGATAAAGGCATGTAAAGTGGAGTGAAGGTCCTCTGGCTTCTAGGTGGGTACTTTGCTGGTTGGGAGGTGGTTCCGGACGAGCCAGTGAAGGGTGTGGCTGTTTTTGAGGTGGTGGTGGTGACCATGCCCACGTCAGAAGTTCTTGCGGCTGCACTACTGCTTGTAGCTACATTCAAATTGCGGGTGAAGGCCCTCTTAGGCTGCTCCCTTTCGTGGTCGATCAGACCTTGTTTCATAGCATCTTCGATCTGTACCCCAATCTCATGCAAGTCAGCAAAGGTGGGGAGGGGTAAGATGATCATTCTCTGCATCAGCTTGGGTTGCAGGTTGTGCACAACAACCATCCTTATCTGATCCTTTTCGAGTGGCCGAGTTGTTATCATGGAGGCCTTGGCCCTCCATCGTTTGACAAAGTCGGAAAATCCTTCCTTCAGCTCCTACCTGGTTGTCTCGAGATCACAAGTCGTGACCTCAATTTGGGTGTTGTACGAATATTGAGCAACGAAGGCCTCAGCCATCTCCTCTCAATTCCTCTTCACTGAGTCCTCCAGTTTGGCGTACCAGATGGCCGCAATACCGACAGGGTTCGACCGAAGAGAGATAGTTTCTGGAGTCTAGTCAAGCCCATCGGGCGTAGAATATCCGAGAACAGCCTCAGATGAACCATAGGATCACCCGAACTGTCAAAACGGTCTATGTGGGGCATTTTTAATCTATCTGGCAATATCACCGCCAAGTCTGTGTAACCATCCTCTATGTCTGGAATGGAGTTAACTCCTTGAGCCCTCTTGAACAGCTTTTCTAGCTTACTCACTTTTAATGCAGTTGGATCCACTTCGAACTCGAATGGGGCCTCAATTGGGTAGGCCTGTGCTTTGGATGTTTGAGGTAGAGTGGGATCCACTGGGACATTGTATTCTCCTGGACATTGGCTATTGGAACATGAGCCCTTGGTGCCGGAATTTTTACTAGAGGTGGATGGGATGCAAAAGTTGCCCCTTGTCGTGTTTGTTGCTGTTGTTGTAGCCTGGCAATGAGTTCAACCTGCTGGGCCACAACCTCGGTCTGGCGAGCGGTAACCTCTGCTTGGCGGGCAGCATCCCGCTGCATGGCCTGCATGGTCTTGTGGAGTTGACGCATCATGTCCTCCATACTGACTATAAAGTGCTGATCTGACTAAATAGGTATATGTTCCCTCTCTGAGGTAGAAGCAGATATCTCAGTCAAACTGCGCACAGGGGTGAGCAGCGGATATACTGATCCGCCGAAACCGACCGAACCGAACCGATCCGCCGCATTTTGGACAGATACGTGATGACGAGCGAACGATTACGGATTGATTTTCTCTAATCCGCCAATCTGGCGGACGGATGGCAGATTTGAGATTCCTTTGGCCGCAACCGAACCGCCAAACCGCGAGCACCCCTAGTAATTTATAAGACTTTGTGTTTTCAATTTGTTTAAATATTTTGTTTGTGTTTTCAATTAAAAAAAAGTTTAAATATTCTGTTCGAAATTTTTTTTTCAACTTGAATATCTTTTTTGAATTGAAAAAAATAAATGTATTATTTATCTATATTTTTTGGTTTTTAAATCTATCTCTAAAAATAATAAATAGAACATATGATATATGCTAGTTGGTTTTTGTTTTTAAAAACAGATATAGATGTAACAATACAGAGACATACAATCTCTACTACTGCTATGTTCATGGTTTTGGTGGTTTGAATTGTTTTTATATTTTAAGAACCACAGATTGTATGTGGATGAGGCATGCTGTGATTGTAGTATGTGGATGAGGCGTGCAGTGATTATGATATTCTAAAGTTTCAAACTTTCTTACTTTGGATGAGGCATGCAGTGATTGTAATATTTTTTAAGTCATTGACTATAATACTTTCTTCTTCTTTTTTTTGTGGAAGTGCACAAGTTGAATTATGTTGAAAATTTATAAAATTTTAAACCGCCAAACCGATTCGCATCCATCCGCCAAACCACCAATCCGCTCAATCCACATCCGTCGGATTGGTGGACGGATGTGGATTGATTTTCTCCAATCTACCAATCTGGCGGACGGATAGCGGATTGAAGGTTCCGTGGCCGCAACCGACCCGCGTCCACCCCTACACAGGTGAGGTAGATAATGACCGCTAATCTAGTAACCGCTGTACTGATGATCTGTGCTTGTATGACCTCCATCTCGTAACCGAGGGTAATACAGTAAACACTGGTTGTCCGTCAACTAGATCCTCAGATCGATGAATTCCCCCAATTCGGGTCTAGAGTGCTTGGGGGGTATTTGCCTCGTTGGAAACAATGATGCAATACTACCTTGCAAAAAGGAAAATAAAGCAAAATAAGGAAAAAAACAATCAGAAAAACGGACAGTATTTCGACTTAGATAAAGACAACACACAGTTGATATCATAAGCTGAACAAACTGCTCTCAAACATTGATCTCTGCCCCCAAATCACTGCCTCAAATTTGATACTCCCAAATACTGATGTCCTCAGACTGATACCCAGACTTGCAAGCTGATACATCCATTCCTGTAGAGACACACTCTAAAAGTACATATCAAGCAAGTGAGAACAAAACACCCCTATGGTGGGGTAGGGTTTCCTTGTCCTATCTCGTTAGGAGCTAGGGTTTCACTACACACACATGCGGTTTCAAACAACCTACATTCGGGTGAGCAACATGTCCTACTTTGGAACAGTCTCTAAGGCTTCCGATATGCAACTAGGTCGACTAGTCAAAAAGGGTGTCTCGGCAAAACCAAGGTTTGTGTTCCCATCGTGGCAGAGCCCATAACTAGTCAGCCTTATGGCATGCTTTTCCAAGCAAGCCTCTGGCAAACCGTTCAGGAATAACAAATGGCAAACACTATGACTTAAGCGCACCAATACCAATGCAATGCAAAGAAACACATAAATGTAGATAAAACAACATATTATGAGTGATAAAACAACATATCATGGGTTTCGAGTCAAGTTCTCTAAATCCCCAGCAGAGTCACCAAAAAATGTAGACCCGACTTTCTTCGCGCGCCCCCCTTTCGAAGAGGGCGCGAATTGGTCTTACTACAGTTCGGACTCCTGTCACGGTTCTGAATCTAATCGCACAAAGTGCAATGCGAGACTGATAAACACCAAAGAGTCCAAATCTGGCAATTGGTTTTGAAAAATCAATTTTGAATGAAAAGTGCCAAACATGGACTGCTTTGCCAGATTACAGAGTCGCCTCCTAAATGTTTTGTTTTGGGAAATTTAGGAAACCCTGACTCGTGCCAAAAGCCACATGTCCGTCGTCACCAAAGTTGCCTTGGCTCAGGAACTTGGGTATGAGAGGGGAAGGTCTTGAAATGAGCACCCCCACTCGCCCGATCAAAAGACCGGCCTCTATTAAGCATGATATGTTGTTTTATAAACACATGTGTTCTTATTCCGGTTATTCGCTAACTTACTATGTGATGCGCACAACATACAAGTATAGACTCAATCATGAGAATTGGAACAAGACAACTCATGTTTGTTTTCAAAAATGATCTGAAAGTGCTACTCGCAAGTAGGCTAAAGCGTGGATTTGCCACCCTCAAGTGGGCTTAAAACTTGTATTTGATGAATTGTCCCAATTCAGGCAATCAGGCCTTCATCCACAGGCATTCAAGCAGTTAAACAAGTAAGCAAATAGCCTCATGGCAAGCATGCTATCATGGCAACACTCACACTCATGTAAGGATGCTAAAGTGTAAACACTTACAGTGTACTCCAAGCCAAAACAAAAAACTAATTAGAAATCATGCATGATCCTAACTATGTTAAAATGCCTAATGCAACACATGCAAAATGCAACTAAATAGGCTCGACTATCTAATCATGGCATATGAAGCAACTTGATAACATGCTTTGAAGCACGTATTCAAGTAAATATTGAAATACAATGCAGTTTGAATGATGCGCCGAGCCCGGTGCATGCAAGACAAATGAATGATGCACGCATGCAGGCACAAGGATGCTAATTGAAACAAGCCCTAAAACTAACCATCGAAAGCTGATAAGTAAAAGGGAGAAAGAAATGGGGTTGGAAGACATGCACCCACACACGCACACTTATTACAACAATACGCCCTCTCGAAGGAGGGTCTGAATAAATGAGCTAAGCTACACTAAGCTAAGCTAAGCTACTTATTAAAAATCAACTAATTAACTAACTCTAGCTAATTAATTATTACAGACCGAATTGAATTCAAACAACTAGCTATTCTAAGCTATTAAGTACAATACTCCAAATCAAATAATTAGCTAACAACTAGCTAGTCAAAGCAAGTAAAATGGCCTCGGGAGAGGGAGATATGCATGCTCGGTATGCTTCACCCGAAAATACATTGCCTTGCCGTGAGTTGCCTCTGTTTGCACTCACTGTGATCTCAGAACACTACACAAACTTCCAGATAGCTTCTGCCCCAAAATAGGAACACTTTGGACAATTTCTCCTTCAGGTGGCCGGCCAGCCAGTACATGTGGTCGGCAAGCTAGTGCAAGTGGCCAGCCAGCCACTTCTCTTTCCAAAATCTTGCCTTTGCTGCAACAGAGAGCAACAGAGCCATGGCAATGCATTTGGCTAAAAATGTGTGTACTACCACCCTCCTCATCATGTCTCAAGCTCAAATGAGTGTGATACTTGGCTCTCAAGCCACCAATCAAGCATCTCAATGTGTGATGGCCCAAGAACCAAGTTTGTACAAACTTAGTGAATGAGCACATAAGACTCAAAGTGTCATCAACCTATCATGCATGCTCAAGGATGACAACGACCAAGGAATGTGACACGTTTCATCACTTTGAGTATGAAACGTCTCATATTTCTTGTGTTTGGATTAACGTCTGACCCAAACAAATGCAATGCAACACACATATGTTATCTTGGCATGTTTTACTTGATTCAATTCTTGTTTACTCATTTACATTACCAAATCATTCCTTAATTGGTTAAGTCCAATATGAAAGGTCTTCTAATTTGAAAGATGACCTAAGCTTCGAGTGCCTTGAGCATGAAGAAAGTATCATGCTATTGGTTAGTAGAAATCCTCAAGGGAGGATTAATACCAATAGGCATGAATGCCTCAAGTTCATGTTCAAGCCAACAAGGGGCTTAAGGCCACTTTCAAAGTGAATGAAGATTTGAAACAATGGAGTGCAATGACACACATTTCAACACTGAAATAGCATGCTAAGCGACTTAAAAACAATGCAAACAACTCATGTAATGCATGCTCAAAAGCCAAACTCAGTAAGCTAATGAAAGGGGTTGTGCCACCACCTTACAACACAAGCCTCAAAGGGCTAAACTAAATCAAAATAGACCTCAAACATGCCAAAACAGTGGCCAAATCATGCTGAAATTGAAGTTTACAAGGCAAGAAAATCATGCATACCAATTGGCCAACAAGCAAGGCATAAGGCTTAACTCTTAGAAGCAATGAAGGAGTAACACATGCAAGAGTATGACAATGGTATAAGCTCTGAAATTACAAGCTAAATGATGCCATATCATGGAAATAACTGAAACAAAGCATGCTAGAGAGCCCAAAACATAAAGTTAGCAAAGAGTATGACACTAGAAGCATCCAATATCAAACTCAAACAATCAAACCAGCTATGGATAGATCTCAAACACGTCAAAATAAAGGCCAAAACATGCTGAGATGGAAGTCCATGAGCAATACAATCATGCTCAAGTATTGGCTCACAAACAAGGCATAAGGCACAACTCACAAAAGCTATGAAAGAGTGGAATATGTGAGAATGTGACTATCCTATATACACTGAAATTATGTGAGAAATGAGGCTAAGGCATGCAAACAACTCAAGCAAAGCATGCTAGGGACTTTGAAACTCAAAGCTAGTCAAGGATCTTTACACTACAACCATGCACAACAAGTCTCACATGGCCAAGACCACTCAAAATAGATCTAAAGCATGCTAAAATAGTGGCAAAAACATGCAAAGGTAGAGCTAACACAAGCTAGGATGATGGGCTAAAGCATGAAGCATGTTAAGCCAACAAGCATGATTGCACTACAAGTGTAAGATATAAGCAACGAGTGGCCAAACCAGCCCAAAACAGAGTTAGAGCAGGTCCAAAAAGTCACAAAAACATGCTTGAACTAAGCTTCAAAAAGGGAGAAACACATGCTCACTTGATAGGCCCTCTATGCATACAAACAAGATACAAGGAGAGGGGACCACCCCCTCCTATTTTGAGCCCCAAAATAGCCTTTCTACCACTAAAATTCCTCTAAGTTTCAGTGGTAGAAAGGCCAAACAAAGGTGATTACAAAGGCTAAGAAGGGTGGCTTAAGAGGCTTTACAAGCCAAAGAGCAAAAGAGGGGAAACACCACCTAACCAAACGAGACTCAAACCAACATTTTAAAGCCTTAAAATCAGAGTTTTTAAGACGTTAAAACCAAACTTAAAATAGCATAAAAAGGTTATCAAACACTTAATCAAAACAAAGCTTAAGAGGGACAAGTTGTTACCCTTGAAGAACAGCAGCAAGACAGGTCTTCCTCTTAGGCAAAACCAGCTTTTGAGCTCCAAACAAACCTTCAAGAACCTCAGCTCCAAGGTAGTGGTGTTTTACTAGGTGCTTTAGTGCAAATATGTGAAGAAAACACACTTTAAGGCACAATATAGCACAATATATATATAGAGAGAGAGAGTTAGAGAGAGAGAGAGAGGGAAATTTAGCTCTGAAATTTTTGTGAACCCCCTCTAAAGGGAGAGGGAGCTCCCCTCATATAGAGCAAGCAAGCAAAAAGCTTGCTTGATCCCTCCATACACGTGCATGGAGGATGAGTTCAGTGAGCTATAGCTGGCTTAAAAGATCTGAAAATATCTAAAAAGGAGAAAAAATGGCCGCCGACCAGTTAAGGTGGCCGGCCGACCACTTGAAGTGGCCTACAAAAGAGAAAAGTGGCCGGCAAGCCCTTCCCCTCCCCTAGGCAAAAGGCATCAAGGTTTGGCCCAAAAACCAAGGCCAAAACACAGAGAGTTAAGAGGCTCAAAGACAAGGCACTCAACCGAGACCCTCGGGCGCTCAAAACAAGCACAAACATGCGCAATCATCGAGTGCACAACCGATGACGTCAAAGTCTTGAGGTCAGTCAAAAATAGGGTGTCTACACCAGCAAATATAGGATGTCCGATTCTGCCTCAATTACGTGGCACCCCTAGACTGGACGACCTTTCGAATAATTGCCTGGATGACCAGCGTCACCCTTATCAACCGCGGCTATCACCTTTGACTAGCTGGACAACCTCCTGAGTGACTGGTATCACCCTTATGAACCACGGTTGTCACCCTTGAATGGCCCGATGACCACCCGCATGACCGCGCAAGAAGCCCACACAACTTTAGGGCAACTGGAGCAAACACATTTGGGCAATTCGGATAAGACCAAATTCGACGGATGTAGTATTATAGTTTATTATATTTTTAGACTATACATATATTGTTAAATATTAACGATTTTTGTATTTTTTTTAATAAATATTAAAGACAATTATAAAAAATTAAAAAAAAAAAACCCCTTCAAGCTTTAAGTCTTATAATAAAATAAACTGTAAATTTAAAATGTTGTCAATTTAAATTTTAACCTTTTGATTTATTTTCAATTTAAATCATCCGTTTATTTTTGCTAAGTAAAATTGACAAACCTACATTAAATATTTAAAATGCTAATTTGCTTGAATTTAATAACTAAAATAGCTCTTTTTCTATCAAATTTATTTAATATAAATAGAGAAGTAGTTTAAATTGAAAACAAATCAAAAATTTAAGATTTTAAATTGATAACATTAAAAATTTATTTTCAAATCCTGATTTTTTTTTTATATAACTTTCCCCTAAATATTAGTATAAGATTGTGTAATTTATAATATTTATCAAAAAAAATATTTTAAAAGTAGATTGATTCTGTTATTCATCAAGTCTATACAAGGTTAGGGCAATGACAAATAATCGTCATCGCTTACGTAGAAGTAATCTGAAAAATCCCAAGATACTTCCAAAATGAACTCACTAATGCTTGAAAATTTAAACCTTTAAAAAAAAATGTATTTTGTTAGAACGTAGTGAATCTTATTAAAACATATGATTTTTTTATTTTTTTTCGTCGTCGTTGTCAATTACCGCTTAAATAAGCTGAAACCAAACAATCAAAATATTGTGAAGAAATTATAAAATAAAAATAAAAAATAAGATTTGGCACTTGTAACAAAGTAATTTTTTAATTTTTAATTTTCTCAATTTAAACATTAATTTTTTGATTTGTTTTCAATCTAAATTATTTACTTGTTTTTGCTAAGTAATATTAACCCCCAAAAAAAGTATCTCAGTCATTAAACTCAATATAAGTATAAATAAAATATTTAAAATATCATTTATAGATTTTTCTATCTACTATAATAGCGAAGGTGGTTGAAATAATTTAATGCATCCTTAACAAGTATCCTTCAGGCATTGGTTAACAAAATCCTACATTAAATGCCTAAAATGCCATTTTGCTTGAATTTAATGACTAAAATAACTAATTTTCTATTTAATTTACTTAATATAAATAGAAAATTTGTTTAAATTGATAAAATTAAAATTTTATTTTCAAACCCTGAATTTTTTTTATTTTTTATTTTACTTTCCCCTAAATACTAGTATAAGATTGTGTAATTTATAAAATTTATCAAAAAAATATTTAAAAAGGAGATTGATTCCGTTATTCATCAAGTCTATACAAGGTTAGGGTAATGACAAATAATCGTCATTGCTTATTCAGAAGTAAGCTGAAAAATCCCAAGATACTCCCAAAATGAACTCACTAATGCTGAAAATTTAAACCTTTTGAAAAAAAATGTATTTTTGTTAGAATCTAGTGAATCATATTAAAACATTTGATTTTTTATTGTTGTTGTCGTCTTCATCAATTGTGATTTAAATAAGTTGAACCCAACAATTAAAATATTGTAGAGAAATTATAAATAAATAAATACATTGAATTTGACACTTATAATAAATTTTTTTTTAAATTTTCTCAATTTAAACATTAATTTTTTTGATTTGTTTTCAATTTGAACTATTCACTTGTTTTTATTAAGTAATATTAACCCGAAAAAAAAAATGTATTTTAGTCATTAAGCTCAATGTAAGTGTACATAAAATATCTAAAATATTATTTTTAATTCAGTTTAATGACTAAAATATTATATTTCTTCAGCTTTACTTAACAAAAATTGACGGATTATTTAGATTGAAAATAAATCAAAAGATTATGATTTAAATTAATAAAATTAAAAACTCGGCATTTATTTTATTACAAATGTCACCCTTGATTTTTTTTGTAGTTTTTCCAAATAATTTTTCCTTAAATTGCAAAAATTACTTCATTTTTTTATTTTATTTTATTTTTGTAATTGTCCCTTTATTTTTTAAATTTTGTTTTTCATCAAATTCAATTTTCATGAATTATCAATTTGATGGAAAAAAAATATTCCTTTCTTAATTTGATAAACATTGTGATAAAAAAAATTTAAATTTATCAAATTTAAATTTAATTAACTAAAAAAAAACCTTCAAGGATCGGAGATTATAGCGATCCCGGTTTTCCCTTCCTTGTTTATTGTATTTCGGACTCGGTTCCGTGGATATGTTGTTGTCTTATTCCCGTTTCCGTCCTTTACTCTTTGTATTTGATGTCTTGGATTGTGTTGAGCAGGTTTGAAACTAGTTAGTTGTGTTTGGAAACCAAGGCTTGATGCCTAGATTTTGGCCTTCACGCTCGAGCGGGCCCTTCGCTTTTGTTTCTCCGCTCGAACGGGGAGTTTGACGCTCGAGCGGGATTTTTTATCTCTCAGTATTTCGTTCTGCAGGTCATCGGACGCTCAAGCGTCCACTTTCACGCTCAAGCGGGGATCTTCGTCTGCAAAACTTCTGGAAGTGTGCATTTGACGCTCGAGCGGCGTTTTTCATGCTTGAGCGTGAGTCTGTGTCTGATGCTCGAGCGGGGAGTTCCACGCTCGAGCGGACTTGTTTGTATATCAGTCCGAAAAATAGCTTTTTGGATCACTTTTTCAAGCCATTCTCTCTCTCTAACTTTTCAAAACCCAAACTTGAGGGCTTCTCACTCTAGACTACAACTTCTCTCTAAGAAATCATCTAGTTTGAGTGATCTTCTACCATAGTTCCATTGCATAAAGTGTAGAGCTTAGTGTGGGCTACATTTCAATCCGAAAATCTTTGGGTCTGGAGCATTTCGAGTTTCATCATCTTCTCCATTTGGTCTCTCCATTTGAGGTAGGGATAACTACTCATTTTTTTATGAGCTTTAACATAGATGTTGGGCACTTTGTATGAATGGTTTGATTTGGGGAGGTTAGGGTTTGAGATTTGAAATATTGAAAAGAGGGGTTTCGTTCTTTTGACCAATACATGTGTGTTTTGGGTCTTAAAGGAGGTTATTGATGTTTATTGTTAATATTTGAACCTTTGGGGTCTATAGCGATCCCAGTCTTTCCCCATTTGGTTGTTGTATTCTGAACTTAGGTTCCGTGGAGTTGATGTTGTATATATCTTGTTTCCATCCCTCAATATTTTGTATTTGAGTTATAGGATGTTTTGGGCAGGTTGTTACAGGTTGGTAGTGAGTTTGAACCAAGTGTTGCTGCCCAGAATTTTGGTCCTTCGCTCGAGCGAGACTTTTGTCACTCGAGCGACCTCCGTGTTTTAGATCCTTCACTCGAGCCAGGGTTCCTTAGCTCGAGCGAGAGTTGAGTTTTGTATCTTGTGGCTCGAGCAAGAAGTCCTTCGTTCGAGCTTGCTTCTACGTCCTGTACTGGACCTGAAGGGTGCAGTTCTTCGCTCGAGCGAGCTTTCCTTCGCTCGAGCGAGCGAGGTGTATGTTTTGAGGTTCTTCGCTCGAGCGAGCATTATGTCGCTCGAGCGTGCTTCTGGTTGCAGACTTGAAGCTTTGCATTGTTGGCTCGAGCAAGACTTTCTTCGCTCGAGCAAGTCTGTTTTTGTGTCTGGTCGCTCGAGCGACCAATCCTTCGCTCGAGCGAGCCTGTGTTATATCAGTAGGCAGCAGCGATTTTAAAATTCACTTTTTCATCTCCACTTTTGTGAAAACCCTAGACCAGCTGCATCTTCTCTCTCTATACATCTTCTCTCTAGAGTTTCATCTATTTTTAGTGTGTTCCTACCCTAAGTTCTTTGCAAGAAAGGTAGAGGGTGACTTGGGCTTCGTTTTAATATGAACATTTGTAGATTTGGAGCACTTTGGGTTTTGGTCATCATCTCCTTTGAGCTTCTATTTTCGAGGTAGGGATATCCTACTCCATCTTATGAGCTTTGTCTTTGATTTTGGTCATTTTGAGCAGTTGGTGATATTGTGCAATTTTTGGAAAAGTTGGGGTTATTGTGTAATTTATAAAAGAGGGGTTTTCAAGTATTAAAACTCATGTGTATGTGAGATTGTGAAAAGAATGAAATTTATATTGAAGGTTGGTGAAATCAAACCTTAGGGTTGATATTGAGAAAATGGAGAAAAGCCCTAATTGTTGTGATAAATTAATTTGTATAATTAATTTTGGAAAAAATGTGGAATTAAGTTGAAATTCATGAAATTGAGGAAGTATGAGATTAAATGGTGTAGTTGGATAATTTAATCACTTACCTGTGGAATTGTTGATATTTTATCTGTTGATAAATTTATTATCTGTTTAGAAATAACTACTTTGGGCTATCGGTGGAGGATAGTCGTGATTGTTGTAGACATTGTATGTTGATTAGGGAAAACTGAAACTAATCACATTGAATAAGTCATTGAATATGACAGTTGAATTAATACAGCAAATACGTGCATTGATTGGTTATTGTATCTGACAAGTGTTGAATACATTGTATATGCATGTTATTTGGGAGGAGATAGGGGATGTACTCCATGGTTTGAGGGAAGATAGGGGATGGACTCTCAAACTTGTTTGGGAGGAGATAGGGGATGAACTCCATTAGTACAGCAAATATGTGTACTTATTGAATTATGGAAGTGTTTCATTTTGAGTTGTTATCTCATTTGAAATGGAAGTGTTTTAATATGAGCCTTGGTCTCATTTGAATTGTTGATATTGGAAGTAATTTTAATATGAGATGTAGTCTCACTTAATTGTCTGGCCAGGTTCTGAGCCATGTTTATGAAATGATTCGGATAAGTAAAAGAATGAGAAATGTAACATGGACACGATTGTCATGGAACTGTATTGTGACATAATTTGGCTTACAAGTGTTAACCACCTATCAAATGCTATTGTTTTAGTCATTGCTTATAGTTGGTTTAGTATATCTCTACTGGGCTTTGGCTCACCCTATATGGGACATCATTTTCAGGTTCAGGTGACATACCACCTCCAAGGACATAGCTTGGGAGGTTCTGGGAGTTGAAGGCTCTTTTTGGTTGTTTACCTTTTTTGTATATTACATGTAATTTCAAGCCAAGGGCTTAATGTGTATGAGTTAGTACTCCTTTTTGTAACCAAGTGTTGGCTTGGAAAGTTGTAAGCCCATAGGGCATTTACTTTTGTTGTCAACATGTAATACTTTTGTAATGAACACTCTGATAAATAGAAATGTACTTTACTCTCTTATGACTATGTATGTCACGAATGATAGGTTTTATGTATTATTTTTGAGGGCGTTACAACTTGGTATCAGAGCGTACCGGGTTTGAATACTTTGGGTACGTGGGAAGTGGTTAGTACCACAATGGGTTTGTCTTGCTTGTTAGAGAGTTATGTAT
This sequence comes from Camellia japonica, assembly GCA_030407325.1. NCBI lineage: Eukaryota > Viridiplantae > Streptophyta > Magnoliopsida > Ericales > Theaceae > Camellia > Camellia japonica. The sequence continues at coordinate 104,778,733 of JAPPVO010000019.1, forward strand.
GACACTATGTGCTTATGTGATAACATGTTTATGCGATTATTTGGGTATGGGATTTAGTTTCTAGGATGTTGATTGGATCCTTGGGTTTCTGTGAGTCTTGTTGGAAAAGCACTTGATCAATGCTGTTTCTAACCGGAACTTTAGTAACGCCTCGGGACTATCATTATCTAGAAATGAAATTCGTAAGTGCTTACGTGGAATGAATTACAGTTGTCCATGTATTAGGACGCGAGTGTATAGCTTCGGCACATTTGTGAATGTGCTAATGTTCTTTGTTACCTTTATTAGGATGTCAGGACGAGGATGAGGACGTGGTGGTAGGCAAGGTAGGCCTAGGAGGCAAGAGATGCCCATACCGGATGACGTTCCGGCGCAGGAGGAGGGTGTTGGCCAGGCCAATGTGGTCGAGCCAGTAGGTCAGCAGGCCATGGGCGCCTTAGCCGCGAGATGGTAGGAGCTTTGAGAGCATCCGTGGACATTCTCAGAGCTAAGAATCAAGTCCAGGCCCAGGTTGTTGATGCAAGGCCTTCCTTTCTGAAGATGGAGTTTTTCCAATCTAATCCAGATGAGTTTTTGGGGATCCGAAGGAGCCACTTAAGGCTGATGAGTGGTTGGAGCAGATGACTAAGACGTTTGAGATGCTTGGCATCGAAGATAGGGCTTCGAAGGTGACCTTGGCGTCTTTTCAGTTAAAGGGAGATGCGGGTCAGTGGTGGAAGTTCATGAGGGGCCGTATTGGTGGCACTTGGGAGGCCTTTGTAGATGCTTTCCAGGAGAAGTTTCTGTCTCCCGCTGTCAGGGAGAAGTTGAGAGATCAGTTATGCCAGCTTAAGTAGCTGAGTTCTTCAGTGGCCGAGTTAGAGGCCGCATTTACTAGTTTATCCAGGTTTGCACCTGAGCTTGTGGCGTCTGAGGAACGCCGTTGTCTGGAATTTGAGAAGAAGTTGAGGCACGGGCTCAAGATGAGAGTCGGGGTTCTATGATTCGGGAGTATGGGCGTCTTGTGGATGCTGCAACCCATATGGAGATTATGATGCATGAGGAGGTGGAGAGGTTGAGGGCTCCAAGAGGAGTTAGGATGGCCTGGGTGATGGCAGGAGACAGAGGGGCTCTAACCCTCAGCAGTCTTAGGGTGGTTTTTCTAGATCTACCTTTCCAGTGCCGAGTGCAGGTTCTGGAAGAGGCAGTCAGGGAGACGTGACTTGTTACAAATGTGGTCAGCTGGGCCACAAGTCTTCCGCTTGCCCACAGAGGGGAGGAGGTCAGAGAGCTGCTTCATCTTCGGCTCAACCTCAGAGCCAGAGTCAGGGCCGAGGTCAGCCACTGTCTTGTTATCAGTGTGGTCAGGCGGGGCACCTGAAGAGGTTCTTACCGCAGTTGTGTGCCGTATCGGGTGCGTCTGGTTCGAGGCAGACGCAGAGTTTTCAGCCAACACAGTCAGTTCAGGCCTCGAGGGCCAATCAGGGAGCTTCATCATCCCAGTCTGTGCAGCAGTCTTTTGCTCCTAGGGGTGAGCAGGTTGATCAGAGACCTTCAGGGCGTGTGTATGCTGTTGCCGCGCAGGATCTTGTACCTGCTCCATCTGTTGTGAGAGGTACCTTCTTGTTTTGCAACTCGGTTGCCAATGTGTTGATTGATATGGGTGCATCCCATTCCTTTTTATCTGCTGCATTTGCATCTGTTTTGGGGCTGGAGTTGGCACAGTTAGCATCTCCTATATGTGTTGTATCACCTGTTGGGGGTGAATTGATTTTGAAACAGGGGTATCGGGGCTGTAATATAGAGGTCGCTGACCGCTGGCTTCCATTTCCTTTTATAGTTATGCCTATGTTGGGTTTTGATGTTATCTTAGGTATGGACTGGCTATCGTCATACTGGGCTGTTATTGATTGTCACTGCCAGAGGGTCACAGTATGTACCTTGAGCGGGGACTATTTCCATTTCTTGGGGGATCGGGTTGGTAGTGTACCTTGAGCGGGGACTGTTTCCATTTCTTGGGGGATCGGGTTGGTAGTGTTTTGCCACCGGTGTATGATCCGCGAGGGCGAAGTGAGCTTAGTGGTCTTCTCGCTAGCCTCATGAGTAGTGAGTGTGATGAGACCGGGGTTGAGTTGCCGAGAGTGGTTAGTGAGTATTCGGATGTCTTTCCCGAGGATCTTGTTAGCTTACCACCTCATCGAGAGATTGAGTTCTCTATTGATCTAGTGCCCGACACAACACCGATTTCTATGGCACCTTATCGTTTTGCCCCAGCCAAGTTGATTAAGTTGAAGATTCAGCTCCAGGAGTTGCTGGATAAGGGCTTTATTCGCCCTAGTGTTTCGCCGTGGGGAGCACCGGTCCTCTTTGCTAAAAAAAAGATGGTGCCTTGAGACTTTGTATTGATTACCGGAAATTGAATCGGGCTACGGTTAAGAATAAATACCCTATGCCTCGTATTGATGACTTGTTTGACCAGTTGAAGGGTCCCGTTGTTTCTCTAAGATAGACTTGAGATCGAGTTACCATCAGTTGAGGGTCAGGGAGGAGGATATTCCGAAGACGGCATTCCGTATGCGGTATGGCCACTATGAGTTTCTGGTGATGCCTTTTGGGCTCACCAATGCACCGACAGTGTTTATGGACCTAATGAACCGGATATTCTGAGAATTCTTGGATCGTTTTGTAGTCGTTTTCGTGGACGACATTCTGATTTATTCACCTTCTGAGGAAGAGCACGAGAAACACTTGAGAGTGGTGCTGGAATTGGTTAGAGCCCATAGGCTGTATGCCAAGTTTGGGAACTATGAGTTCTGGCTAGGAGAGGTCAAGTTCTTAGGCCATGTAGTCTCCGGGGAAGGGTGTCTGTTGATACATCCAAGATAGAGGCAGTGCAGGATTGGGCACAGCCTAAGAGTGTTTTTGAGATCCGCAGTTTTCTGGGATTAGCTGGGTATTACCGCCGGTTTGTGAAGGATTTCTCCAGACTAGCTTTTCCGTTGACTAGATTGACACGGAAATGGGTCAAATTTGTATGGAGTAAGACTTGTGAAAAGTCGTTCCAAGAGTTGAAAGTTAGACTTACCACCGCTCCTGTATTGATTATTCCGGAAAGAGGTTTGGGTTATGCCATTTATTGTGATGCCTCACGAGAGGGTTTGGGTTGTGTGTTGATGCAAAGGGGAAAGTGGTTGCCTATGGCTCGCGTCAATTGAAAATACACGAGAAGAATTACCCTACACATGACCTAGAGTTAGCAGCTGTGATTTTTGCCTTGAAGATTTGGAGGCACTACCTTTATGGTGAGAGATTCGAGGTGTTCTTGGATCATAAGAGTCTGAAATATCTGTTTACACAGAAAGACTTGAACTTGAGACAGAGGAGGTGGATGGAGTTTATTGAGGATTACGACTTCGAGTTACATTATCATCCGGGAAAGGCCAACGATGTGGCCGATGCCCTTAGCAGGAAATCCGTTAGTGATGTAGCTAGTATAGCCATCCGAAAATGGGAGATGTTGGGTGCACTTGGCGAGTTTGATTTGCTTCTGGGCGAATCCATTGAGGCTGCGGCCTTGTTTTCTGTTGTTGCGCAGCCTACACTTATGACTCAAGTGTTAGAGGCACAGAGAGGTGACCTTGAGGTAGAATCTCTCCGAGAGAAGATCTCCAGTGGGAAGGTTGAGCAGGGTTTATCTGTGTATCCCGACCAGAGTGTGAGATACCGAGACCGATTGTTTATGCCGGAGTCTTACCGAGAGGAGGTACTCTGGGAGTTTCACCATTCACACCTTTGATTTGGGTCGCCAGTTTTGGTGGAGGGGTATGAAGAGAGATGTGGCAGTTTTTGTGTCTAAGTGCCTTACTTGTCAGCAAGTGAAAGCCGAACATCAGAGGCCAGCGGGTTTGTTACAACCCTTGCCTATTGCCGAGTGGAAGTGGGAGCATGTCACTATGGACTTCGTTGTAGGTCTTCCGAGGACTCAGCGGGGTAGTGATGCTATTTGGGTGGTTGTAGACTGGATGACTAAGTCGGCGCACTTTATCCCTATGCGCGTGAGAGACTCGGTAGATCATCTTGCCGACTTGCATATCCGGGATATAGTGAGGTTGCACGGGGTCCCAGTGTCGATCGTCTCAGATAGAGATCCACGTTTTACTGCTAGACTGTGGCAGAGTTTACAGAGTGCCTTGGGTACTAGGCTGACCTTTAGCACGGCTTATCATCCTCAGACTGACGAGCAGTCCGAGCGTACTATTCAGATCCTTGAGGATATGCTTCGAGGTTGTGTTCTTGACTTTAGTGGGTCGTGGGAGAGGCACTTGCCCTTGGTGGAGTTTGCCTACAACAACAGTTTTCAGTCGAGTATCGGTATGGCACCGTTTGAGGCCTTGTATGGCCGACCTTGTAGGTCTCTAGTTTGTTGGGCCGAGGTGGGTGATGCACCTTTGTTGGGCCCGGAGTTGGTGAGGGAAGCGACGGAGAAAGTTGAACTTATCCGTAGGAGGTTTGTTACAGCCCAGAGTCGTCAGAAATGTTATGCCGACCGTAGGAGGAGACCTTTGGCATTTGAGGTGGGTGATCACGTGTTTCTGAAGATATCACCTAAGCGGGGTTTGATGAGATTTGGTAAGAGAGGGAAGTTGTCCCCTCGATTTATTGGCCCTTTTGAGATCTTTGAGAGGATTGGCGAGGTTGCCTACCGTTTAGCATTACCGCTGTAGTTGTCCGGAGTTCATGACGTGTTTCATGTTACTATGCTTTGGAAGTACGAGCCGGATGCATCGCATGTGTTGGATTGGACCGACTTAGAGGTTGACGAGGATGCCTCGTATGAGGAGAGACCGGTTCGGGTCTTGGATAGGCGGGATCAAGTCTTGCGAGGCAAGACTATTCCTTTGGTTAAGGTTTTGTGGAAACATCACGGAGTGGAGGAAGCCACTTGGGAACGTGAGTTGGAGGTCCGAGAACAATATCCGAATCTATTTGTGGATGTTTGAGCATATGTTGTACATTTTGTTGCATTGTTAAACTTTAAGAACATTAAGTATGTCTTAAGTTGTAAAACATTGTATATGTTTTGAGTTTATGGAAATATTGTAGAACTTGCCTCGAAATGGAAGTTTATTATGACATAGTATATGTTGAATGTGTTGTAGAAATGGAAATATATCATGAATATTGAATATAATATGAACTTATGAATCTTGTGTAATGGAAATGGTTGGATTTGAAAGAAATACATGTTGATAATGCATATTGTAAGAAATGCCTCTTGAATAGAGATGGAATGACCGGTAATGGGTCAAGTTGTGAAATTTTAAGTTGTAATGTTGTTGAGTAGTGAAGAAAGCATACTTTTGAAAACTTGTGCCTAATTTCGGGGACGAAATTCTTTAAGAGGGGGAGGTTATAGTGATCCCAGTCTTTCCCCATTTGGTTGCTGTATTCCGGACTTAGGTTCCGTGGAGTTGATGTTTGTATATATCTTGTTTCCATCCTTCAATACTTTGTATTTGAGTTATAGGATGTTTTGGGCAGGTTGTTACAGGTTGGTAGTGAGTTTGAACCAAGTGTTGCTGCCCAGAATTTTGGTCCTTCGCTCGAGCGAGACTTTTGTCGCTCGAGCGAGCTCCGTGTTTTAGATCCTTCGCTCAAGCCAGGGTTCCTTAGCTCGAGCGAGAGTTGAGTTTTGTATCTTGTGGCTCGAGCAAGAAGTCCTTCGCTCGAGCTTGCTTTTACGTCCTGTACTGGACCTGAAGGGTGCAGTTCTTCGCTCGAGCGAGCTTTCCTTCGCTCGAGCGAGCGAGGTGTATGTTTTGAGGTTCTTCGCTCGAGCGAGCATTATGTCGCTCGAGTGTGCTTCTGGTTGCAGACCTGAAGCTTTGCATTGTTGGCTCGAGCAAGACTTTCTTCGCTCGAGCGAGTCTGTTTTTGTGTCTGGTCGCTCGAGCGACCAATCCTTCGCTCGAGCGAGCCTGTGTTATATCAGTAGGCAACAGCGATTTTAAAATTCACTTTTTCATCTCCACTTTTGTGAAAACCCTAGACCAGCTGCATCTTCTCTCTCTATACATCTTCTCTCTAGGGTTTCATCTATTTTTAGTGTGTTCCTACCCTAAGTTCTTTGCAAGAAAGGTAGAGGGTGACTTGGGCTTCGTTTTAATATGAACATTTGTGGATTTGGAGCACTTTGGGTTTTGGTCATCATCTCCTTTGAGCTTCTATTTTCGAGGTAGGGATATCCTACTCCATCTTATGAGCTTTGTCTTTGATTTTGGTCATTTTGAGCAGTTGGTGATATTGTGCAATTTTTGGAAAAGTTGGGGTTATTGTGTAATTTATAAAAGAGGGGTTTTCAAGTATTAAAACTCATGTGTATGTGAGATTGTGAAAAGAATGAAATTTATATTGAAGATTGGTGAAATCAAACCTTAGGGTTGATATTGAGAAAATGGAGAAAAGCCCTAATTGTTGTGATAAATTAATTTGTATAATTAATTTTGGAAAAAATGTGGAATTAAGTTGAAATTCATGAAATTGAGGAAGTATGAGATTAAATGGTGTAGTTGGATAATTTAATCACTCACCTGTGGAATTGTTGATATTTTATCTGTTGATAAATTTATTATCTGTCTAGAAATAACTACTTTGGGCTATCGGTGGAGGATAGTCGTGATTGTTGTAGACATTGTATGTTGATTAGGGAAAACTGAAACTAATCACATTGAATAAGTCATTGAATATGACAGTTGAATTAATATAGTAAATACCTGCATTGATTGGTTATTGTATATGACAAGTGTTGAATACATTGTATATGCATGTTATTTGGGAGGAGATAGGGGATGTACTCCATGGTTTGAGGGGAGATAGGGGATGGACTCTCAAACTTGTTTGGGAGGAGATAAGGGATGAACTCCATTAGTACAGCAAATATGTGTACTTATTGAATTATGGAAGTGTTTCATTTTGAGTTGTTATCTCATTTGAAATGGAAGTGTTTTAATATGAGCCTTGGTCTCATTTGAATTGTTGATATTGGAAGTAATTTTAATATGAGATGTAGTCTCACTTAATTGTCTGGCCAGGTTCTGAGCCATGTTTATGAAACGATTTGGATAAGTAAAAGAATGAGAAATGTAACATGGACACAATTGTCATGGAACTGTATTGTGACATAATTTGGCTTACAAGTGTTAACCACCTATCAAATGCTATTGTTTTAGTCATTGCTTATAGTTGGTTTAGTATATCTCTACTGGGCTTTGGCTCACCCTATATGGGACATCATTTTCAGGTTCAGGTGACATGCCACCTCCAAGGACATAGCTTGGGAGGTTCTGGGAGTTGAAGGCTCTTTTTGGTTGTTTACCTTTTTTGTATATTACATGTAATTTCAAGCCAAGGGCTTAATGTGTATGAGTTAGTACTCCTTTTTGTAACCAAGTGTTGGCTTGGAAAGTTGTAAGCCCATAGGGCATTTACTTTTGTTGTCAACATGTAATACTTTTGTAATGAACACTCTGATAAATAGAAATGTACTTTACTCTCTTATGACTATGCATGTCACGAATGATGGGTTTTATGTATTATTTTTGAGGGCGTTACAACTTGGTATCAGAGCCTACCGGGTTTGAATACTTTGGGTACGTGGGAAGTGGTTAGTACCACAATGGGTTTGTCTTGCTTGTTAGAGACTTATGTATGACACTATGTGCTTATGTGATAACATGTTTATGTGATTATTTGGGTATGGGATTTAGTTTCTAGGATGTTGATTGGATCCTTGGGTTTCTGTGAGTCTTGTTGGAAAAGCACTTGATCAACGCTATTTCTAACCGGAACTCTAGTAATGCCTCGGGACTATCATTATCCAGAAATGAAATTCGTAAGTGCTTATGTGATTATGTGCTTACGTGGAATGAATTACAGTTGTCCATGTATTAGGAAGCGAGTGTATAGCTTCGGCACATTTGTGAATGTGCTAATGTTCTTCGTTACCTTTATTAGGATGTCAGGACGAGGATGAGGACGTGGTGGTAGGCAAGGTAGGCCTAGGAGGCAGGAGATGCCCATACCGGATGACGTTTCGGTGCAGCAGGAGGGTGTTGGCTAGGCTAATGTGGCCGAGCTAATAGGTCAGCAGGCCATGTGCACCTTAGCCCACGAGATGGTAGGAGCTTTGAGAGCATCCATGGACATTGTCAGAGCTGAGAATCAAGTCCAGGCCCAGGTTGTTGATGCAGGGCCTTCCTTTCTGAAGATGGAGTTTTTCCGGTCTAATCCGGATGAGTTTTTGGGGGATCCGAAGGTGCCACTTAAGGTTTGCATCTGAGCTAGTGGCATTTGAGGAACGCCGTTGCCTTGAGTTTGAGAAGTAGTTGAGACACGGACTCAAGACTAGGGTTGCTCGGTCCATGACTCGGGAGTATGGACGCCTTGTGGATGCTGCGGCGCATCTTGAGATTATTATGGAAGGGGAGGAGGAGAGGATGAGGGGCTCCAAGAGGAGTCAGGATGGCCAAGGGGATGGCCGGAGGCAGAGGGGTTCTAACCATCAGCAGCCCCAGGGTGCTTTTGCGAGATCTACCTTTCCAGTGCCGAGTGCAGGTTCTGGGAGAGGCAGTCAGGGAGACGTTACTTGTTACAAATGTGGTCAGCTAGGCCACAAGTCTCCAGTTTGGCCGCAGAGAGGAGGAGGGCAGAGAACAGCTTCAACTTCGGCTCGACCTCAGAGCTAGAGTCAGGGCAGAGGCCAGTCGCTCTCTTGTTACAAGTGTGGTCAGGCAGGGCACCTGAAAAGGTATTGCCCGCAGTTGAGTGGCACATCTGGTGCGTCTGGTTCGAGGCAGACGCAGAGTTTTCAGCCTGCACAGTCAGTTCAGGCCTCAAGGGCCAATTAGGGAGCCTCATCGTCTCAGTCTGTGCAGCAGTCTTTTGCTTCGAGAGGGGAGCAGGTAGACCAGAGACCTTCAGGGCACGTGTATGCTGTTACCGCGCAGGATCTTGTACCGGCCCCATCTGTTGTGAGAGGTACCTTTTTGTTTTGCAACTCGGTTGCCAATGTGTTGATTGATACGGGTGCATCCCATTCCTTTATTTCTACTGCATTTGCATTTGTTTTGGGGTTGGAGTTGGCACAGTTAGCTTCTCCTATTTGTGTTGTATCACCTGTTGGGGGTGAGTTGATTTTGAAACAAGGGTGTCAGGGCTGTGATATTGAGGTCGCCGACCGTCGGCTTCCATTTTCTTTTGTTGTTATGGCTATGTCGGGTTTCGATGTGATTTTGGATATGGACTGGTTGTCGTCTTACCGAGCTGTTATTGATTGTTACCGCCAGAGGGTCACTGTATGTACCTTGAGCGGGGATTGTTTCCATTTCTTGGGGGATCGGGTTAGTAGTATGTTGCCACCAGTGTATGATCCGCGAGGGCGAAGTGAGCTTAGTGGTCTTCTCGCTAGCTTTATGAGTAGTGAGTGTGATGAGATCCAGATTGAGTTGCCCAGAGTGGTTTGTGAGTACTCGGACGTCTTTCCCGAGGACCTTTAGTTTGCCACCACACCGAGAGGTGGAGTTTTCTATTGATTTAGTGCCCGGCACGACGCCGATTTCCATGGCACCTTATCGTTTTTCCCCAGCCGAGTTGAGTGAGTTGAAGATTCAACTCCAGGAATTGTTAGATAAGGGCTTTATCCGCCCTAGTACTTCGCCGTGGGGAGCACCGGCCCTCTTTGCTAAAAAGAAAGATGGTGCCTTGAGACTTTATATTGATTACCAGAAATTGAATCGGGCTACGGTTAAGAATAAATACCCTATGCCCCGTATAGATGATCTGTTTGACCAGTTGGAGGGGTCCTGTTGTTTCTCTAAGATAGACTTGAGATCGGGTTACCACCAGTTGAGGGTTAGGGAGGAGGATATTCCGAAGACGGCATTCCGTACGCGGTATGGCCATTATGAGTTTCTGGTGATGCCTTTTGGGCTCACCAATGCACCGGTAGTGTTTATGGACTTGATGAATTGGATCTTCTGGGAGTTCTTAGATCGCTTTATGGTCGTTTTTGTAGACGACATCCTGATTTATTCATCTTCGGAGGAGGAGCACGAGGAACACTTGAGAGTGGTGCTTGGGTTGCTTAGAGCCCATAAGCTATATGCTAAGTATGGGAAGTGTGAGTTCTGGCTAAGAGAGGTTAAGTTCTTAGGCCATGTGGTCTCCGGGGAAGGGGTGTCTGTTGATACATCCAAGATAGAGGCAGTGAAGATTGCGCACAGCCTAAGAGTATTTTTGAGATCCACAGTTTTCTAGGATTAGCTGGGTATTACCGCCGATTTGTGAAGGATTTCTCCAGGTTAGCTTCGCCATTGACTAGATTGACGCGGAAAGGGATCAAGTTTGTGTGGTGTGAGACTTGTGAAAAGTCATTCCAAGAACTTAAGGTTAGACTTACTACCGCTCCAGTGGTGGTCATTCCAGAGGGAGGTTTGGGTTATGCGGTTTATTGTGATGCCTCACGAGAGGGTTGGGTTGTGTGTTGATGTAAGAGGGGAAAGTGGTAGCCTATGGCTCCCGGCAGTTGAAAATACACGAGAGAAATTACCCTACACACGACCTAGAGTTAGCAGCAGTGATCTTTGCCTTGAAGATTTGGAGGCACTACCTATATGGTGAGAGATTCGAGGTGTTCTCGGATCATAAGAGTCTGAAATATCTGTTTACACAAAGAGACTTGAACTTGAGGCAGATGAGGTGGATGGAATTTTTTGAGGATTACGACTTCGAGTTGCATTATCATCCGGGGAAGGCCAATGTTGTGGCCGATGTCCTTAGTAGGAAATCCATTAGTGATGTAGCTTGTATAGCTGTAACACCGCCCGCGTGGGGACCTCGCTACAGCTCGGACTCTCTTTTGTGTTGCGGTTCTAAATCTGAACCAAAGAGTCCAACTCTGGCAAATCGTTTTGAAGGAAAACAGATTTTTTGAAAAGTAGTGCCAAACATGGACTGCTTTGCCAGATTACAGAGTCGCCACCTAAATATTTTTTTAATGGGGGAATTTAGGAAACCCTGACTCGGTGCCGAAGGCCACGTGTCCGTCATCACCAAATGTCTTGGCTCGGGAGCTTGGGTACGATCGGGGAAGGTCAGCTATGAGCACCCCCTTTCGCCCGGTCCGAAGACCGGCCTCTACTAACCGTGATATCCGATTTTGAAAACATTACGTGTTCTTATTCCAATTATTAACCTAGAATTACTATGTTATGCGCACAGCAAACAAGTATAGACTAGATTGCCTAATTTGGAAACAAGCATTGCATATCCGTTTGTTTTGAAAAGCGTTTCGGGTTTGCTACTCGCAAGTAGGCTAAAATACGGATTTCAATGAGTTATTCCAACTCAAGCAATCCAACCTCCACCCACAGGCATTCAAACAGTTTATCTCACATAAGCATTTAGCCGCATGGTAAGCATACTGTCATGGCAACATTCACACGCATGCGAGATGCTAAAGCATAAAATACTTACATCGTACTCCGCGCCAAAACAAGGAACTAATTAGCAAACATGCGTGTCCTAGTTCATGTTAGAGTGGCTAATGCAACACAGGCAAGGATGCAATTTAGAGTAGGCTCGGCTAACCCTAAAATGGCATGTGAAATGCTACAACTATCACGTATCCAATTTGGAATTGAAAGTACGATGCAGTTTGTATGATGTACTGAGCCCGGTGCATGTTTAACAAATGCATGGATGCACGCATGCATTGCATAAGGTATGCTAATTTTAAATATGCCCTAATCTACCATCGTAAGCAGGTAAATAAAAGGGAGAAAGAAGTGGGGGTTGGAAGACATACACACACCCACGCACACTTATTACAGATTTGCCCTCGCTCGGAGGACCGAAAGAATAATACAAATAATTAACTACGCAAGCTAATTAAATTACAAAACCCATTAAATTAAGCAGATTAATTAATCTAATTAAAGTAGTAAACCCCTCGGGGAGAGGGCCGGATGCGGCGCGTGTTCGGGACTTGCTCGGAATCGCGCTACCATGCAAAGTCTGCCTCTGTTTTCCCTGCTTTCCTCCTCTGAAGACTGCCAAAGTCTCAAAACTACCTCTCAAGGCACAGGGCGATACCACCGGCTGAGGGGAAACACCACCGGCTGAAGTATGTTTCCACCGGCACAAAATTCATCCATTGGCCACCAATATACTGCCGGTCGGCACTAAATACTGCCGGCCGGCACTGAATGTCTGCAGAACCTACAACTCACAGCAGCAGAGGGCAACAACTTGCATGGCAATGCAATTCAAGCAATTTATGCACCAAACACACTCCTTATCATGTGAATGACTCAAAGGAGCGTGTGCCTCGATTCTCGGGCCACCAATCACGCATTTTCATGCATGATGGCCTAAAGAACCAAGTATGCAACTTTTATCTCAAATGCATGCAAACCAAACAAACATAAAAGGGTGCCAAACCTCTATCATGCTCATCTCAAAAGGTCAAGCATGTGCATTGATGTAATGCAATCTTAAACATGTTAGCTAGCATGCAACATGGACAATGTAATGTACTTGTGCAAGACATACAAGCCAACATGAGATAAGCATGCGAGCAAACAAATGATGGCCTTAAACATGACTTAGGCAACTCTAGATAGGCCTAAAATCAGTGTCCAAAGTGCCCAAAAATGAAGGCCAACACACACACACACATGCATATGTTAAGACTAAACACTTAGGCACTAAGTAAGCAACCCTCAAGCATACTTGAAAGGGAATATCATGGACACTTAGCATGCATCATAAGCTTTGAAAATCATGTTATAGAAGGTTCCAAACCAACTAAATAAACCAAGTGAAGCATGCAAGAAGGCCCAAGCACTTAGGGCTCACCAAAGAGGTAATGAACTACACTTAACACGACCATACATAGCATGCATTGGGCGACCAAAAACAGAGTTTTAACACATAAAACTAAGTCCAAAAGACCACCTAGATGGCATCTAATGGCTCAAATTCAAAGGCATGCATAATGACCAAAACAAAGGGCATGCAACACATGCTTTCAAAGCAATAAAGAGGCGACTTAGGCAAGCATATGGGCATGCCAAAGGGACTGATATTACATGTTGGGTGGTTCCAAACCACCAAAACGATGCAAGCAACGCATGCTACACATTGACACACTTGAGGCATACAAGCCCTACAAGCCACAAATGCAAAGGAGCTATACTAAGCATGCCAAAATCAATCCAAACGACTATGGACAGACCTAAAGCATGGCAAAATAAGCACAAAACATTCATGAATCTAAACCTAAAGCATGCTCAAATTAGGGCTAACAACCTAAGGCATGTTAAGGCAATACAAAGCATTACATGGCACCTATGCTAAGCATGCATAAGGGACCAAAACCAACTTAACACAAAGTTATAACATGGCAATATAAGCATAAAATATAGCCATGGCATGCTCAAACACACACTCGAACATAAGGCTCCCTAAGAGACCAAAACTTGCCCTTTTCAAGGACATCAAGGAGAGGGGGTGGCCCTCTCCTTCTTGGGACTTCAAAGCATCATCTTCACCACTGAAATCCCTCGAGATTTCAGTGGTGAAGAGACCTCAACACCAAAATCCCTGAGCTCTCACAAAATAGCACAAAATGAGGTCTTTTCAAGGCCTAAGGGTGGTCAAACCCTCCCAAAGCACAAAACACTCTTAACCAACAATAAAGAGGACCAAAAAATAGAACTTTTATGTGTTGATCACCAAGCACAAAAGTTCTAAGCTATGTAAAAATGGAGTGCAAAAATGGGGTAAAAAGGGGTAGTTTCTTACCCTTGAAGACCACCTTCACAAAGGTCGATGTTGTTGCTTCCTTGAGCTCAAATCCAACCAAAAACTCCAAGAACCAGCCCCTAGAACCTCAGTAACCAAAGGAAGGTGAAACACTAGGTGTTGATGAGCAATAGTAAGTCACAAACACCTAGTGTACAAATAAGAGGGAAGAAGAGAGATGGGATGGATACAAAACTTCTAACCTAAAACCAGAGCTTCTTCTCTGTCTAAAATGTCTAAAAAACTAAACTCCTTCCAACCTTGAGCCAAGAGGAGGAAGGGTCCTCTTATAGGCAACTAAACTTACAAGTTAAGCTAACCAAGAGGCTCATCCCTCCATACACGTGTATGGAGGGGAAACAAATGCTATAAAGCTGTCTGAAAATATCTCCAAAAACAGCTGTAAAGTAGTCGGCAGGGCAAAATGGTCATTTTGCCAAAATTGACTGCCGACCGGCACAAAAGTGCCGACCGGCACAATATAGTGCCGATGGCAACACCAACCAGCCGGTGGCCTCTAGCCACTGCCGGTGGTGTGTGGGGATGCCTCACAAGGCATTCCCTGCCCCTCCAAGGCAAAAACAAGTGTTTGGTGCAAAACCAGACACAAAACGGTCGAGTTCGGGATCCTGAGGCAGGGCGCGTAGCCGAGAACTCCGGGAACTCCAAACGAACACAAACATGGATAATCACCGAGTGTTCCAACGGTGACGTCCAAGTCTTGAGGACGGTCAAAAATGGGGTGTCTACAGTTGCCCCTCTTTGACAGAACTCGGAAGTCATAACAATGACGGGAGTGAATGTCAAAGCCCAGAGACGACCCATTTTTGACAAGGCCGAAGACTTGGACAAACATACAAATCGCAAATGGTTGAACTCGCAAGCTGCCTACGTATCCCTTTAGGAATCAAACCAGCGTAGTTCAGGCACAGGCATACAAGCCGTAGATAAGGTATGCGCCCGTAGGCAGGGGCAAAATGCAAGATAATGCAAGAAGCCGAGCATAACTTATGATCATGCAAAGAAAGCTGTAATGAAGCACACATGCGACAGTTATAAGCTAGCATATACCAATCTACACTACAATGCAGAAAGGATGTAAGAGAATTATGCAATTCTCAATACGTCTCACTCGGAGGATACAATACTTGTGCGGCTCGTCCGGTTGCACCGGCCTCAAATGAGCCTTACATACAATATCGTGCCTGCAAAGAAAGCAAACTTAATAGGTACAATATTGTTAGCGACATGTATGACAATGCACTGATGAAATGCTAAATAATATGCAATATATACAAAACTATGTATAAATAATGCAAATGATATGCAATGCAATTGAAACCATGCAAACTACATGCAGGGCAACTGAATCATAATTCAATCGTAAGCGGTTCAAAACCACACATATGTCAAATAGATTGATGGAGGTAACAAGTCCGTCTCCCATAGAACGATGTCTGATCTATGAGTACTTCGCACGGACACAAGAACAAGTATTGGGTGGAATGACATAAGTGGGGAAACGACCCGCTGGGGAGGGAATAATGATCCTAATGCCGGACGCAATAATTACACTACAATGCAATGGAAATGGATACAATGGACATGGCACGCAGGCCAAACCAAATCTTGCCTAGGAAAGGCATGTACGCATACGAGCCGCGTCTAACACAGAAAATGTGCCGCAACCCTCAAACCAAGCTCATCAAGGAATAGGCGCGTACACAAAAACCGTGCTTCGACGTGAAAAGTAGGGGCACATACCAGACCAAGCTCAACCTGGAAAGGCGCAAGCCATAGATGGAAGTGATGCAATGGGTGCATGCAACTACGATGCAACGGAGATGGGTGTTTACAGAAAATGCATGACATATGCACTATACTACAATGATGATGCATGACATATGCAGGTTTTTTTTTTTGAAATGCATGACATATGCACTATATACGATGATGCATGACATATGCATGTTTTTTTGAAATGCATGACATATGCACTATATTTAGAATGATGCATGACATATGCATGTTTTTACAATGATGCATGACAAATGCAATATTTAGAATGATGCATGACATATGCAGTATTTACAATGATGCATGACATATGCATGCGTTTTTGTTGTTTTTTTTTGAAATGCATGACATATGCAGTATTTACAAATGATGCATGACAATGCACTATGATGCAATGACTATGATTGCAGCTTTCCCTATCTTACCAACAGGGCGATATACTAGGTTGGTTCAGTATCCAGAATTGAGGCGTGGACACGCCGCCTCAACCTATGGGGCTTCCATACAGATTTCAAGCCGAGGGTACACCCCCTGGGTATTTAAACCAGACTTTAGTCTCGGAAATTCCGAACCTTTGCGTTCTAGGCATAAGCCGTTCAAACTCTAGTTTTCACCGTCCCAGTTGGTCTTCTAGGAACTCACCGCAAAAACAGGCAGGTGGCTTTACCAGACCACCAGAAGTCGTTCGGGCACGACAAACACCAAAGGAATTGCACCTTCAGAGGATTTAAGGTCTCCTAGACCGGGATGCAATGCATGACAATGCGTGTTTTCTTCCTTTTTTGAAATGCAGGTGATGCATGATTGATCTTTTTTGAAATGCGCGCCAACGCGCGGCTTTTGAGATGCATGCCAAATGCAATGAGGTGTGCACCTTAATGCACTGAAGGTCTTGCACCTCCCAAGGATTTAAGGTCTCCTAGACCGTGCGTTTTTTAAGGTCTCGCCAGACCGTGCGTGTTTAAGGTCTCGCCAGACCGGGGGGGCAATGTAAATGAGACACGCATGCCAATGCAAATGGAGCAAATGAGACACGCGTGCCTCATAAAGATGGAAAATGAAGTGCAATGAGGTACACGTGCCTCAAAGGATGGAAAACAATGCAAGTGCAATGAGGTACACGTGCCTCAAAGGATGGAAAACAATGCAAGTGTGACACGCATGCCACACGAAATGAAATCAAGGCGTGATGTGCGAGACAATGTATGTACTGAGATACATGACAACGCGGGTGAAGGTCTTGCACCTCCTAAGGATTTAAGGTCTCTTAGACCGTGCGTGTTTAAGGTCTCGCCAGACCGGTGCGAAAAACAATGAGGTGCGCAAAATAGCGCGATGAAATGCAAAGTGAAGGCACGCGTACCTCATGGATGCAAAATGCAAAGCGAAATGCAAATGAAATGCGAAGTGAGGCACACATACCTCAGATGCAAAATGAAATGCAAAATGAGGCACGCGTACCTCGAGATGCAATGAAATGCAAAATGAGGCACGCATACCTCATTGAATGGAAAATGAAATGCAAAAAGAGGCACGCGTACCTCGAGATGCAATGAAATGCAAAATGAGGCACGCATACCTCATTGAATGGAAAATGAAATGCAAAACGAGGCACGCGTACCTCGAGATGCAATGAAATGCAAAATGAGGCACGCATACCTCATTGAATGGAAAATGAAATGCAAAACGAGGCACGCATACCTCGAGATGCAATGAAATGCAAAATGAGGCACGCATACCTCATTGAATGGAAAATGAAATGCAAAACGAGGCACGCGTATCTCGAGATGCAATGAAATGCAAAATGAGGCACGCATACCTCATTGAATGGAAAATGAAATGCAAAACGAGGCACGCGTACCTCGAGATGCAATGAAATGCAAAATGAGGCATGCATACCTCATTGAATGGAAAATGAAATGCAAAACGAGGCACGCGTACCTCGAGATGCAATGAAATGCAAAATGAGGCACGCATACCTCATTGAATGGAAAATGAAATGCAAAACGAGGCACGCATACCTCGAGATGCAATGAAATGCAAAATGAGGCACGCATACCTCATTGAATGGAAAATGAAATGCAAAACGAGGCACGCGTACCTCGAGATGCAATGAAATGCAAAATGAGGCACGCATACCTCATTGAATGGAAAATGAAATGCAAGTATGACACGCATGCCACACGAAAGTGCAAAACAGTGCAAGTCGCAAGGGACGTGCAGGACAGCGCGATCCGACGCACCGGACAATGTGATGGATGCGTGCAACGCACACGGGGCAACTTTTGAATCTTGTAAAAGACAAAAGGATACAAAAGGATACAATCTTTGCTTGAATCTGAGTGCCACGCACAGAAGACACGGTCCGAGCTCAAAACGGAGGCCGGTTGAGCTTCGGAGATGCACTCTCTTGCATTTTCTTGAGCTATGAAGACCAGAAACTTACCACATGGCCTAAACAAGGCTGTAGGAACATCACCGGCTGGACTAGGTGGCCACCGGCTGGCCACCGGCTGCATAAAAGTTCCACCGGCACAATATTGTGCCGACCGGCACAAAATAGTGCCGACCGGCCAAAAATGCCTGATCGGGGGCAGTTCTGCCATTTCACCACGGGTCTTTTTTAAAAATAGGGTTTCCAACCCTATTTTTTCACTTCTTGACCGCCGAAAACTCTCCCTCTCTCTCTCTAGAGCTTTTTTCCTCCTTATTTCCTTGTTTTCTTCGTGTTCCAAGCCCGTTTCGTCGCCGGATTCGCGATTTTCTTCGCGTTTCGGACATTTTCGACTGATTGAAATTCTGTTTCGGAGCGTCCTTTGCTATTTCCACTTTTTCGGGACTTGTTCCCCTCGATTTTCTCTTTATTTCCATGCCTTTCCATCTTCCGACCTTTCCGGCCATTTTCGGCCCGCTCGGGGTTGACTTTTTCAGTTGACTTTTCACATTCCGGCTTTTTCGGCCATTTTCACACTACCATTGCCATGGCTGACGATGTTCCACACGTCGGGACTCCCCTGGATCACGAGATGGATCCCGGGGTCGAGCTTCTCCCATTGAGCGAGCGTCCCTTCGATCCGGCGACCTACCGGCCGGCGATCCACGTTTTACCACCCGATGGACTACGCCAGTTTCGCAGCTTCGACATGGCGTTGGACCCTGAGCTCTTGCTGCACGAGCCTACCTCTCACCTTTCCTTCGGCGCTTCCGAGGTAACTTTCTTTCCTGTTTTTACTTTCTGCAATGTAGAAGTGTTAACTGTCAAAGTTGTTTTTGTCCCTTAACTGCTTGATTCTGATACACTGTTCACTGTAGTCGATCGCAATCATGCTTACAATTGATATCTGCTTAAAACGGACACATGCACACACACCCAAACACATGGCACACACCGCATTTTACTACAAACTTACCAACACCCGATAACTGCTTGAATCTGAAAATATGCACGCATGCCATATTTATACATCGAGCCACACAAACGCACTGACGCGTCACACGTTGTAGTTCACCGTAATCACACCGGCACCCGGTATCTCTTTGAATCTGAAAAACTTGCACGCATGCTAGATTGGCACTGAACCACTGTTTCTTCAAAATTGTACATCTCATATTGTTTTGCTACTATTTGTTTGAAAACAGGGAGAGTCCCATACCATCCGCGGGTATGGGACTGTCATGGCTCGAGATTGGTATGGTGAGCTACCCGACGCAGTTCGACGTATCGTGGACCAGGCCGGCTTCGGCGCTTTCTGCAGGGGTCTGACCCGGGTTACTGCTTGTAGACCTCTTCTGGCTGCCCTGGCGGAGAGGTGGTGGGACACCACCGGTTCGTTTCATTTATCTGCGACCGGGGACGTGACGATGACCCCTTACGATTTCTCGATACTCACCGGTATCAGAGTAGGGGGTGATCCGATCCCCTTTGACATTGACATGGATGAGTGGACCGCAGCTCAGGTCTACTTGCTTGGCACGGCTTCGCCTCTCGCGCGCCCCGGCTTCGTCCGGTACTCCTAGTTCGAGGTGCAGTTTCGGGTTCAGCCCCTCCTCGTTGATGCAGCCCTGATGACCCCAGAGGCCGTGGAGAGATATGCACGCGGCTTTCTGATGTTTCTATTCGGGACGACTCTCTTCGCCGACCGGGCGAACACAGTGCCTCTCTGTCTTCTCAGCGCACTGGTGGATGTCAGAGATAGCTTGCGTTTCGATTGGGCTGGTGCGGCTCTGGCCACCCTCTATGGCTATATGAGCTCAGTCTCCCGCGGCAGCGGACAGTTGCTCGGGGGCTACTGGCGTGCTTGGGAGGTACATTTCCTTTTCCGCTTTACATTTCTGTTCTGTACTTTCCGTACTCTGCACACTGTACACACTGTAGTCTGCCTTACATTTACTGTATACTATACACACGGCACACACATACTCTGCTTTTACACTGATTGTACACTGCTCACACTGTACACTCTGCACCATACACTGCACAACACACGGCTCTGC
Source organism: Camellia japonica (assembly GCA_030407325.1). Taxonomy (NCBI): domain Eukaryota; kingdom Viridiplantae; phylum Streptophyta; class Magnoliopsida; order Ericales; family Theaceae; genus Camellia; species Camellia japonica. The sequence continues at coordinate 104,798,866 of JAPPVO010000019.1, forward strand.
TATTTCTGCTTTTTATTTCTGTATTCTGCTTTATCTGATAAATATTCTGGTATTCTCCTTGCAGTTGTGGGTTTATGCCTACTTCCCTAGGCTCGCTCCTGTACCCGACGCAGAGACCCCTCTGGTCGTCCCCTTCTCATGTCGTTTTGATGGGAGATGCGCCCGGAGGCCACGGGAGACATTCAGCTTCTTCCGCCGCTACTTCGATACCATCACCCCCGCGGAGGTATGTTTTACTTGCAGTTCATTTTAAGTTTCGCCCTTCCACTGTATATTTGCAATACCAGTAGGTAACAAACTGTATTTCAATTTCAGATCACCTGGCAGCCGTGGGCTCCACTGCCAGCCATGATGCTAGATCGGTTTGCCGACACCGTTGAGACCTCACGTTACCGGATTCTGCTGGAGGGCCCGGTCTGTCGGGCTTGGTACCTGGGTGAGCGCTTCTTACGCCAGACCCTAGGCTTGCCTGAGCAGATAGTCCCAGTGCACCCTCCTGAGCACATGCGGGATACTGAGCGTTTCACCGCCGAGCAGATGGCGGACTACACCATTGGCTGGGAGGCAGACGGCTACAGAGGCGAGGGCGATTACTCAGAGTACGTCCGGACCTTCATCATGCAGCCTCTGAGCGGTGGTCGTCGAGCTGAGAGAGAGGGACCTGCAGCGCCGGTGGGTAGGGCAGGAGCTGGAGGAGCTGGAGGGGGAGCGCTGAGGAGGGCTCGAGTCCGCGGCAGAGGTGGGGTTCAGAGAGGACGGGGGGCCGGTTGGCCTGCTCTGCCCACTATGCTGTCATACAGGGGGCAGGGTGGGGAGACCTACCAGATCCCCTTCGCTCCTCCCCCGGCTGGTCATGAGTTGGCCGGTATTCCCGACTTGCCTCCGGTATGTATCACTTTATTTTGTATCTTGCACTGTTACTTCATTTTAGTTCATTTGATATTCCGCAGAATACTGATACATCTGATACTTTTGCAGGCGTCTTCCGAGTACACCCGGCAGTCCGTGGAGTTGAATGCCTTCATGATGGGGATGTTGCAGCGGACCTTCGACATCTTGGCTCTCTACAGCATTCCGGTATATTTTCTCTGACTGTTTCATACCATCTGATGTACTGCACAGAACCTGATAAACTGCTCACGGCATTCACACACTGTACTCATACACTGCACCCTGCGCTGATTCACTGCTCACAGTATACATACACTGTATTCATACATCACATTCTGTGTTGATAAACTGCTCACAACACCCACACACTGTACTCATACACTGTATTCTGCATTGCTATACTGCTCACGGCATCCGCACACTGTACTCATACACTGCATTCTGCATTGCTATACTGCTCACGGCATCCTGATGTATTTGCCTTTTATGTTGTTTTTTTTTTAGCCCCCCTTTCAGATTCCTCCAGTGGGCGGCGCTCCGGCTGGACCTCCTGTTTCTACTCGGGATGGCAGAGCATATCCCCGCACCAGAGGAGGGCGCACTCATGTCGGGAGCAGCTCACGGGCTCCAGTTCCGGATGATGAGTCCGAGGCAGAGACAGAGGCGGAGGCGGGGTCGTCGGAGGAGGAGACCGGGGACAGCTCGGGCTCAGGCTCAGATGGCGGCGCTCCCGATGATGCTCTTGGGCTTCTGCCCAGGAAGAGGGCGAGGACGGATCCCGAGGCGTGAGGCCATTGATGATGCTGATGACCTAGACTTTTGCTGTTTCTTTTATTTCTTTTTTTGTACTTTTCTCTTTTGTTGGTAGATAGAGTACTTTGTACTGCCGCAGGCAGGTTTTTGTTTCTAAAACTTTGTACTTGAAAAGATGATATGGAATGAAACAAACTTTTTGTCTGGAAAAGAGTGTTTACATTTGTGTATTTCATGCCTTGCACTGTATTGCATCACATTACACCCCAAATGTAAATGATATTGATCTGTCGTCTGAGAAATGAACACTTGCACTATGATAATCGGATAACCCACCAACTAATAGCAAGCAACTCATACAAACCACTACTCAAACTGCACAATACAGCCCATACTCTACTGGGGATTGATTTGTACACAGCCCATGACGCAACACTCGGTGCATTCTACACACAGCAAACCTTGAACAAAAAGCCCACTCTGACAAGACGGACCACGAAACTCGAAACGGTTGCAGTTGAAACACATTCGGATGTCCCAAATTTTCCTTTTCCTTCTCTTGCTTCGCACGAATGTAGAGAATGGCACAGCACTCTGAGCACAAACGATTTTTGAAATAAAGAAGGGGGTTTCACAACCGAGGTGTCGAGCCTACCACAGAAGACAACGAGACAGACTCAAACAGAGAAACAAAAGGCACACGACCTAAACACAACGAGACACATTCGGAAAAGACTCAAAGCCAAAACCGAAGCCGACAAATCAAAAGACACGACACACGGACATGTTTACACAAGGAGAGACCTTGAATCTCGGGGAGCCAGTTCCTCCGGGTATTATATCCCACCCTTTCTGATTTGTGATACTCACATCTCTCGGCCCTCAGGCTCGGTTTTTCTCTCAAAACCCTCTTCTCACTTCTTTCTCTGCTTACACCTCTCTATTCTTTATTTTCTCATTTTCAATCCCTCCCCAGGGTGACTAATGGATGAATAGAAAGTCACAGGTTCACGCCCAACACTGTTAGCTCACGGCTATTTTCTTCCGGTAGATAGAATACCTTTCTGGCAAGTGCGTTGATAACAAAGGGGGAAGGCGGAACACCCGACTCGACTGTGCCCCTAGTTCGTCATTTCGACCATTTTTTCCTTGTTTTTTTTTAAAACAGTTTTGATCAAAATGAGAGTCAGATTAGCACACTTATTCGATTTTTGACTTGAGAATCATGCGAATCAGGTAGTGAGCACTGAAAATTCTCCTTTTGGGTCCAAACAAGGTCCAATTTGAAAATTGAAATAGTTTTCGAGAAAATAGTCAACTTCAGTAAAAATTTTCAAAAACCATTTTCGCAACAGCCAATGCTCAACGAGCGCGGAACTTACCCTCGAGATGCACAACCTCGGATCGGGGATGATGGAAAATTGCCCCTGGCTTAAAGGGGACAAGGCAACGGAAAGTTGCCCCTGGTTTGGAAGGTAACTGAGGGCAACTTATGGCAATGCATGGCAACGGAAAGTTGCCCCTTGTTTGGATGATGCCGCGGCACATTGTAAGCCAGTCCTTGTTGACGACGATCGGACCCTCGAACGCGGAGGAGACGGAGACGGTTTGAGTCAATATATGGACACAGTCACCTGGAAGGTGTTGGCGGTTTGGGCTTCGAGAGAAGGTTGATCACGTAGCTCCCGGTTGCTGTAATTGAGACATTGGATCCGGAGGAGACGCAGGTGATCAAAACCATGACATGGACTGGGATGCTATGGAAGCGTTGGGGGCTGGACTTCAAGATGAAGTTGCCTACGTATCCCAAATATGGGAATCAAGCCTTACGTAGTTCCGGTTAAGGTACACTCGGGTATTTTAACCTTCACTGTTTAGGCTCTAACTTTTGCCAAGGCGCCCAATGCGGGTTTTCGACCTTGCGAGCTATGTTTTTCTTTTTCTTTTTTTTTTTTCTTTTTTCTTTTGCATTTTCATTTCTTTTCCTTTGCTATTATTTTTTTGTTCTTTTTTTCTCTTTTTTTTTGTTCTTTTCTGTATTTTTCTTTTTCTTCTTTGCTCTAACTTTTGCCTGGACCGCCCTTCTGGGTTTTCGGCCCAGCGAGCCTCTCAAAGGGTAAAAAGTGTAGCAGGCCCATGCCAAATGGTTTTTTGAAATGGAAGCCCTCTGTATCCGGGAGAGCGACCGTTGGGTTGATTTGCAGAAGAATCCGTCACGGTTGCTTCATGAGCCTTGTCTGGTGGGATCTGATCTCCTTGATCTGGCTTTGATGCCTCTTGCTCGAGGGCTGCTTCAAAATAGGCCACACAGGCGTTTCATGGTACCGTTGAATGTTTTGAATGGATTCCAGTTTGCAAAAGATAAATTGAATCTTGAGGCCGAGAACGATCCTGGGCTACATAATCTCAAGAGCGGTTCCACATAGGTCTTCGCAGGACCGCGCAAAACATTTCATTTTTGAAAATTTTTTTAAGAAAGCGACAAATCGCTCGCGCTGAAGATAGTGTGGAACTAGTCTGAATCGGACCAGGATCCTTCTCAGTACTCACGCCGACAAGCATGATTTCATTCATTAAAATCTTAGCATGCCTCTCTTTCTCTCAAAATGATCAAAATTTTATAAAAACCCGAGGAATTACTTCCCCTTCGTTTTCATTACCGCAGTGTTCGAAAAAGGGTTTTTATGAAAAACTCAGGTCATCACAACGATGTTCAAGGCACAAGAGAGCGGGCGGTACGCACTGTCGTTCCATTCACATTCTCTGGCACGACTGACTCAAATAGTAACAAGTACGGAACGTGATAGCCACAGCTGTTTCATTCAGATTTGTTGGCATAACTGGCTCCTCGGCAAAAACAGACCCAAAAAGCAAAAACAACTATTTATAAGACAAAACGGTGTTTGAGGCAACAACCCCGAAATCACCTGGTATTCTATACAAGAGGGATTGACTCATTACAATTAGACAGACCCTTAAGCAAAAGGACTGACTCAAAACAATGAGACAGGCTCAAGACAAAAAAAGAAGACTGACTCGACACCCAAGTCAGAATTTACAGAAATTAATAGATGCCCAAAAATGCGTGCCAAACGCCATATCCAAAAATGCGCCAAGCATTGCCCATAGGCGGTTCACCTTCTGATTACATACTCGCAGTATCTGTGTCCTCAACATCCAACAACTGGGTGGTGACGGACTTCGCTGAGGTAGGCGGGAGGATAACCTCGTTGTCAATCAAATCTTGCACCTCATGACGGAGGCGGAAGCAATTGTCAGTAGGGTGGCCTGTCTGCTGGTGGTACGCACAGTACTGAGCAGGATCATGCGTAGCAGGGAGATTCTTCGGGAGGGGCCGAGGTTCCAGAGGCTTAAGGTGTCCCCTCTCGGCAAGGATTTGAAGTGCCTTGGATAATGGCATATAGAGAGCATGGAAGACCCTGCGCCCTCGGGGCAGGTATTTTGGAGCCTGAGCACTCTTGCTAGATGCACTAGCAAACGGATCGGCGGGTGCGGCCTTGGGTTTCTGATCCTTTCCGGATGCAGGGCTGAGAGGGGGAAGAACTGTTTTGGGATGACGGGGCCTCTCCCGATTCTCTGATTGACTGGAATTGCCCTCAGGCGGAGTGGGGAAAGCATCCTCCACAGCTTTTGACATAACTGCGGATATCTGTTGCTTGTTCATTCCCTCAGCTTTCAAAGCCTCTACTGCCCACAGCAGTTGTTCGATAGGGTCGGCATCTGCCTTTATCTTGCCTTTATCTCTGGCCTCGGCCTGATTCAGAATTTGGTTTGATGCGTCGTTGCCATAGCTGGAGGCCATCTCCGCTTGGCTGAGTTCAATTACAATTCGTCCCAGTAGCGGGGGCTCTTGGGGTACAAAACCTCCGGCATATGGTGCGACTGGCGGCGAAACAGACATCCCATAGGCGAGATCCGTCACGGACCTTTGAAGATCACCTATCATCCCCATTAGTTCAAATGTAGTGGGCTCGCGAGCCTGATATAGCTGAGGGGCCCAAACTGGGTGCGCGGCCGGCGATCTGGGCGGATGCGGCATGTCAACAGTAGTCTCATCGTGTAGGGTGATTCCTTGATCCAACGCGGCCGTCATGACCACGATTTCTTCTGAATTCTGCGTCATGCTAAGTCCTGCCTCAGCAAGGAGAAGACACTAGTTGTTCTGGATCGACCCTCTGAATCTCTGAACTGAAACGGAAAACAAACAGTATTTCAGCCCCAGACAGATCAAGCACGGATGTAGCCGGACAACTGTACTCTACTACTGATCACTGTTCCCTAGAATCACTATTCAAAACTGAACTGATACCCGCCGACACAACTGAGTCTCAACAACACTGATACTGGTGTCCTCAGGCCGGATACCCAAACTTGCAAACTGATATATGCGTTCCCTGCAGAGATACACTCTAAAAGCACATAACAGGTAGAAGAGAGCCAATACACCCCTATTGGGGTAGGGTTTCCCTGTTCTATTTTGTCAGGAGCTAGGGTTTCACTACGCACACAGCGGTTTCAAACAACCTATATCGGGTAAGCAACCTGTCCTAGTTTGGAGTGGTCACTATGGATCCGAATATGCACTAGGTCGAATGGTCAAAAAGGGTGCCCTGGTAAAACCGGGGTTTGTGTTCCATACTGCAGAGCCCCAACCGGTCAGCCTTATGGTCATGCCTTGACAAGACAAGCCCGGCAAACCGCTCAGGAGCAGATGGCCAACACGGTGTCCTAGGCGCACCAATGCAAATGCAATGCAAAGAGACACATAAACGTAGTCAAAACAGGATATCACAAGTTCGAGTCAAGCTCTCTAAAATCCCCAGCAGAGTCGCCAGAAACTGTAACACCGCCCGCGTGGGGACCTCGCTACAGCTCGGACTCTCCTTTTGTGTTGCGGTTCTAAATCTGAACCAAAGAGTCCAACTCTGGCGAATCGTTTTGAAGGAAAACAGATTTTTTGAAAAGTAGTGCCAAACATGGACTGCTTTGCCAAATTACAGAGTCGCCACCTAAATATTTTTTTAATGGGGGAATTTAGGAAACCTTGACTCGGTGCCGAAGGCCACGTGTCCGTCATCACCAAATGTCTTGGCTCTGGAGCTTGGGTACGATCGGGGAAGGTCAGCTATGAGCACCCCCTTTCGCCCGGTCCGAAGACGGCCTCTACTAACCGTGATATCCGATTTTGAAAACATTACGTGTTCTTATTCCAATTATTAACCTAGAATTACTATGTTATGCGCACAGCAAACAAGTATAGACTAGATTGCCTAATTTGGAAACAAGCATTGCATATCCGTTTGTTTTGAAAAGCGTTTCGGGTTTGCTACTCGCAAGTAGGCTAAAATACGGATTTCAATGAGTTATTCCAACTCAAGCAATCCAACCTCCACCCACAGGCATTCAAACAGTTTATCTCACATAAGCATTTAGCCGCATGGTAAGCATACTGTCATGGCAACATTCACACGCATGCGAGATGCTAAAGCATAAAAACTTACATCGTACTCCGCACCAAAACAAGGAACTAATTAGCAAACATGCGTGTCCTAGTTCATGTTAGAGTGGCTAATGCAACACAGGCAAGGATGCAATTTAGAGTAGGCTCGGCTAACCCTAAAATGGCATGTGAAATGCTATAACTATCACGTATCCAATTTGGAATTGAAAGTACGATGCAGTTTGTATGATGTACTGAGCCCGGTGCATGTTTAACAAATGCATGGATGCGCGCATGCATTGCATAAGGTATGCTAATTTTAAATATGCCCTAATCTACCATCGTAAGCAGGTAAATAAAAGGGAGGAAAGAAGTGGGGGTTGGAAGACATACACACACCCACGCACACTTATTACAGATTTGCCCTCGCTCGGAAGGACCGAAAGAATAATACAAATAATTAACTACGCAAGCTAATTAAATTACAAAACCCATTAAATTAAGCAGATTAATTAATCTAATTAAAGTAGTAAACCCCTCGGGGAGAGGGCCGGATGCGGCGCGTGTTCGGGACTTGCTCGGAATTGCGCTACCATGCAAAGTCTGCCTCTGTTTTCCCTGCTTTCCTCCTCTGAAGACTGCCAAAGTCTCAAAACTACCTCTCAAGGCACAGGGGGATACCACCGGCTAAGGGGAAACACCACCGGCTGAAGTATGTTTCCACCGGCACAAAATTCATCCATCGGCCACCAATATACTACCGGTCGGCACTAAATACTGCCGGCCGGCACTGAATGTCTGCAGAACCTGCAACTCACAGCAGCAGAGGGCAACAACTTGCATGGCAATGCAATTCAAGCAATTTATGCACCAAACACACTCCTTATCATGTGAATGACTCAAAGGAGCGTGTGCCTCGATTCTCGGGCCACCAATCACGCATTTTCATGCATGATGGCCTAAAGAACCAAGTATGCAACTTTTATCTCAAATGCATGCAAACCAAACAAACATAAAAGGGTGCCAAACCTCTATCATGCTCATCTCAAAAGGTCAAGCATGTGCATTGATGTAATGCAATCTTAAACATGTTAGCTAGCATGCAACATGGACAATGTAATGTACTTGTGCAAGACATACAAGCCAACATGAGATAAGCATGCGAGCAAACAAATGATGGCCTTAAACATGACTTAGGCAACTCTAGATAGGCCTAAAATCAGTGTCCAAAGTGCCCAAAAATGAAGGCCAACACACACACACACACATGCATATGTTAAGACTAAACACTTAGGCACTAAGTAAGCAACCCTCAAGCATACTTGAAAGGGAATATCATGGACACTTAGCATGCATCATAAGCTTTGAAAATCATGTTATATAAGGTTCCAAACCAACTAAATAAACCAAGTGAAGCATGCAAGAAGGCCCAAGCACCTAGGGCTCACCAAAGAGGTAATGAACTACACTTAACACGACCATACATAGCATGCATTGGGCGACCAAAAACAGAGTTTTAACACATAAAACTAAGTCCAAAAGACCACCTAGGTGGCATCTAATGGCTCAAATTCAAAGGCATGCATAATGACCAAAACAAAGGGCATGCAACACATGCTTTCAAAGCAATAAAGAGGCGACTTAGGCAAGCATGGGCATGCCAAAGGGACTGATATTACATGTTGGGTGGTTCCAAACCACCAAAACGATGCAAGCAACGCATGCTACACATTGACACACTTGAGGCATACAAGCCCTACAAGCCACAAATGCAAAGGAGCTATACTAAGCATGCCAAAATCAATCCAAACGACTATGGACAGACCTAAAGCATGGCAAAATAAGCACAAAACATTCATGAATCTAAACCTAAAGCATGCTCAAATTAGGGCTAACAACCTAAGGCATGTTAAGGCAATACAAAGCATTACATGGCACCTATGCTAAGCATGCATAAGGGACCAAAACCAACTTAACACAAAGTTATAACATGGCAATATAAGCATAAAATATAGCCATGGCATGCTCAAACACACACTCGAACATAAGGCTCCCTAAGAGACCAAAACTTGCCCTTTTCAAGGACATCAAGGAGAGGGGGTGGCCCTCTCCTTCTTGGGACTTCAAAGCATCATCTTCACCATTGAAATCCCTCGAGATTTCAGTGGTGAAGAGACCTCAACACCAAAATCCCTGAGCTCTCACAAAATAGCACAAAATGAGCTCTTTTCAAGGCCTAAGGGTGGTCAAACCCTCCCAAAGCACAAAACACTCTTAACCAACAATAAGGAGGACCAAAAAACAGAACTTTTATGTGTTGATCACCAAGCACAAAAACAGTTCTAAGCTATGTAAAAATGGAGTGCAAAAATGGGGTAAAAAGTGGTAGTTTCTTACCCTTGAAGACCACCTTCACAAAGGTCGATGTTGTTGCTTCCTTGAGCTCAAATCCAACCAAAAACTCCAAGAACCAGCCCCTAGAACCTCAGTAACCAAAGGAAGGTGAAACACTAGGTGTTGATGAGCAATAGTAAGTCACAAACACCTACTGTACAAATAAGAGGGAAGAAGAGAGATGGGATGGATACAAAACTTCTAACCTAAAACCAGAGCTTCTTCTCTGTCTAAAATGTCTAAAAAACTAAACTCCTTCCAACCTTGAGCCAAGAGGAGGAAGGGTCCTCTTATAGGCAACTAAACTTACAAGTTAAGCTAACCAAGAGGCTCATCCCTCCATACACGTGTATGGAGGGGAAACAAATGCTATAAAGCTGTTTGAAAATATCTCCAAAAACAGCTGTAAAGTAGTCGGCAGGGCAAAATGGTCATTTTGCCAAAATTGACTGCCGACCGGCACAAAAGAGTGCCGACCGGCACAATATAGTGCCGATGGCAACACCAACCAGCCGGTGGCCTCTAGCCACTGCCGGTGGTGTGTGGGGATGCCTCACAAGGCATTCCCTGCCCCTTCAAGGCAAAAAACAAGTGTTTGGTGCAAAACCAGACACAAAACGGTCGAGTTCGGCGATCCTGAGGCAGGGCGCGTAGCCGAGAACTCCGGGAACTCCAAACGAACACAAACATGGATAATCACCGAGTGTTCCAACGGTGACGTCCAAGTCTTGAGGACGGTCAAAAATGGGCTGTCTACAATAGCCATCCGGGAGTGGGAGATGTTGGGTGCACTTGGCGAGTTTGATTTACTTTTGGGTGAATCTGTTGAGGCTGCGGCCTTATTTTCTGTAGTTGCGCAGCCAATACTTGTGAATCGAGTGTTAAAGGCACAGAGAGGTGACTTTGAGGTAGAATCCCTCTAGGGGAAGATCTCCAGTGGGAAGGCTGAGAAGGGTTTGACTGTGTATCCCGACCTGAGTGTGAGATACCGAGACCGTTTGTTTGTGCCGGAGTCCTGCCGAGAGGAGGTACTCCAAGAGTTTCACCATTCGCGCCTTGCGATGCATCCGGGAGGCACTAAGATGTATCGTAATTTGGATCGCCAGTTTTGGTGGCGGGGTATGAAGAGCGATGTGGTAGTTTTTGTATCGAAGTGCCTTACTTGTTAGCAAGTGAAGGCCGAGCATCAGAGGCCAGCGAGTTTGTTGCAACCCTTGCCTATAGCCGAGTGGAAATGGGAGCATGCCACGATGGACTTCGTTGTTGGTCTTCCGAGGATTCAGCGGGGTAGCGATGCTATTTGGGTGGTTGTAGACCGGTTGACTAAGTCGGCGCACTTCATTCCTATGTGCGTGAGAGATTCGGTAGATCACCTTGCCGACTTGTATGTTCGGGAGATAGTGAGGTTGCACGGGGTCCCAGTGTCGATCGTCTCAGACAGAGATCCACGTTTTACTGCTAGGTTGTGGCAGAGTTTGCAGAGTGCCTTGGGCACTAGGTTGACCTTTAGCACGGCATATCATCCTCAGACTGACGGGCAGTCCGAGCGTACTATTCAGATCCTTGAGGATATGCTCCGGGGTTGTGTCCTTGACTTTAGTGGGTCGTGGGAGAGGCATTTGCCTTTAGTGGAGTTTGCCTACAACAACAGTTTCCAATCGAGTATTGGTATGGCACCATTTGAGGCCTTATATGGCCGACCGTGTAGGTCTCCAGTTTGTTAGGTTGAGGTGGGTGATGCATCTTTGTTGGGCCCGGAGTTGGTGCGGGAAACAACGGAGAAAGTTGAGCTTATCCGTAGGAGGCTTGTTACAGCCCAGAGTTGCCAAAAGAGTTATGCTGATCATAGGAGGAGGCCTTTGGCATTTGAGACGGGTGATCACGTCTTTCTGAAAATATCACCTAGGCGGGGTTTGATGAGGTTTGGGAAGAGTGGGAAGTTATCCCCTCGGTTTATTGGTCCCTTTAAGATCCTTGAGAGGATTGGGGAGGTTGCATACCGTTTAGCTTTACCGCCACAGTTGTCCGGGGTGCATGACGTGTTTCATGTTAGTATGCTTCGGAAGTACGAGCCGGATCCGTCGCATGTATTGGATTGGACCGACTTAGAGGTAGATGAGAATGCCTCATATGAGGAGAGACTGGTACGGGTCTTGGATAGGGGAGATCAGGTCTTGCGAGGCAAGACGATACCTTCGGTGAAGGTTTTGTAGAAGCATCACGGAGTGGAAGAAGCCACTTGGGAACGTGAGTTAGAGGTCCATGGGAAATACCCGGACTTGTTTGTTAATGTTTAACCTTGCATTGGGAATTTTGTTTGTGAATGGATTCTGGAAATATTATATATGTTTTAGATTGTGGAAATGTTATAGCCATTGAATATGGTTCGGAAATGGAGGTTTATTTTAACATTGCGTATGTTAATTCTGTTTTAGAAATGTAAATACATTGTTGGCATTAAATATGTAATTGAACTGTGGAAAACTTGTATTGAAATTTGTGAATTTCAAGGGAATGCATGTTGATGATGCATGTTATAACATATGTTGTAATTTGCCACTTGAAAAGAGGTGGAATGACCGGTAATGAGTCAAGTCGATGAATAGTGAATTGTTATATGGTTGAGAAATGAGAAATCATATTTTTGAAACTTATTTATCTAATTTCGGGGACGAAATTCTTTAAGGGGGGGAGGTTATAGCGATCCCGGTTTTCCCTTCCTTGTTTATTGTATTCCGGACTTGGTTCCGTGGATGTGTTGTTGTCTTATTCCCGTTTCTATCCTTTACTCTTTGTATTTGATGTCTTGGGTTGTGTTGAGCAGGTTTGAAACTGGTTAGTTGTGTTTGGAAGCCAAAGGTTGATGCCCAGATTTTGGCCTTCATGCTCGAGCGGAGCTTTTGACGCTCGAGCGGGCCCTTTGCTTTTGTTTCTCCGCTCGAACGGGGAGTTTGACGCTCGAGCGGGATTTTTTATCTCTCAGTATTTCGTTCTGCAGGTCATCAGACACTCGAGCGTCCACTTTCACGCTCGAGCGAGGACCTTCGTCTGCAAAACTTCTGGAAGTATGCATTTGACGCTCGAGCGGCGTTTTTCACGCTCGAGCGTGAGTCTGTGTCTGACGCTCGAGCGAGGAGTTCCACGCTCGAGCGGACCTGTTTGTATATCAGTCCGAAAAATAGCTTTTTGGATCACTTTTTCGGGCCATTCTCTCTCTCTAACTTTTCAAAACCCAAACTTAAGAGCTTTTCATTCTAGACTACAACTTCTCTCTAAGAAATCATCTAGTTTGAGTGATCTTCTACCATAGTTCCATTGCATAAAGTGTAGAGCTTGGTGTGGGCTACATTTCAATCCGAAAATCTTTGGGTTTGGAACATTTCGAGTTTCATCATCTTCTCCATTTGGTCTCTCCATTTGAGGTAGGGATAACTACTCATTTTTTTATGAGCTTTAACATAGATGTTGGGCACTTTGTATGAATGGTTTGATTTGGGGATGTTAGGGTTTGAGATTTGAAATATTGAAAAGAGGGGTTTTGTTCTTTTGACCAATACATGTGTGTTTTGGGTCTTAAAGGAGGTTATTGATGTTTATTGTTAATATTTGAACCTTTGGGGTCAATGTTGAGAAAGGTGGAGAAAAGCCCTAATTTATTATTATTATGAATTAATTTGTATAATTAAATTGGGAAAGTTATGGAAATATGGAATTGGGGTGGAAATAATGAAATTGGCTTATTATGAGATTGAATGGTAGAGCTAGATTTATTAATCACTCACCTTTGAAAAATATTGATAATTTATCTGTTGGATGTAATTATTATCTATTTAGAAATAATTGCTTTGGGCTATCGGTGAAGGATAGTCTTGATTGTTGTAGACATTGTATGATGATTAGGGAAAATTGAAACTAATCACATTGAATATGTCATTGAATATGACGGTTGGAATAATACAGCAAATGTGTGTATTGATTGATCATGGTCTATAATAAGTGTTTAAATACATTGTATATGTATATTGTTTGGGGGGAGATAGTGGATGTATTCCATGGTTTGAGAGGAGATAGGGGATGGACTCTCAAACCTGTTTGGGAAGAGATAGGGGATGGACTCTCAAACCTGTTTGGGAAGAGATAGGGGATGGACTCCACTGATACAGCAAATGTGTGTATCATTTGAATTATGGAAGTGTTGAAGTATGGAAGTGTTCTAATATGAGTTATATTCTCATGTGAATTGTGAGGTATGGAAGTGTTTTAATATGTGTTATAGCCTCATTCAATTGTTTGGCCAGGTTCTGAGCCATAATTATGAATCGAAACTGTATATGTGAAGGAAACTGAAATGAAAAATGGATGTACTTGATGTTGAATTGAAAAGTGTTGTAAGTTGGTTTATAAGTGTCAACCATATATCAAATGCTAATGTTTTAGTTATTGTTCATATTATGTTTAGCATATCTCTACTAGGCGTTGGCTCACCTTATATGGGACATCATTTTCAGGTTCAGGTGACATGCCACCTCCAAGGTCGCAGCTTGGGAGGTTTAGAGGCTGAGAGACCTTTTTGATGATTACCTTTCTGTATTACATGTATATCAAGCCAAGGGCTTATTTTTGTGTAAAGAGAGTTAGGACTCTACTTTTGTTGAACCCAGGTGTTGACTTGGAAAGTTGTAAGCCTATAGGGCATTTACTTTTGTTGTCAACATGTAATATCTCTTGTAAGAATACTCTGATGTTGGTAATGTGATATCTCTTTTTGTATCATGAATGTATGATTACGGGTTTATTTTGAGGGCGTTACAGAGATATTCCAATCACCACCATCAAGAAAGCTTATATTCTTGTTACCTTTTTCAGTCCCTGAATCCCTTATTATGTACTGATTAACACCATTAGGAGCACAAATTGACCATAATACATATTTTTTTTTTATAGTTTTTTATCGAAAAATAAGCAGAAATTGATTTCATTATAGTAAATTAAAAGATCGTGGTGCCAAAATTTGATATAAATTTGCAAGACAGATGAGAAAATAAAAAAAAAAAATTAATTAATAGTTTCTCGACTTCGATCTATTGTTTTTGTGATCATGTTAGAAATCATATAAAGACAATTCATATTAAATATACAATATTTTAGGATTAAGATACAATTATCTCTTGTATATGTATTAATCTACACTATATGATATGTCTTTTTGTGAATTACAGTGTTGATATCCATGATCCACAAATGATGATTTATCTAGATGAACAAAAATAAAAAAATCATAGAGAAATATAACCAACCAAAATAATTAAGGGGAATTTTTTTTTAAGATTCATAATATTGAGATTTTATAAGATAAAAGATTTACAATATTTTCATAGTAGTTAAGGTCTCTCAACATTTCTACAGAGAAAATTTGACTTAGAGAAATTTTGCCCGACTCAGAGAAATTTCTCTGATTTCACAGAGAAAAATTTCTCTGTGATCATACTAGAGAAATTTCATTTCTCTAGGTCGATGCCAAAATTTCTCTAAGTCGGGTGAAATTTCTCTAAGTTGAGCGAAGCGAAATTTCTTTAAGTCGAATTTTCTTTGTAAAAATGTTAAGAGACCTTAGCTAATAAAAAAAGATATATCTTGGACCTCTCCTACTATACAAATTGAAGAGGAATGTTTCACTAGTTTTCCATAAGTCATGTATCTTAATCAAATCAAGTGGACCACACAGTATAAATAAAACAAAAAGTTAATCCTTTAATTTTTCCTAGAAATTATAGGAACATGTTCCTTTAGGCAATGTTTCAGTCTTAGATTTATGGAATAAAAAGGTGGGGAAAAAAAAGAAAGAAGAAGAAGAAGCAGGTTTGTACTTCATTTCCTTTTCTTCTCCCTTTACCTTTTTTTTTTTTTTTTTTTTTTCTGCCCTCCACAAATCCAAATTCGAAACACAAAAATTTCCAAATAAAATCACATTGGTTGTGTTCACTATCCCCAATAAATAAATAAAATAAAAAGAAAAAAAAATCCATCATAAAGGCATTTAACTTTTGTGTGTGCATCTGTCTATGTTTACAGTCACAAATTTGAGAACTATTAAATTTTGATTGCATAAACCATAAAAATTAATAAATAAATAAAATGAAAATGCACAAATTTTCACATATATTAAATATTAATTACATGAACCATATAAAAAAAATAAAAAATCACCTAGGTTTCACCATATAGTTTTATTGCCTCAAGCTATTCATAGCAAAACTCGTACAAATAACATGAGAATTATTTGGGTAGAAAGTCACATAATGTGTGTATATCTATCGATATATTATATAAGGAAAAATGGATTTTTAGTGAGAATCCTTCTAGGAGCTGTAAACTCTCATTCTAAGATTATTGAATTTTTAATTTAAAAAATAAATTATTGACTAATATATTTAATTAATTATTAATTATTTGAGAAATAATTATTATTCTTTAATTTATGGATTTCAAATGGAAAGATAACAAAATATTCCATAATATCCCCCCATCATAATCTCTTTCATCAATTTCAAAAACTTAAAACCTTGCTTCCTACTCTTTCTCTTCCTTCCCCAAACTATCTCTCTAATAAAAAACCTACCTACCTTACACAGTTCTAATATTTTTTTAAATGTCATATGCAACTTGCTTATCTCTAAAAGGATTATGTCATACAAGAAAACATCACACCATTTTTATTATTTTTTTCTAAGGTTGTTAACGGTTAGTCAATATTAATTTTTTTTTCTCTACTCATTACATTTTTATTTTTCAACAATACGATTTCTCCATTCTTTTACACCACATCACTTTCAATCTCTTTTTTCTACTTGAAGATCTATACTATATATATAAGCAAATGTAGTGGGTGTGCTCTTAGGCCTCCAAATCTCTATTCTTAATTTCCTAAAATTTTAAAAAATTATGTGGTACTTAAGTTTCAAACTCACTCCTCTCCCATCACTTCCATTTTAAAAAATATATATATTTTTAATAATTTAATAATATATGCTCTTAAAATAATAGTTATCTGAATACAAACTTATTAACAAGAAGAAAAAAAATAATAAAAAAATTAAAAAGATAAATAAAACTATCACAAAATTCAAAAATATTTGAATTGAAAATCTATATAAATATAATCTATATCTATCGACAAATTCAAAATAAAGATAATTTAAATTTGAATTTGAATATATAATAAAGGTAATCTATATTTGTCTATCCAAATTCACATCTCTCTCCTCCTATATAAACAGTTATATTTCAATTGATTATAAACACATACAAAATTATTATGTTACTCTTTCTCTTTCCCCTTCTCTCTTTCTCTATGTATATAATTTTATATTGTTATAGGAATAGCTAAAATGCTGCTCACATTTGCATTTTTTGTCTAAATTTTAATTCTTTTTACAAGTGACATCATAAATATAATACCAAACTTGACGGCTCGAGAGTTTTTTAATTTCTTTTTATTGCATCAATGTTGAATATTATGTACCAAAATTGCAAAAAAACAAAAAAATGTGTAAGAAAATTATTTATATGTATCATTCTCATAATGACTTTCCCACCAAACTAAAAAACTCTTTCCTATTTAAGAATTTCAGAGTAATTTAACTTAACCTTTAAGTATCTGCTATATTCTTTTACTTAAAATTTTATCTTTCAAGGATATTTTGGTGATGGGTTCACAAAGTTTATATTTTTTTATGTAATATTTAATTTTTCTCTTTTACATTTGATATCAAATTTATTTTTTTTAATAAGCAACTTGAATAATTGAGTCTTTTATTTTGTTTTGTTTGTGAGTTGACAGTAAAATATTATTTTTATCGTAGCAAAGCATAGTTATCAATTATATGATACTTATTGATGTTTCACTGCAGTTGTTTTTGATTTATTTGTTTGTTTAATTGAATTACTTTTTATGTTTTTGGTTATTAAAATCTCATCGAAAATAAATAATAAAAGTCAAAATTGACTTTTAGTGACGAATTTTGAAAGTGTCCTTAAAAATGACAATTAGCGACAAATTTTCTATCGTTGCAAAATGTTTGATTTTGCAAAACTAAAATATTTCGTCGCTAATACTTTGTCACAAAATGTCTCCATTTGGTCGCAAAAAGTAAAATAGTGACCTTTTTAACAACAATTATATTTGGTCGCAAAAAGTAAAATAGTGACATTTTTAACAACAATTATATTTGGTCGCTAAAGGTTAGAAATAACATTTTGAAAACATTCAATTTCATAGCTATAAATTCACATCCAAAACCCAAATCTATTCCTATATATAGAAAAAAAAAAAATCAAATCTTACACACAAGATCAAATCTATTCCTATATATACAAAAATCAAAACTCTAAGTATCCAAATTCACTTCAACATAGTTCATTAAATGAGTAAAATCCCCAAACAAGATCAAAATAGTTCAACATTGTATGAGTTAGAACTCTATGACAACTTCAACTTTGTCTTTCTTTCGCACCACCTCTTCACAAGTTCAGTTACAAGAGCAACATGCCCCAAACAATTAGTTGTTCCACGACCACAAAAGCTTATCACCGTCTATAGTCACCAACAGTTTCATGTAGTATAAAAATTGAAATTCATATGGCAATCTAAGTAAGTCTAGAAACAAAAATTTGGGCTTATATAAAGCAATATAAAGCAAAGCAAACCTGATGCAGCATTGCTTTTTGGCTCCCAAGTACGACTAGTCAGGATGACATAGGGATCCATGTTACCTACTCATTATCATCACATACACCTCATCAAAGAGAAACACAAAAGCCAATTGTCATGAGGTATTGAGATGCAACAGTGATTGTGATCTTTTAAAGTGCAAAGAATACAAGATGGGTTTGACTTATGAAGACCAACCTAACCAAATCTCTTCTAGTTTTCAAAACAACAATATAAAGCAAACCCACTTCTCTAATTAAACCCACTTTTCTCTCTAACTTTTAAACCCACAAAGCAAACCCACCCACATTAAACTCACTTTTCAATTGTAGCCACCATATAAAGCAAACTCTCTCTCTCTCTCTCTCTCTCTCTCTCTCTCAAAAAAAAAAAAAAAATCTACAAACCTATACTAAATTCTAGTCAAATAGTAATTTGTAAAAGAAGAAGAAAATGTTCTATTCCCACCACACACAAACAAAAAAAGAAAGAGGAAAAAAGAGAGGCATAAATGGATATGTAGCACACACACCTCCAATCAATCCATTTAAGCAAAATGAGAAAGAAGGTAGGTAGTATGGGTAAAACAATATATATATGAAGCATCTTAAACTAATAAATGCTTAAATTAGGAATGATGAATGGAGGTACTGCCAAAAAATTCTTCTAATAAATACCTTGGTAAGATTTCCTAGAGATGCCAGTGGCAGGAAATAGGCAGGATACTTAGATCAAAGATGCTGCATAATAAATTGACAAATTTAATGGCTTCAATTAATAACAATTCAAATAACTTGGTTCATTCAAACCAAAAGCTTATTAGAGCAACCTTCCTACACTGCCAATGAAGTCTGCATACATGCGTCACTATTTTGGGTCATCATCAAAAAGATTGCCAAATCGCCCACTTGAAAAAGATAGCCATGGTTACTGGAAACATTTGCCATACCCATTTCTTTCCCTTAGCTTAATTGACAATTGCTAGACCAATGAATAAGTGCCCAACAACACCAATGCCATCCGTTGATACCCATCTGCATAAAACGTGAAATAACCAATGCTTGAATCCAATTTCAGACTACTTTTGAAGATTAACAGAGTGGCTTCCTTTCCTTCTAAATATACATCATATGTGCATGTGACAATTGGAACAAGGAAGATAACTCATCAAGATCTTTTCTTCATATAATTTTAGGGTCAAACCACATGCTTTCTCTTCAATTTCCTTATATAAAGAATAAATTGCAAGGGAACATTCAAAGGGAACACAGAAGAAACTATACAGCCAAGAAAATTTAAAATACCTGATGGTAGCAGCATAAGCAGCAATAGTTCCGGAGAAAGAGCCCACACCAACAGCCTATAGTGTTAGTGCGTCATACTTCTTAGTTCAAGCTATACCAGGAGTACAACTCATCTTTACAAGTTAAGAGTAGGAAAATAAAAAACCATTAGAGGGAGTGGATTACCTTTCTGGAAATTGACTTTTTTTTTCCTGATTTTTTACTATACATCCTAGGATTCGTTTGGAAATTTACTTTTTTTTTCCTGATTTTTTATGGAAAGACATGCAAAAAAATTAGAGAGAGTGGATTACCTTTTTGGCTAATTTAGCATGTTCCCAAACATAGCCTTAATGTTCTAGTTTAGTTGCTGAGGAAAGAAAAAAAGTGATGCTTAAAAATTTTAGATAAGCTTTACAATTGTGATCCAATAGAACAGAAGGACTCCACTGAAGTAAAGCTAATACAAAATTAAATTCATAGATTTTTTTTTTATACTTCATTTTCAACATCCAACATAGGGAAAATGAAAAGGAAATCACACAAAATTGAAAATTTTGTAAAATTAACCAGTGGATTGATGTTAATGGTACCTTGCAATTAGCTTACTGAAGCCGCGGCAAATGTAGAGGCAAAAGAGAGCATCGTCGAAGCCATCTGAATCAGACAAGACGATGAAACAATAAGATCAATTTGAAACACTTAAAATTAGAAGGAAAAAAAAATCAAGTAGTGATCTTTGAGAGAAGTAGAACTTTGTTGAGTCTAAATTCGAATTGGTAATCGATGTAAAAAAACAAGAGTAAGAACACAAAAACAAACCTCAGAAAAGTAATGAAGTCGTATTCAGATCTAGAAACAAAACAGCCAAAAATAGAAAACCAACCCTGCTTTCAAACAAAATTGATAATTCGAACAAAAATGAGAACTAATCATTGTTTTCTTCATAGATCTATAGATACACATACATATGAGGTAGAGAGAGTGAGAGATGCACCACGTCTACAAAAAAAATAAAAATAAAAATAAATTGAAAGAAATGATGGATCTGTTGTGAACGAAGCTTTAGATCTCAAATCGACAAAAAAAATAAAAATAAAAAATAGGAAGAAGATGAAGAATCAAACCCATAAACTTCATGATCTATGTGTGTGTGTGTAAAAAATGATAGATCTACCTGATTGAAGCTTAACATGTCATATGTTCGATAGATCTACCGTTAACGAGTAATGATAAATCAATTTTCATGATCCATTTTCTCACATCGAGCTTCAAACGACAGAGAGAGAGAGAGAGAACTGCAAAATTAGGGCAAATGAGTGTTTGAGCTCATAATTAAATAATATCACATGTTATGTTTTCGTCTCAAAAAGATTGTTTTTAGGGACCAAATTGAATTGGTCTCTAAAATTTAGTCCTTAAATAACTAATTTCTTGTTGTGTAAATACATTTGGTAAATCCGAATAGGGGTTGTAGTGTAATAACCCTCAACCTTGTCTTGGTCACGTTCATGTGCATTTGCATGATTTTGTCTCGTTAAGCTTGCATTTCTAGATTTTGACTTGTCCTGCCTAAGTGTTATATGCATGCCTTGTTCCTTGCTTGGTGTCCTAAGCCTAGGTCACACGTTTGAACCTCTTACACCTAGGACCCTCTGGGAACCACTTTGGTTGACCTCCACCGTCACCTAGGCATATTGACCGAGATGTGCATCGCCTAGGCCGAGGTGTACATCACCTAGACCGAGGTGTGCATCACCTAGACCGAGGCGTGTATCATCTAGGCCGAGATGCTAATCGTCTAGGCGTCCTAGATCTTTGATCCTTGCACCTAGCGATCTTGTTCCGCGACTGGTATGACCTAGACTGAGGTGTGGCACAGCTAGGTCAAGTGTTATCCTTCCTAGCCGAGATCATTGAAACCTTCTTGCCGAAGCCTATGTCTTGATCCAAGATCATTGCCTTGTCAGAGTGCCCATGCCACTTTACTTATTATACACACTTTGTCATACTCTTGTCTTTTCATTCTGGCACCTTTTTTAGGAGATCCAATCCAGCGATGCAACGTGTCCCAGCAGAGGGTTAAGTCAGATTGTAGTTGAGAGCCCATATCATTTTGTCACATCTTTGCCTCGTAGAGAGAGAAGCTCTAGGAAGAAGAGGAAGAAGTTCTTAGAGAGAGAACTAGATTTCCAAGCTTGATCCTTAGAGTTTGAACCGTTGGATTTGCATTTTGAGGTTAGATTCTTGATCTACTCTTGTTGTTCTTTATGTTAATCTGATCACATTGCATGATCTAGCATGATTCATGAGCCATGCATTGATTTAAAGTTTGGTTTTAGAAAGGGAAAACGATGTTCTTGTGTTCTTCAAGAAAAGCCTTGTTTCGATCTGGAAGTTCGTAACAAGTTCCATGTTTTTGTGTTTGTTTTCATGAAATATTCAACTATGGGTACCCAGGTCCATGTTTTTGAACTCATACCATGAAATCTCAGATTTTGAATAAAGAAGTTATGATTTTAGCATTCATGTTCTTCAAGAGAAAACCTAGATTTCCAGACTTCATTTGCCTAAGTACGATCACTGAGACCCACTCTTGCCTAGATCTCACACTTAGGCCAAGCATCGTATCTCACCTTGGTCTGCCTTGCTTGATCACTTGCACCTTAGTCCATCTTGCATGCGCATTTAGGCCTAGGAGACCACACCTCGGCTAAGAGGTGTGGAACCTCGGCCAGGACCCCCCTGAGTTCACCCAGCTAGGCCATTTTGGCCTAGATCATCTCTGTGCATCCATTCTGAGACCTGGTTGGTACCCAGCGTGTTTTCCCTAGAAGAAAAATAGTGTTTTAACTCCCAGCACATGTTTTGCTTTGTCTTGACTTGGTTTTGGAAAGATATGCCGGGATCTTTTCCCTCATTCCCTCATGTAAAGCTTGTTTTGAAAGTGCATTTCATAACCATCTTTGAGCATTCCTTCTTGTGTTCTTGAAGTGCATTCAGTGGACTTTTATTATGTATTTGTAGGTCTTGGATCATTGCCTTAATCTCTACACCCGAAGAGCTAAGTGAGTGGTATTTTTAATAAAGCTATGTTATAATGTTTTGATCAAGCTTTGCTTTGCTTTGTTTTGGAAAAGTATCTGATCAAGCATGAATGATTATCCACTAGTTTTTGTATCAAGTATTATGTTCGTTTTGATGACATTCTTGGAAGGTCCTTTCGTGCTAGGGGACGTTAAGCCTAAGTAGCACCTTTGTTTGAGATATCTCTGCCATCGACGGTCATGTACAGATGGTACCACCAACGGTCTTGTACGGGTTTGTAGACACCCTATTTTTGACCGTCCTCAAGACTTGGATGTCACCGTTTGAACACTCGGTGATCATCCATGTTTGTGTTCATCTTGAGTTCCCGGAGGTCTCAGGCTACGCGCCTTGCCTCAGGATCTCTCGACTCGACTGTTTTGTGTTTGGTTTTGCACCAAACACTTGTGTTTTGCCTTGGAGGGGCAGGGAATGGCTTGTGGGCCATCCTCACCCATCACCGGCCATGGCTTGAGGCCACCGGCTGTGTTTTGTTGCCACCGGCCAAATGTTTGGCCGGCTGGCATTGTAGATGGCCGGCCGGCTATCTTTTTTTGGTCAATTGCATTTTTGGCCGGCCGACTACTGTGCATCTGCTTTTGCAGATATTTTGTGCAGCTGGCATGCATTTGGCTCCCCTCCATACACGTGTATGGAGGGATCTCCCTCTTAGTTAGCTTGTCTTGTAAGCTTACAAGATTGAGCTCTATAAGAGGAGGTCTTCTCTCCCTCCATTAGGGTTAGCAAAAAAAAGCCAGAGGAGCTCTGATTTAGGGTTAGGTCATAGTATCTCTATCCTATCTCTATATTTCCCTCTCCTATTGCCTTAAGGTGTTTTAGTCTTAGATTTGCACACAAACACCTAGACTTACACCTTCCATTGGCTACTGAGGTACTAAGGAGTTTTTCTTGAAGTTTTGGAGCTGATTCAAGCTTAAGGAAGAGCTGCTGGGCCATTGTTGTGAAGGAGGTCTTCAAGGGTAACAATCTTACCCTTTTTCCCCCATTTTTGCATAGCTTATTTACCTATCTTGAAACTATTTTTAATCTTTGTGTATAACATATAAAAGTTCTATTTTTAAGGGCTTTAAATAGTTTGTTAAGAGTGTTTTAAGCTTTGGGGCTGTTTGACCCCTCTTAAGGCTTGTTTGGCCTTTGTTTTGTGCCATTTTGGTTGAGCTCCGGGACCGTGTTTGGGCCTCCTCAACACTAAAATCTTGAGGGATTCCAGAGGTGAGGATGGTGCTTTGAGGTCCCAAGAAGGAGAGGGCCACCCCCTCTCCTTGTTGTCCTTGAAAAGGGCTATTTTTGCCTCTTGAGGGAGCATCTAATTTAAGTGTATGTTGACCATGCCTTAGCTGTTTTTTGTGCTTATTATGTCATGATTTAGCACTATTTTGAGTTGGTTTTGGTACACCATGCTTGCTTAGCATACATGCCTTGTAATGCCATGATTTGCCTTAATACATGCATAGCATTTAGACTACCATGCTCATGTATTTTGGCCAAGCTTTGTGAAGCTTATATGCATGTTTTAGTGTGCTTGAGGACTGTTTTTGGTTGTTTGGGTCATCCATGCTTTGCTTTGTATAGCCACCATGTAATCCCTCTTGTATGCCTTAAGCATTGGCCTCTCTAGTATGCATTACTTGCATTATTCCAGTGGTTTGGAACCACTTACCATGTTATTTCAGTCCTTATAACATGCCTATATGTTTGCATTTGATGCTCCTTCAATGTGTTAAAAGGTAGTTGCCTTATGCTCCATGAATGTGCTTCTTTGTATGCTTGCACATTTAGACCACTTAGATGTCATCTAAGTGCATCCTTAGCATCGCTTAGGTCTGCATTGGACTTGTTTTAAGTCCCCTTAGCCTTGTGAGGCTTGGTTGACTTAGCCTTGGTTTAAGTCCCCTTGGGCTTGCCTTGAATCTTGGACCATTATTGCATGCTTTGCTTGCTTTGATTAGTTGGTTTGGCACCATCATTAACATGATTTAGAGCTTTCCATGCATGCTAATTGTCTATGTTTAGTCTTTAAGTGTGCTTAAAAGTTGCTGTTTTATGCTTAAGTGTTGGCCCATCAACATGTACATGTGAGTGTGTGTTTTGGCCCTCATTTTCATAGCATTGGCCACTGTTTTAGGCTTGTTTGAGGGCTACCTAAATTAGTTTAAGTTTATCCCCTCTGCTTGTTTGCATGCTCACCTTGTATGTTTGCTTGCATACTTGCATATACACATTGCATTGCCATGTTGCATGTTAGTTCACATGCTTAGGATTGCATTGCATTGGCATGCATGCTTTGCCTCTTGAGTTGAGTATGATAGAGGTTGAGCCCCTTTGTTTGATTATGTGCATTGCATTCCATATCAAGATGCACACTTGATTCTTTGGGCCATCATGCATGGAAATGCGCGATTGGTGGTCCGAGAATCGAGGCCCATCCTCCTTTGAGTCATACACATGATAAGGGGTGTGGTTGGTGCATACATTGTTTGAAATGCATTGCCATGCTTTGTTTTGCCCTCTGTTGCTGTCAACACAGATTCTGCAGGAAGATTTGGCCGACCGGCCATCTTCAGTGCCGACCGGCCATCCATCAGTGGCTGATAATTCAATTTGTGGCCGGTGACCATTCTCTATGGCCGGTGGCCATTCCTTCTAGCCGGTGGTGTTCCACAGTGTGCAGAGAGCATATCCTAGGACTTGTGCAGTCTTCAGAGAAGGATAACAGCCAAAGCAGAGGCATCTTGTGCATGGCAGTGGCCTTCCGAGCAGAACCGAGCGCGCATGCATTGGACCCTCTTCCCGAGGCTGCTTATTGCTTAAATTAGATTAGTTAATTTGTTAATTAATTAATTGGTCTGTAATAATTAATTAGCTTGTAGGTTAATTAATTGTATTATTCTTTCGGTCCCTCCGAGCGAGGGCAAATTTGTAATAAGTGTGGGTGCGTGTGTGCATGTCTTCCAACCCCCACTTCTTTCCCTTTTACTTACCTGCTTTGATGGTTAGTATTAGGACATATTTACTTTAGCATCCTTATGCTATGCATGCGTGCATCATTCATCAGTATTGCATGCATCGGGCTCGGCGCATCATACTAATTGCATAAGTATTTCAAATCTAACTTGAATACATGCTATCTGTGCATTTCACATGTCATCCTTAGATTAGCCGAGCCTATTCTAGTGACATTCTGTATGCGCTGCATTAGCCACTTAACATGGACTTGGATCATGCATGATTACTAACATGTTCTTTGTTTTGGCTCGGAGTACATTGTAAGTATTTTATGCTTTAGCATCTCGCACGAGTGTGAATGTTAACATGACAGCATGCTTACCATGTGGCTAGATGCTTATGTGATATAAACTACTTGAATGCCTGGGTGGGTGAAGGTTGGATTGTTTGAGTTGGAACAACTCATTGAAATCCGTGTTTTAGCCTACTTGCGAGTAGCGAATTCCAAAGCGTTTTCCAAACAAACGGATATGCAATGTTTTTTCCAAGTTAGGTGATCTAGTCTATACTTTTGTGTTGTGCGCGCATCACATAGTAATTCTAGCTAATTAACTGGAATAAGAACACATAACGTTTTCAAAAGAGGATATCACGGTTAGTAGAGGCCGATCTTCGGATCGGGCGAGAGGGGGTGCTCATAGCTGACCTTCCCCAATCGTACCCAAGTTCCCGAGCCGAGGCAACTTTGGTGATGACAGACACGTGGCCTTTGGCACCGAGTCAGGGTTTCCTAAATCCCCCATTAAAAATATTTAGGTGGCGACTCTGTATCTGGCAAAGCAATCCATGTTTGGCACTTCTTTCAAAAATCTTTTTTTTTTCTCAAAACAATTTGCCGGATTTGGACTCTTTGGTTCAGATTAAGAACCGTGACAATTTGAGTCCTGAATTGTAGTAGACCCACAGACGAACAAAACGGGATTCCCTTCCCGGGACGTTCGGGGATGTCTACAGTTTCTGGCGAATCTGCTGGGGATTTTAGAGAGCTTGACTCGAACTCATGATATCTTGTTTTGACTACACTTATGTGTTTCTTTGCATTTCATGTGCATTGGTGCGCCTAGGACACCGTGTTGGCCATCTGCTATTCCTGAACGGTTTGCCGGAGGCTTCTCTTGTCAAGGCATGGCCATAAGGCTGACCGGTTGCGGGCTCTGCCAGTTTGGGAACACAAACCCCGGTTTTACGGGGGCACCCTTTTGACCATTCGACCTAGTGCATATTCGGAATCCATAGTGACCATTCCAAGCTAGGACAGGTTGCTTACCCGATATAGGTTGTTTGAAACCGCTGCGTGCGTAGTGAAACCCTAGCTCCTGACAAAATAGGACAGGGAAACCTTACCCCAACATAGGGGTGTTTTGGCTCTCTTTTACTTGCTATGTGCTTTTAGAGTGTATCTCTACAGGAACGCGCATATCAGTTTGCAAGTTTGAATATCAGGCCTGAGGGCACCAATATCAGTCTATGGAAATCAGTTATATCTGTGGGTATCTGATTCGGTATTTTGGGGCAGTGATTTTGAGGAATAGTAATCAGTAGTAGAGTATCGTTGTTCGGCTACGCCTGTGTTTGATCCGTTTGGGCTGAAATGCTGCTTGTTCTTCCTTTCAGTTCAGAGAGTTGATACAGAATAGCCAGTGTTCCCCCTTGCTGAGGCAAGACAGATATCTGATCCGTTAGTCACCATTCAGAATAGTGGACTTATCATGACGCAGAATTCGGAAGAGATTGTGGTTATGACAGCCACATTAGATCAAGGAATCACTCTGCAAAGTGAGACCAATGTTGATGTACCGCATCCACCCAGGTCGCCTACCGCGCACCCGGTCTGGACCCCTCAGTTGTACCAGGCTCGTGAGCCCACCACATTCGAGTTGATGGGGATGATAGGTGACCTCCAGAGGTCCGTGACGGATCTCGCCTACGGAATGTCAGCTTCGCCACCAGCTGCACCATATGCCGGAAGTTTTGTACCACAGGAGCCCCCGCTATTGGGACGGATTGTGATCGAACTTAGCCAACCCGAGGTAACCTCCGGCTATGGCAATGACGTATCAACATCAACCCAAACCCTCGATCAGGCTGAGACCAGAGTTAAGGACAAAATGAAGGCAGATGCCGATCCCATTGAACAACTGCTGTGGGCAGTTGAGGCTTTGAAGGCCGGGGGGATGAGTAAGCAACAGGTGTTCGCAGTCATGACCAAGATTGTGGATGATGTTTTCCCCACTCCAGCCGAAGGCAGTACAAGCTAGTTAGAAAACCGGGATAGGCCCCGTCAAGCCAGAACAGTTCCTTCCGCTCCCAACCCTGCACTTGGGAAAGATCAGAAAGTCAAGGAAGTGTCTGCCGACCCTTTCGCTAGTGCGTCTAGCAAGAATTCTCAGCCTTCAAAGTACCTGCCCCGAGGGCGCAGGGTCTTTCACGCTCTCTACATGCCTCTGTCCAAGGCACTCCAGATCCTGGCCGAAAGAGGGCACCTTAAACCCTTGGAGCCTCGGCCTCTCCCGAAGAATCTCCTTCTCACACATGACGCTGCTTTGTACTGTGCGTGCCACCAGCAAACCGGTCATGCTACCGATAATTGTTTTCGCCTCCGTCATGAGGTGCAAGATTTGATCGACAACGAGGTTATCCTCCCGCCCACCTCAGCCAAGTCCGTTACTACCCAGCTATTGGATTTTGAGGATACTGATACTGCAAGTATATAATCAGGGAGTGAACCACCTGCGGGCGGCGCTTGGTGTATTTTTGGATGTGGCGTCTAGCACGCATTTTTGAGCATCTGTGATTGCTAGTTTTGTAAATTCTGGCTTGGGTGTCGAGTTAGTCTTTTGTTTTGTTTTGAGTCTGTCTCATTGTCTTGAGTCAGTCCTTTTTGCTTAAGGGTCTGTCTTGTTGTAGCGAATCAGTCCCCTTGTATAGAATGTCAGGTGATTCCGGGGTTGTTGCCTCGAACACCGTTTTGTTTTGTAATTACTCCTTTTGCTTTCTTTTTGAGTCTGTCTCTGCTGTGGAGCCAGTTGCAACCAGGAAATCTGAATGAAACAGCTGCGGCTATCATGTTTTCGTGCTTATTGCTATTTTGGGCTGGTTGTGCCAGAGGATTTGAATGGAACGACAGCACATTCCACCTGCTCTCTTGTGCCCTAAAAATCATTGTGATGACCTAAGTTTTTTCCAAAACCTTTTTGAACACTATGGTGATGAAAATGAAGAGGAAGGAATTCCTCCGGTTTTGCAAAACTTTGATCAATTTGAGAGAAAGATAGGCGTGCTAAGCCTTTTAATAAATGAAATCGTGCTTGTTAGCGTGAGTACTGAGAAGGACCCTGGCTTGATCCAGATTGGTTCCACACTATCTTCAGCGCGAGCGATGTGTCGCTTTCGTAAAAACTTTTAAAAACAAAATGTTTTGCGCGGTCCTGTAAAGACCTATGTGGAATCGCTCTTGAGATTGTGCAGCCTAGGATCGCTCTCAGCCTCAAGACTCAATCCGTTTGTTTTCGAACCTTGAACCCATTCAGAACGTTCAACGGTCAACCGCCATGTGAGACCTGTGTGGCCAGATCATAAGCACCCCTCGAACTAGGGGCAGCCAAATGTCGGACATGCTCGAAGAGCCGAATACAATAGCCATTCTCCTAGATACAGAGGGCTTCAATCTCAAAACCATTTGACATGGACTTGTTACACTTTTACCCTTTGAGAGGCTCGCTGGGCCGAAAACCTGGAAGGGCGACCCAGGCAAAAGTTAGAGCAAGAAAAAAATATATACAAAAAAAAAAGAAATACAAAAAGGATACAAAAAAATAATA
Source organism: Camellia japonica (assembly GCA_030407325.1). NCBI lineage: Eukaryota > Viridiplantae > Streptophyta > Magnoliopsida > Ericales > Theaceae > Camellia > Camellia japonica. Next base: position 104,828,293 of record JAPPVO010000019.1, read on the forward strand.
CAATACGCAGAAAAAGAAAAAGAAGAAGAAAGAAAAAAAAATAGGAAAAAGAAGCTCGCAAGGTCGAAAACCTGTATCGGGCGCCTTGGCAAAAGTTAGAGCCTAAAAAGTGAAGGTTAAAATACCCGAGTGTACCTTACACCGGAACTACGTAAGGCTTGATTCCCATGTTTGGGATACGTAGGCAACTTCATCCTGAAGTCCAACCCCAACGCTCTCATAGCGCCTCAGTCCATGTAATGGTTTTGATCACCCTTGCCTTCTCTGAATCCGATAGTTCGATTGTGACAACCGGAACTACGTAAGGCTTGATTCCCATGTTTGGGATACATAGGCAACTTCATCCTGAAGTCCAGCCACCAGCGCTTTCAAAGTGACTTTGTCCATATATTGGTTTTGACCACCTCCGTCTTCTCCGTGTCCGAGAGTTCGATTATCACTGATGAGGACTGTTTGCAAAATGCTGCGGCATCATCCAAACAAGGGGCAACTTTCCGTTGCCATGAGTTGCCATGAGTCGCCTTTCAAACCAGGGGCAACTTTCCGTCGCCTTGCAGCCCTTTCAAGCAAGGGGCAATTTTCGATTGCCTCCGATCCGAGGTTGTGCATCTTGAGGGTAGGTTCCGTGCTCATTGAGCATTGATCGTTTGCAAAAATAGTTTTTGAAAATTTTTACTGAGGTTGACTATTTTCTCGAAAACTATTTCATTTTCCAAAACTAGACCATTTTCTTGGACCCAAAAAGGAAAATTTTCAGTGCTCGTAGCCTGACTTGCATGATTTTCAAATCAAAAATCGAACAAGTATGTTAATCTAACTCTCATTTTGGTCAAAACTGTTTTAGTAGAAAACCAAAAATGGTCAAAATGATGAACTAGGGGCACAGTCGAGTCAGGTGTTCTGTCTTTTCCCCCCTTTTTACCAGCATACCTGTCAGAAGGGCACTATATTCGCCAGAAGAAGGCACAACCGAAGCTGTCTGTAAAGGGCCGAAAGCCCTCAACAACCTTCGAGCAACGAGGTATTGAACCAAGTGCGAAGCACAAATTGGAATGAGTCAAGATACTCCATTCCCCATCCGGAACATCGACTAGACGTCGCCGGAAGAAATAGCCGTGAGCTAATAGTATTGGGCGTGAACCTGCAACTTCCTATTCATCCATTAGTAACCCTGGGGAGGGACGAAAAAATGAGAGAATAAAGAATAGAGAGGTGTAAGTCGAGAGAAAAGTGAGGAAAAGGGTTTTGAGAGAAGAAACGAGCCTGAGGGCCGAGTGATGAGAGAATCACAAATCAGAAAGGGTGGGAAACATACCCGGAGGAACTGGCTCCTCGAGATTTGAGGTCTTTCATTCTTGTAAATACGTCCGTGTGTCGTGTCTTTTGTTTTGTTCACCGTAACTTTTGTTTTGGATCTTTTCCGAGCGTGTCTCGTTGTGTTTAGGTCGTGTACCTTTTGTTTGAGTCTTTTTCCGCTGTGTTCAGTCGTAGGCTCAATACCCAGGTTGAAACCCTTTTTCAATTTCAAAAATCGTTTATGCTCAGAGTGCTGTGCCATTCTCTACATTTAGGCGAAGCAAAAGGAGAAAGGGAAAATTTGGGGCATCGGAGTGTGCTTCAACTTCAGCCGGTTTCACCTTTGTAGTCCGTCTTGTCAGATTGGGCTGTTTGTTCAGAATTTGCCGCGTGCAGAATGAACCGAGTGCTGTGTTATGGGCTGTATGCAGATTAATCTTCAGCAGAGTATGGGCTGTGTGTTCAGGTTAAGTAGTGGTTTGTATGGGTTATTTTGTTGTTAACTGGTTCATTATCTGGTTATTACAATGCAAGTGCTCAATTTTCAGACAACAGATCAATCTCATTTATATTGAGGTGTAACATGATGTAATGCGATGCAATGTATGAAATATACAAATGTAACACTTTTTTTTAGACAAAAAAGGGGTTTGTTTCATTTCATCATCTTTTTCAAGTACAAAGCTTTGGAAACAAAAATCTGCCTGCGGCAGTACAAGGTACCCTAGCTACTAGCAAAAAAAAATACAAAAAAGGAAGAAAAACAGCAAAAATCTGTACCAATGTCAAAAGGTCTAAGGCCTACAGGTCCGTCCTAGTCCTCTTCATGGACGAAGGTCCAAAAGCATCATCAGCACCATCATCTGAGTCTGAGCCCGAGCTGTCTCCGGTCTCCTCCTCGGATGACTCAGCCTCCGCCTCTACCTCAGCCTCAGACTCCTCACCATCGTCGTCATCAGGAACTGGAGCCCGCGAGCTGCTCCCTATATGAGTGTGCCTCGCTTTGGTGCGGGGGTATACTCTGCCATCTCGGGTAGAAATGGAGGCTCGGCCGGAACACCACCTGCAAGAGGAATCTGGAAGGGATGCTGAAAAGTACAAAAGGCAAATACATCAGAATACTGTGAGCAGTTTATCAGTGCAGAATGCAGTGTATGAGTACAGTGTGTGAATACTGTGAGCAGTTTCTCAGTGTAGAATGCAGTGTATGAGTACAGTGTGTGAATACTGTGAGCAGTTTATCAGTGCAGAATGCAGTGTATGAGTACAGTGTGTGGATACTGTGAACAGTGAATCAGTGCAGGATGCCGTGTATGAATGCAGTATATCAGATGCCGTGAGGGCCGTGTATCGGATGTTGTGTTGACAATATGATGCATCAGATTGTGTAAATTTTGAGACTGTGGTTGAAGAACATACCGAGATGCCATAGATGGCTAGAAGATCAAGACTCCTCTGGAGCATCCCCATCATAGAGGCGGTCAGCTCTAGAGACTGGCGGGTGTACTCGGAAGAAGCCTGCAAAAGTATTAGATGCATCAGTATTCTGCGGAATATCAAATAAGATGAAATGAACTAACTATACAAGATGCAAAATGTAGTAGTACATACCGGAGGTAAGTCGTAGAACCCGACTAACTCGTGATCAGCCGGAGGGGGAGCAATGGGAATCTGGTAAGTCGCCCCACCCTGTCCTCGGCATGTCATCGAAGTAGGGAGTGCCGGCCAACTAGCCCCCCGTCCCCTCCGAGCTCCACCCCTGCCACGGACTCGAGCTGCCCTCGATGTCCCTACCCCCACTCCCGCTCCGGCCGCTGGCGCACTGGTCTCTCTCTCTCAGCTCGACGGCCACCGCTCAGAGGCCGCATGATGGAGGTCCGGATGTACTCCGAGTAGTCGCCCTCGCCCCTGAAACCATCTGCCTCCCAGCCGATCGTATAGTCCGTCATCTGCTCGGGAGTGAATCTCTCTGTCTCCCTCATGTGCTCAGGAGGGTGAACCGGGACTATCTGCTCTGGTAAACCTAGGGTCTGGCGTAGGAAACGCTCACCCGGGTACCAAGCCCGACAGATCGGGCCCTCTAGCAAAATCCAGAAACGAGAGGTCTCCTCGGCACCAGCAAATCGGTCCCGAATCGTCGCCGGCAAAGGAGCCCAAGGCTGCCAGGTGATCTGAAAATGAAATACAATTTGTTATCTACTGTCATTTGAAAATACAGTGTAAAGCAAAGCTTAAATGAACTGCAAAGTTGAACGTACCTCTGCGGGGGTGATGGTGCAAAAGTAGCGGCGGAAAAAGATAAACATCTCTCGGGGCCTCCGCACGCACCTCCCGTCGAAGCGGCGCGAGAACGGGACGACGAGAGGGGTCTCCACGTCTGGCACAGGCGCAAGTCTCGGAAAGTAGGTGTAGACCCACAACTGCAGAGCAAATGCCAGTATGCTTATCAGATAAAGCAGAATATAGAATAGAGCAGAAATAGCAGGACCGTGTATTGTGCAGTATACAGTCAGCGTGTATTGTGCAGAGTGTACAGTGTGAGCAGTGTACAGTCAGTGTAAAACAGTATATGTGTGTGCCAGGTGTACAGTATACTTTCAGCATGAAGCAGACCACAGTGTGTGCAGTGTACAGAGTACAGAAAATGTAAAGTAGAAATGAAAAACAGAGAAGAAAACGTACCTCCCAAGCTCGCCAGTAGCCCCCGAGTAGCTGTCCGCTGCAACGGGAGGCTGAGCTCATGTACCTGTACAGAGTGGCCAAGGCAGCGCCACCCCAGTCATAGCGCAAGATCCGGGTGACATCCATGAGAGCGCTGAGCAGGCAGAGGGGCACAGTGTTTGCCCGGTCGGCGAAGATAGTCGTCCCCAGCAGAAACATGAGGAAGCCCGCGCATATCGCTCCACCGCCTCCTGAGTCATCGGAGCCTCCTCGACTAAGGCTGGCTGGACTCTGAACTGGACCTCGAACCATGAATATCGAACAAAGCGGGACGTACAAGAGGCGGCACCTCGCCGAGCAGGTAGATCTGAGCAGCCTCCCACTCGTCCATGTCGGTGTCGAAGGGGATCGGATCACCCCCTATCCCGATGCCGGTGAGCATCGAGAAGTCATAGGGAGTCATCGTCATGTCTCCCGTAGCAGAGAAGTGGAAGGAATCGGTAGTGTCCCACCACCTCTCCGTTAGAGCGGCGAGGAGAGGCCTGCTTGTGGTGAGTCTGGAAAGCCCTCTGCAAAATGCGCTGAAGCTGGCTTGGTTCACGATGTGGCGAACCGCATCGGGTAGCTCCGCGTACCAATCTTGGGTGGCAATGTTCCCATACCCCCGAATGGCATGGGAATCTCCCTGTTTCAAGCAAACAATGGCAAAGCAATGCTAAATGTACAGTTTTGAAAAGCATTCAGAATCAGTGCAGATACAGCGTGTGTGCACGTTTTCAGATTCAAACAAATACCGGGTGCCGGTGTGCTTACAGTGAACTACAACATGCGACGTGTCAGTGTGTTTGGGTGGTTCAGTGCAGATACAGCGTGTGTGCACGTTTTCAGATTCAAACAAATACCGGGTGCCGGTGTGCTTACAGTGAACTACAACATGCGACGTGTCAGTGTGTTTGGGTGGTTCAGTGCAGATACAGCGTGTGTGCACGTTTTCAGATTCAATCAAATACTAGGTGCCGGTGTGCTTACAGTGAACAACATGCGACGTGTCAGTGTGTTTGGGTGGTTCAGTGCAGATACACGTTTTCAGATTCAAACAAACATCAGGTGTCGGTGTGATTGCAGTGAACTACAGTGTGTGCTGTGTCAATGTGTTTGAGTGATTCAGGGCTAGTGCAGTGTGTGTGCATGTGTCAGATTCAGATAGATATCAGTTGCAAATGTGTTCACAGTCAACTACAATATACAGTGCCTCAGTGTACCTGAGCTAAGCAGTTAAAGAACATAATCAGCTATGGCAGTTAAGTGTTCTACATTGCGGAAAATAAAACAGGGGAAGGAATATACCTCGGAAGCGCCGAAGGACAGATGTGATGTCGGCTCGCGTAAGAGAAGCTCTGGAGGCACCGCCCTATCAAAGCTCCTGAACTGACGGAGTCCGTCGGGAGGCAGCACGTGAATCGCCGGCCGGTAAGTCGCCAGGTCGAACGGGCGAACGCTCAAGGGGAGGAGCTCGACCCCGGGGTTCATCTTGTGATCCGGGGGAGTCCCGCCCCGTGGAATATCGTCGGCCATGTCAAAAGTAATGAGAAAATGGCCCGGAAAGTGGAAATAGGGCTAGAATGCGAAAGGTCAACAAAAAGTCAACCCCGGGAGGGCGAAAAATGACCAGAAAAGCCGGGAAATGGAAGAGGCACAAAAATCGAGAGAAACTCGGGGGGACAAACCCCAAAAAGCGGAAATCGAAAAGGAAGCACCGAAACGAAGTTTCAATCGGATGAAAATGTTCGAAACGCGAAGGTATACGCGAATCGAACGACGAAACGGGATCAAAAACACAAGAAAACGTGAGAATGAAGGAAGAAAAGTGCTCTAGAGAAAGATTGGATGAAATTTCGGCTAAGGGAAATGAATAAAATAGGGTTTGAAACCCTATTTTAAAAGACCCAAGCCAAAAAGACAAAACTGCCCCCATTCAGGCATTTTTGGCCGGTCGGTTACATTTTTGGCCGGCCGGACAAATATTTGGCTGGTGATGTGTTTTGGTGGCCGGTGGATGGCTGGTGGCCTCCCCTTCTGGCCGGTGAGCCTTCTATAACCTTGTTTGGGTCAGATGTATAGTTTAGGAACTTCATTGCTGAAGAAAGTGCAAGAAAGTGCATTTCTGAAGCTCAACCGGCCTCCGTTTTGACCTCGGACCGTGTCTTCTGTGCATAGCACTTGAATATGTACAAGGTGTATCCTTTTGGTATCCTTTTGTCTCTTGCAAGAGTCTAAAGTTGCGCCCATATGCATTGTCTTGCATTTGCATACCTTACTTGCGTTGTTTCGCACTTTAACGCCGGTCTGGCGAGACCTTAAACACGCACGGTCTAGCAAGACCTTAAATACACTCGGTTGGTGCTTGCATGTCGGCATGCATTGTAGCACACGTCATCCCTTGCATTATCATGCATTGCATTACAACGTTCTGTCGTGAACGCACGCTGGTTATGCATTATGTCGTTCGCATTGTTACGCACACATCTTGTAAGTGTGCATCACATGTCATACTCGCACTGTCTTGTGCATTGCATTCAATCGCGCTATTTTGCGCATCACATCTCATTCGCGTTATTTTGCGCATCTCATTGCATTTTGCATGCATCTCAATCACGCTATTTTGCGCATCACACCGTCCTGTGCACTCGACGGTCTAGGAGACCTTAAATCCTTGGAAGGTGCAAGACCTTTGGTGCATTGGTGTGCACAGTTCATTTGCATTGTCATGCAGCTCAAGGTGCGCGTTGTCGCGCATTAAAAAAGTTCACGCATTGTCATGCATTTCAAGCGACTTGCGTTGTCGCGCACTCCATGCAGCATGCATTTCAAAAACAAAAAATATTGCATATGTCATGCATTCCATTGTAAATGTTGCATGTGTCATGCATTCCATTGTAAATATTGCATATGTCATGCATCATTTTAAATACTGCATATGTCATGCATCTAAAACAAAAAAAAAACAAAAAACAACACACATGCATATGTCATGCATTCATTGTAAATACTGCATATGTCATGCATTCCATTGTAGATAGTGCATATGTCATGCATTTCATTGTAAATAGTGCATATGTCATGCATTTCACTGTAATATAGTGCATATGTCATGCATTTCCACTGTAAACATCCATCCCAGTGCATATCGCATTGTAGCTTGCATGCACCCATTGCATCACCTCCATCTATGGCTTGCACCTCTCCTTGTTAAGCTTGGTTTGGTATGTGCTCATACTTTTCACGTCGAAGCACAGTTCTGCATGTGTACGCGCCTATTCCTTGATGAACTTGGTTTAAGGGTGGTGGCACCTTTTCTGTGTTAAACGCGGTTCGTTTGTGTACATGCCCTTCCTAGGCAAGATTTGGTTTGGCCTGCGTGCTTTATCCATCGTATCTATTCCATTCCAGTGCATATTACATTGTAGCTTGCATGCACCCATTGCATCATTACCTCCATGTATGGCTCGCACCTCTTCTTGTTGAGCTTGGTTTGGTATGTGCTCATACTTTTCACGTTAAAGCACAGTTCTGCATGTGTACGCGCCTATTCCTTGTTGAACTTGGTTTGAGGGTGGTTGCACCTTTTCTGTGTTAAACATGGCTTGTTTGTGTACATGCCTTTCCTAGGCAAGATTTGGTTTGGCTGCATGCCATATCCATTGTATATATTACATTGTAGTGTAATTTTTGCATCCAGCATTAGGATCATTGTTCTTTCGTTAGCGGGTTGCTTCCCCACTCATGTCATTACACCCAATACTTGTTCTTGTGTCCGTCTACATCACTCATAGTTCTGCATGTGTACGCGCTTTGAGGGTTGCGGCACCTATTCTATGGTAGACGGACTTGTTACTTCCATCAATCTATTTGATATTTGTGTGGTTTTGAACCGCTTATGATTGGATCATGATTCAATTGCATTGCATATTGTTTGCATTGTTTCAATTGCATTGCATTTTCATTTGCATTTTCATACATAGTTTTGAATATATTGCATGTCATTCTGCATTCATTTTGCATGTTATGCATGTTGCTAACAATATTGCACCTGTTAAGTTTTCTTTCTCTTTCAGGCACGATATTGTATGTACGATTCATTTGAGGCTGGTGCGACCAGACGAACCGGGCAGGTATTGTATTCTCCGAGTGAGACGTATCGAGAATTGCATAATTCTCTTACATCCTTTCTGCATTGTAGTGTGGTTTGGTCTATGATTGCTTAAAACTGCCGCATGTTATGCTTCGTTACAGCTTTCTTTGCATGATCATAAGTTATGCTCGGCTTTGTGCATTGTCTTGCATTTTGCCCCTGCCTTCGGGCGCATATCTTGTTTGTCTTGTATGCCTTGTCTAAGTCTTCGGCCTTGTCAAAAATGGGTCGTCTCTGGGCTTTGACAATCACTCTCGTCATTGTTATGACTTTCGAGTTCAGTCAAAGAGGGGCAACTGTAGACACCCCATTTTTGACCGTCCTCAAGACTTGGACGTCACCGTTTGAACACTCGGTGATCATCCATGTTTGTGTTCGTCTTGAGTTCCCGGAGGTCTCGGCTACGCGCCTTGCCTCAGGATCTCTCGACTCGACTGTTTTGTGTTTGGTTTTGCACCAAACACTTGTATTTTGCCTTGGAGGGGCAGGGAATGGCTTGTGGGCCATCCCCACCCATCACTGGCCATGGCTTGAGGCCACCGGCTGTGTTTTGTTGCCACCGGCCAAATGTTTGGCCGGCTGGCATTGTAGATGGCCGGCCGGCTATCTTTTTTTGGTCAATTGCATTTTTGGCCGGCCGACTACTGTGCATCTGCTTTTGCAGATATTTTTGTGCAGCTGGCATGCATTTGGCTCCCCTCCATACACGTGTATGGAGGGATCTCCCTCTTAGTTAGCTTGTCTTGTAAGCTTACAAGACTGAGCTCTATAAGAGGAGGTCTTCTCTCCTTCTATTAGGGTTAGCAAAAAAAAGCCAGAGGAGCTCTGATTTTAGGGTTAGGTCATAGTACCTCTATCCTATCTCTATATTTCCCTCTCCTATTGCCTTAAGGTGTTTTAGTCTTAGATTTGCACACAAACACCTAGACTTACACCTTCCATTGGCTACTGAGGTACTAAGGAGTTGTTCTTGAAGTTTTGGAGGTGATTCAAGCTTAAGGAAGCTGCTGGGCCATTGTTTGTGAAGGAGGTCTTCAAGGGTAACAATCTTACCCTTTTTCCCCCATTTTTACATAGCTTATTTACCTATCTTGCAACTGTTTTTAAGCTTTGTGTATAACATATAAAAGTTCTTTTTTTAAGGGCTTTAAATAGTTTGTTAAAAGTGTTTTAAGCTTTGGGGCTGTTTGACCCCTCTTAAGGCTTGTTTGGCCTTTGTTTTGTGCCATTTTGGTTGAGCTCCGAGACCATTGTGTTTGGGCCTCCTCACCACTGAAATCTTGAGGGATTCCAGAGGTGAGGATGGTGCCTTGAGGTCCCAAGAAGGAGAGGGCCACCCCCTCTCCTTGTTGTCCTTGAAAAGGGCTATTTTTGCCTCTTGAGGGAGCATCTAATTTAAGTGTATGTTGACCATGCCTTAGCTGTTTTTTGTGCTTATTATGTCATGATTTAGCACTGTTTTGAGTTGGTTTTGGTACACCATGCTTGCTTAGCATACATGCCTTGTAATGCCATGATTTGCCTTAATACATGCATAGCATTTAGACTACCATGCTCATGTATTTTGGCCAAGCTTTGTGAAGCTTATATGCATGTTTTAGTGTGCTTGAGGACTGGTTTTGGTTGTTTGGGTCATCCATGCTTTGCTTTGTATAGCCACCATGTAATCCCTCTTGTATGCCTTAAGCATTGGCCTCTCTAGTATGCATTACTTGCATTATTCCAGTGGTTTGGAACCACTTACCATGTTATTTCAGTCCTTATAACATGCCTATATGTTTGCATTTGATGCTCCTTCAATGTGTTAAAAGGTAGTTGCCTTATGCTCCATGAATGTGCTTCTTTGTATGCTTGCACATTTAGACCACTTAGATGTCATCTAAGTGCATCCTTAGCATCGCTTAGGTCTGCATTGGACCTGTTTTAAGTCCCCTTAGCCTTGTGAGGCTTGGTTGACTTAGCCTTGGTTTAAGTCCCCTTGGGCTTGCCTTGAATCTTGGACCATTATTGCATGCTTTGCTTGCTTTGATTAGTTGGTTTGGCACCATCATTAACATGATTTTTAGAGCTTTCCATGCATGCTAATTGTCTATGTTTAGTCTCTTTAAGTGTGCTTAAAAGTTGCTTGTTTTATGCTTAAGTGTTGGCCCATCAACATGTACATGTGAGTGTGTGTGTTGGCCCTCATTTTCATAGCATTGGCCACTGTTTTAGGCTTGTTTGAGGGCTGCCTAAATTAGTTTAAGTTCATCCCCTCTGCTTGTTTGCATGCTCACCTTGTATGTTTACTTGCATACTTGCATATACACATTGCATTGCCATGTTGCATGTTAGTTCACATGCTTAAGATTGCATTGCATTGGCATGCATGCTTTGCCTCTTGAGTTGAGTATGATAGAGGTTAAGCCCCTTTGTTTGATTATGTGCATTGCATTCCATATCAAGATGCACACTTGATTCTTTGGGCCATCATGCATGGAAATGCGTGATTGGTGGTCCGAGAATCGAGGCCCATCCTCCTTTGAGTCATACACATGATAAGGGGTGTGGTTGGTGCATACATTGCTTGAAATGCATTGCCATGCTTTGTTTTTCCCTCTGTTGCTGTCAACACAGATTCTGCAGGAAGATTTGGCCGGCCGGCCATCTTCAGTGCCGACCGGCCATCCATCAGTGGCCGATAATTCAATTTGTGGCCGATGACCATTCTCTATGGTCGGTGGCCATTCCTCCTAGCCAGTGGTGTTCCACAGTGTGCAGAGAGCATATCCTAGGACTTGTGCAGTCTTCAGAGAAGGATAACAGCCAAAGCAGAGGCATCTTGTGCATGGCAGTGGCCTTCCGAGCAGAACCAAGCGCGCATGCATTGGACCCTCTTCCCGAGGCTGCTTATTGCTTAAATTAGATTAGTTAATTTGTTAATTAATTAATTGGTCTGTAATAATTAATTAGCTTGTAGGTTAATTAATTGTATTATTCTTTCGGTCCCTCCGAGCGAGGGCAAATTTGTAATAAGTGTGGGTGCGTGTGTGCATGTCTTCCAACCCCCACTTCTTTCTCCCTTTTACTTACCTACTTTGATGGTTAGTATTAGGACATATTTACTTTAGCATCCTTATGCTATGCATGTGTGCATCATTCATCAGTATTGCATACATCGGGTTCGGCGCATCATACTAATTGCATAAGTATTTCAAATCTAACTTGAATACATGCTGTCTGTGCATTTCACATGTCATCCTTAGATTAGCCGAGCCTATTCTAGTGACATTCTGTATGCGCTGCATTAGCCACTTAACATGGACTTGGATCATGCATGATTACTAACATGTTCTTTGTTTTGGCTCGGAGTACATTGTAAGTATTTTATGCTTTAGCATCTCGCACGAGTGTGAATGTTAACATGACAGCATGCTTACCATGTGGCTAGATGCTTATGTGATATAAACTGCCTGAATGCCCGTGGGTGAAGGTTGGATTGTTTGAGTTGGAACAACTCATTGAAATCCGTGTTTTAGCCTACTTGCGAGTAGCGAATTCCAAAGCGTTTTCCAAACAAACGGATATGCAATGTTTTGTTCCAAGTTAGGTGATCTAGTCTATACTTTTGTGTTGTGCGCATCACATAGTAATTCTAGCTAATTAACTGGAATAAGAACACATAACGTTTTCAAAAGAGGATATCACGGTTAGTAGAGGCCGATCTTCGGATCGGGCGAGAGGGGGTGCTCATAGCTGACCTTCCCCAATCGTACCCAAGTTCCCGAGCCGAGGCAACTTTGGTGATGACGGACACGTGGCCTTTGGCACCGAGTCAGGGTTTCCTAAATCCCCCATTAAAAATATTTAGGTGGCAACTCTGTATCTGGCAAAGCAGTCCATGTTTGGCACTTCTTTCAAAAATCTGTTTTTTTTTTTTCTCAAAACGATTTGCCGGATTTGTACTCTTTGGTTCAGATTAAGAACCGTGACAATTTGAGTCCTGAACTGTAGTAGACCCACAGACGAACAAAATGGGATTCCCTTCCCGGGACGTTCGGGGACGTCTACAGGGTGGGTTTGTCTAATCGATTCCGGGTCGGTTATTCCTTTGTTTAGTCAGGAATGTCATCCTTTGTATTATGTGGATGTTATTAAACATCCCAAGAAGCTTTGAAAGACTTTGATTGATGAACTTGATTCATCCCATGTCTTGTACAAGTTATGCTATGTATTGTTTTGATAAAGATCTCGGATATCATTCATTCAAACCTTTATTACTTATATCATTCACTGAGTATCCAAGCTCACCCTCCCCTTTATATATATGTAGGTGACGAGCAAGAAGGCGGTGATGCCTAGATGTTATTTGCAAGTTGTTTTGGATTCATGTTTTGCTAGTATCTTGAAGATTATGCTTCTTAGCTTTTGGTTCATTTCTTTTGTATATTTCGGCTTGAGAAGCCTTTTGATCAAGATTTAACATGTACATTATTTTATTTGTATCCAAGTTGTAAAATGATGTTAAGATGTATGATATTTCATTTGATCTATGCACAGCTCGTATGGACTACTTAGATTTAAATTTGCTTCAGCACATGTAAGCCCCATATGTATACTCTGATTGTGTGAATTTTTGGTAAGTTGGCCTTTGGTAATCTCGGATTACTAGCCATCACGACACCATTCTACTAGGGGCAAAATGGGGTCGTGACATGTAGATTGGTATTGTTTAAGTGAGCCTGAGTGTCCAGGGTGAAAGATCGAAAACACGCACGGAGTAGGTACCACGTGCCTTCCAGTTAGGAGCTGGTAAAGTGGAGATTGGTAGTGCTAGTTATACCTACTTGTAGACACCAGCCTAGGGATTTCCAGTGTCGTATTTACCGCCCGCTGTTCTATGAAATGGATAATTGAATTGGTTATGCTGTTGAACAAGTGCATGGCATGAGAGTTTCAAAATGAGAAAACCTATGATTTTTGGCATTGGCATCTCATATGCATTGCACCTCATGATATTGGTAAACTCCATGCACTTTATTTAGATTATCTCTACTGAGCTTTATGCTCATCTCTTCGTGGAAACCATTTTTAGGTGATTGCGATGTGCCTTTGCCGAAGTGAAGGCAAGAAGGAACTTTTAGAGCACGAAGCTCGGTTTTTATTTGTTCTCTTTTTGTAAGCCAAGGGCTATTCGTGTTTGGGTGTGAACACCATTATTGTGTAATCGAGCAAGGCCTTAGAACTTATAGCCAATAGGGTATTATTTTGTACTTAGCTTGCTTTAAATTTCTATCATCACATGCCATAGATTTATATTTTAGAAATAGTGAATGTATGAATGCATGCGATTTCTTTTATGATTCTTACTAGAAAGTCATGAATAGAAAAGAAAGGGGTTTTGGTCCTTACATTAATGAATGTAATATTTATCATTCTCTCTCTCTCATGTTAATGACGGAATAATTGAGAATTATATCATCTTGAGTTAAATTGGGTTTATCGGATGTATATATTTTTGGGGCGTTACAAAAACTAAGATCAACTACAATTGGCAACAATAAATTTGAAAATATGAAAACAGAACCTCCACATCCATGAGAAAGGAAACGTATGGACTACACAATACAAATCTCCACTATGCTTAACTCCCTTCAATTTCATCATGAGACCATATAAAAATTGAGTATTTTGCAAACAAGAGAGAAGGAAAAAATTTCATAGATGCCGAGACATTTTTAAAAGTAAAGGAACACATTTTCAAAAGTTATATGGGAGTTCAAAACAATTTTTCTAGTGGTGACAATTGTATTATAACTTTGAAAGAAACAAATATATATATGGTTTCAAAAAAATATTTTTTTAAGGGGGTTCAACGGACACCACTAATCATTGAGTGGTGTCACCCATGTGTCTTGACTAGACAGAACCGCCCTAACCTAACAACAATACAACGTTGATAATTACTTTTGGTAAGAGATAGTTAAACTTTTGCTTTCAGTTCAACAACTGAATTTTAATCCAAGATTGAAAGCTAGTAAGGCTATGTAAGTTTGTTTTAATTAGAGTGCAAGTTTTGTACTTGTGCAGGAGGGTATGGTTACTTTTATAGCTCTAGCTTCCCCAAGGCTGAAGAGACATTTACGATCCTTGGTGAATCAGAGAACTGGAGGAGGGGAATGAGTACTTCAATCATCCTTTTTGTGCCGTAGTAGTTCGTTTGCAAGCATTCATTACCCAACTCGTAGCTTTGAGTCATTACTTTTTTCCATGAGCTTACAACTTCTTCCTACATTATTGAAATCATTCAGTTATAATCCTTGTGGTTTCTATTACCCATTACCTAAAAAGCATGTTTTAATTTTTAGGTTTAATTACCAAAGCATGAAATTAGAAGCCAATTGAGGTGATTTTAAACTCTGAACACTCTCCACTCTCTTCAACCACTTTTTTCTTTCTCCTAAAATATAATGTCTCGTTTTTTTTAAAACAACATGAAAGAATTATTGAAAAGGAGTATAATGACTTTTGGGATCTTTTGATCACGTAAATTATGCACATGAATCATCTTAGAGGTTGTCACATATGAGGCAACGAAAGGTTTCCCTATCACAGATTGTAGGAAAACCTTGTCCAAATATATAAATATATATATATATATATACATTTAATAAAAAGTGCACTTTTGCTCTTTTGCTTTTCTATGTGGAATCGTGTAATAGTAATAGTGATCTCCATGAAATTTAAAGATAGGTATAGATCATGACCTTTTCATAAAAAAACATGCAACTTTGTGAAACAAAAGAAGGAAAAATAGAATATCAAAGGCCATTACATGGTATGCATTAATGGAATCACAGCAATTTGAATTTACTTGAGGGAAAATGAAATGAATCATGCATAAAGACTCACCCAACTACCCTCTGATGACTGCAAAGAATCCCAATCCATCTTGGTTCCAAGAATCCCAGCATTGTTCACCTACAAGAATTCAAGCTTTTTCATTATTTACTTCACAAAAAATCACTGAAACATTCAAGGAAACGAGTAATAGATCTTTCTAGAAATTGGATTGAAGGCCTTATCTCTTTAGTGTGTGAGTATATATATATATATATATGCTTCTCACCAATAAGTAATGCATAGTTCATTCCATATTTTCACCAATCATGCAATCGATGACAAGAAAGAAACACAACTAGTCTTTTTCACTACAACAAAATACACATTTGGCGACCGAATTTGGCGACCAAAACAAATTTAGTCCCCAAAAATATACCTCTTGACGACTAATTTTTTTTTAGTAGCCATTGGTTCACAGTTTAGCTACCATGTTATTTTAGTCGAGATATATTGTTTTTTGGCGACTAAAAAAAAAAATTAGTCTCTAAATATATAGTAACAGGCTACTAAAATAATATTAGTCACCAAAAGTCTATATTTTAGGTTACTAATTCAAGGTTTAGTCGCCGTATACAGTTATTTGCCGACAAAAAGATAGCTTAGTCACCAAATAATATGGACATTTGTAGACCTTTTGGTGACTAAAAAAATTTAGTCGACGTATATTCAATTTTTGCTAACAAAAAAAAAAAAAAAAAAATAGTAGCCAAATGATACTTTTGGTTACCAATATATTAGTCGCTATTACTCAATCTTTCATTGCAAAATATTTAGTCGCTAAAGATTGAATTTTTTTTTTAGAGGGAAACAAATTAACTTTGGCGCCCGATATACACTCTGGTCACACACACTTTTGGCTCTGTTATGTCTCTCTCACACACACACGATATACACTCTGTTCTGTATCAAACACTTTTGGCTCTCTGTTGACACTACCAAACCTCACCCCCGCTCACCACCGTCGCTGGTTACCATCGCACATCGCCACTAGCACTGTTGCAAATTACCACCACCACTGAATCACAGGTATTTCTCTCTCTCTCTCTCTCTCTCTCTCACCCTTCCTCTATTTCCCTATTTCTCACACTTGCTCCAGGGTTTTATATGATTTTTTTTTGTTTAATTGTGTGTAGATTTCTTAACTCAAAATCTATATTTGGATCTCAAAACTTATATCGTCCTCTCGTCTTCCCTCGTCATCTTGATGAAGACGACATCGCTCTTCTCAAAACTTATGTATAGTCTCTCCCCTTTTAAAACCCTAATTTCACTTCATATCTCGATGTCTGTTATTTTCTTATCATTTGTTTGGTGACATAGAAAACTAAATTAAGAGAATGAAATCTGTATTTTGATCTCATTGCTTTATTTGGATTTGTTCTCAAGTATTGAAATATACATAAGAAATCGTACCTATTATTTCAGAGTGATTATTACTCAGATTTTTCGTAGATTTTTGTGTGGTATTTCTTCATTATTCAGATCTTCATATGCTTTTCCATCAATAGTAGGGCTTTTCTATTTGC
Organism: Camellia japonica; assembly: GCA_030407325.1. Classification (NCBI taxonomy): domain Eukaryota; kingdom Viridiplantae; phylum Streptophyta; class Magnoliopsida; order Ericales; family Theaceae; genus Camellia; species Camellia japonica. The sequence continues at coordinate 104,844,850 of JAPPVO010000019.1, forward strand.
CCTAATGTTGCCATTTGAAATATACAAAAGCAACAGATTTTGAGGTGAATTGTTTCACAATGATTAATATTTCAATTTTTGGTACATGTTTGTGTTGTGTTGTTGCCTGTTTGTTATTCAATAATAGGCCTTCAGATCTTTATATGATTTTCCATCCATAGTAGGGCTTGTTTGTTTCCCCTTATGCTGTCAACTAGTTTAAAAGTAAGGAAATATATGAAATTAAGTAGGGGAATATATGGAAATGATGCTCATTGAACATTACCAACTACTTGTAGCTTGTTCTTTGCCTTCTGTTGTTCTTAGTATGTTGTTCGGTGTCTATTAAATTGGCTTTATTGTTATGATTTATGGAGGGTTTGGGTCCTTACTCTACCAACATAAAAAAAGCAGAGAAGGAAATTAAGGGTTGATTTCTTAACTCAAAATCCCAAATTTTGTGTTCAGTTTGTGTTGATTTCTCACACTTGCTATAGGGTTTGATTTCTAGACATAAATTCCAAATTCAAGCTCAAAATTAAAAATCCAAAAACTTATCATGTTATAGTGGGTGGGACTGAAATTTTACTGGTTGTGGAAAGTTGAATTGATATTTTTTGAGTGTGTAAATTTGTGAGAGTACTGAAGTGTGGTAAATATCTGAATGATTAGAGCATAAATTATACATCTACTTATATTAATTTCAAGTCCAAGTTAGTGTAAATATACCATTGGAACCTTTAAGGTTTGCAATTAAGCCATCGTTCTTCTTGTGCAAATATTTAATTTGGCTTGCAAATTGAAATTTGCTACCTTATTTGACCTTTTGAAAATCATGCTCTTTAGTTAAGTGTTGGTTTTAAAATTCATTCATATTATAGTAAAAGTTCTACAAAAATACTCTGTTGCAAGGTTCAGATGGTCATCGTCCTATTTGGTAAGAGGAATTTCATTCATATGATAGTAAAAATTCTACAAAAATACTTCATATATTGACAATATTGTTTTGGAGAACTTGGAATTGTTTTGACATTATACAAATAAGAGGAGAAAAGAAATGTGACATTAATTTGTTAACAAAGTCATTAATTATGTAAAAAAAGGAGAGGAGCGAATAGAATATTTAATGATGCTATATGTTATCTGTAACGCCCACAAAAAAAAACCAACATGTACAATGCATCAAGCCACTTTAATTAAATTAAATATAACCATTCTCCAAACCTTTACGTTATAAATCTCAAAGGTTTTATACAAAAGTTCCACATGCGGATGTACATTCAATGATAAACATAACACTTGAATCTATAGCATGTGAAGCATCAAGTCTCAAAACAAACAAATGCCCTTAAGGGCTTACATCTTCCAAGGCAATAGCATGGTTACACAAAATGGCCTCTCAGACCCACACACGTTTAGCCCTTGGCTTACAAAAATTCACAACAAAAAGGAGAGCAATCTACTCTTCACCAAAACATATCCATGCCCTCAGTTTGGCGAGATCATTACATCTTTACCTGCACCAAAGTCCCATAGGGGTGAGCATAAAGCCAGTAGGGAATTCTTACAAAGTATATACAGTTATGCCAATTCTCAATGAATAATGCAAAAATCAATGCCATACCATGCCTTTTTTAAAGAAAATTTCATTTCATGCTCTTCTTCATGATCACCATTTTTAAATAAAAGTTTGCAATCTCAACAAATTTCGAAACTTCCAATTTTAATCAATAGAGGTGGTAAATACGACACAGGTAGTCCCTAGGTTAGTGTCTGCAAGTAGGCTCAACAAGCACTACCAATAACCCCACTTTACCAGTTGCTAACCGGAAGGGAAGTGGTACCTTCTCCGCACGTGTTTTCGGTCTTTCACCCCAGACACTCAGGCCAACTTATCAATCTCATCTACACTCCCTATCCGGACTTACCAACGTATTTACCCCATAACACATTTCCATAGTTCTTATTACCATCCCATTTTCTTTCATGATGTAAATATCTTCAATCTAAAATTCACAATGCATAATAAATAATTGAATGAGTATGCAATGCAATGACCTTTCCATACCTCATAACATATATATCTCCATTTTCAGGTGTCTCTACAATAATGTCCACACTCACATTTCCCATTTCCTCTTTTCAATGTTCTCCCACAAGATAATCATATGACATCAACACATAGTTACAATTTCTCATTTCACAAGCCTTAACAATTTAGTCTCTTCAAGACAACATGTAGTGTTTTCAAACATTAATTTCCAATATTTATAATTCTCACAAATCCATAGTGCTTAACAATTTTGTCATCTCACAACCATAAATCATCATATATTTAACAATAGTTTCTAGAACAAATCCTTCATTTCGATACATCAATTTGATTGTCATTTTGTAAAACCACATCATGAAGCCTACACATATCCACCCTTTTATCACAAGAAGAATAAAACCATTCTTGACAATTCCATACTTTCCAAAATCCCCAAATTTCTAGGGTTTTTCATCATAAAACAAACATTTCCATTTCCTTGGTGAAACCCCACCAAAACCATTTTTCTTGAGTTTAATAAATGGGAAAATAACCCTAGGATTAACAAAGGGTTGAGATTTAAAACCCATTCTTAAAACTCTCTACATTTTTGGTTTCAAAATAAACATCAACATGAAATTTCAAGAAAACTTTTTAAATCAACATCATTATAGCAAAACATGTATATATAACTCAAGAAATCCCTACCTCAAAGTTTGATGATGAAAGAAAGTGAAACCCTAGCTTTGATGGAAGATTCTTCAATTTCCCACCACACCAAGAGGAGCCCTAGCTTTGATCTTCAAGATTTGTGAGAGGTGATGACTCTAGGCTCAAAGGATCACAAGAAATCAAAGGTTTTGGGTGCTGGATGACTGTTTTTAGAGAGAAGGAAGAGTGAAAACGTTTTTAGAGACAGGAAAATGTTGAAAACAATGAGATACATTCGGCCCTAAAAGATAAAAAAAAAAAAAAAAAAAAAAGGGTTTTTGGACTACCAGACGTCCCACACGTGCGGAGCCTCACTCCCGTACGTACGGCCCTCCCCGCACGCACCTTGCTCCACACCTGCATATATTGCAGTGTGCTTCCCCAGCTTTCCCCTGAAATCCGCACGTGTGGCCTCACACCCCACATGTGAGGCCCTCTCCCGCACGTGCGGCTAGCCAAACAACCTAGAAAAGTTTTGGTTCAACCCCCGGGCACTACGAACCTGTCCTCACGCTCTCCGGAACAAGTGAAATTCAACACCGAGCGAAAACAAGAACAAGGACTTTAATTTTGAGAATTATTTGCAGACGTTTCAAACCTAATGAGAGTAAAAGGAGGACGGAGCAAAGAAGGAATAAGCCCGGTCGTCACATTATCACAACGATGGAATTTTATTAAATGATAAACCTAAAAAAAAAAAACACATAGGACCTGTGGCAAAACACCTTAATTAGCAGCCCTCGTGACAAATAGGATCTATGATAACAGATGGAATGTAATTAGCACGTGGAGGTTGGGAGTTAGAGCCGAAAACGCCTTAAACTTAACCAAAAAAGGGCATTAAGGGGGTGAAAATGCGAAACAACCTCTGAACCACCATACAGATGTCAAGGCCACATTCCCCATGACAAATAGGACCTGTGACAATAGACAGAATGTAATTAGCACATGTAGGTTGGGAGTTAGAGCCGAAAACGCCTTAAACTTAATCGAATAAGGGCGTTAAGGGGGCAAAAATGCAAAATAGCCCCCGAGCCACCGTACAGATGTCAAGGCCAGCTTCCCCATGACAAATAGGACCTATGACAATAGACAAAATGTAATTAGCATGTGTAGGTTGGGAGTTAGAGCCAAAAATGTATTTAACTTAACCGAAAAAGGGCACTAAGGGGGCAAAAATACGAAACAACCCCCGAATAATCGTACGAATGTCACGGCCATCTTCCTTGTGACATATAGGACCTATGACAATAGATGTAATGTAATTAGCGTGTGTAGGTTGGGAGTTAGAGCCGAAAACACATTAAACTTAATCGAAAAAAGGCGTTAAGGGGGCGAAAATGCGAAACAGCCCCTTGAACCACCGTATGGATGTCATGGCTAGCTTAACCGTGACATATAAGACCTGTGACAATAGACGGAATGTCATTAGTACACATAGTTTGGGAGTTAGAGCCGAAAACACTTTCAACTTAAACGAAAAATGGTGTTAAGGTGGTGAAAATGCAAATCAGCTCCTGAACAACCGTACGGATGTCACGGCCACCATCCCTGTGACAAATACGACCTGTGACAACAGATAGAATGTAATTGTTGGGAGTTAGCACGTGTAATTAGCACGTGTAGATTACTCATTCATTTTACTTTGAGTAGGAAAATGAGAATGAAGAAGAGTTACAAATAAATTTATAACCAAAACATTCTACCAATAAGCATTTATTTTATGAAGAGATATGCTCCTAAAAATTGTATTTTTTTTTAAATTGAAATCTAGTTTGGAATAAATCTTTCATGATACATTCGTATGATTGTATTTCGAAAAAAGGTTTTTATAGATTGTTCTACCTTAAATGCATATTATTACAACATTTTTCCTATGTCTAAATGAATTGATATTTTGTAATGGGTGCAATTGTTTTTTTTATTTTGTGTAGATGGCTTTTGGCATGGACTTGTGGATAGTCTACATTTTTGTTTATGGAGGACACTTGACACTTTTGTATAATCTTGCTAACTATGTCGCCCTCTGCTTTTGTGTAGATTAGCACTGATGATACATATAACTTTTGTAATCCAACTGATAGTTGTTGGCATGGCATATAGATCACCTTTTGTCGTGGTACAGATTACGATGGTAATTTGTACCACGCCAAATGGCCATATCGCATGGTAGTAAACATATTTTTGTGTTTATGGAGGGTTGGATTTTTGTATGGAAATATAATTTTAGTTTGGACACTAGTTGGTTTGTATGGAATATATACATTTAAAGTTATTCATTTTTGGATGGTTAGAAGTAATATGGATTGTGGAATGATTGATAATTTTATGTTATGGAATGCTTGATAAAATATGTATTGTTTTGTTTATATACATACTACAAGTTGCACATAATACAGACAGGTTGTGGAGAAATTACAATTTTGTGATAAAACATAAGAGCATTTTTTTGGCAACTAACCAATTTGTAGTAAAAAAGGAAGTACATATTTCAGTGACTAAAATGTTAGGAACTAAAATCAAATAAAAAATTTCGGAAAACAATTATGGCGACTACAAAGCTTAGTGCCAACAAAAAGTAGACATTAAGCGACTAAAAAAAAAAAATCAGACATTTGGTGACTAAAATATATTGTAGCCAAAAAACAAAACACATTTGTCGACTACAAGTTTAGTAGCGAAAAATCTAAAACTTTTGCCAACTAAATGTTTAGTAGGAAAAACACAATATTTGCCTACTAAAAACTTAGTAGCCAAAAACAGTCAAACTTTTAGTGACTAAAAAATTAGTAGCCAAAAAGAAAACCACACTTTAGGCAACTAAAATCTTAGTAGCCAAAAATAATCCGACATTTGGCGACTAAAATATTTTATAGCGATTCTAGTTTGGACTCGACCTATCTTGTACTCTGCACTTAGGTTTCATGATTCTGTATTGTTGTTTTTGTCTTTTTCCCCTTATTTTTCATTGAGTTTGATTATTGGAGTGTCTTGGATGTGTTTGAAACAAGTAGGTTGCTTAGTTTTCAAACCTCTTGTTGCCCAAAATTTTGCTCCTCCGCTCGAGCAGCTGCACTTATTGCGCTTGAGCGGGCTTTGCAAACTCTCAATACTTTTACAGGTTTGCAAAACTACTGGGAGAGTGTATTCTACGCTCGAGTGGTTCTTTCTGCGTTTGAGTGGGCTCAGCTTAAGTGGCGCTTTTTGCGCACGAGTGTTGGTCTGTTGTCTGCAAAACTATTGGGAGTGTGCATTCTGCGCTCGAGCGTCATTTCTTGTGCTCGAGCGGACTGTGCGTATATCAGTTCACAGCAGCCTCCTTTTACATCATTTTTTCATCTCTTTTCATTCCAAAACCCTAGATCTAGATCCTCTCTCTCTAAAACTCACGTTCTCTCTACATTTTCACCTAAATCTGTTGGTTGCTCTACCCTAGTGTCTTTGGGAAAAAGGTAGAGCATCTCAAGAACTCCATTTTGCTCCAAACAAAAGTCAGTTTCGGCGTCTTTGAAGTTTTCTCCTTGGTTTGTGCATCTTCTAACTTTGAGGTAGCGACTTTCTACACTCTCCTATAATTTTTAACTTAGTTAATTGTTGTTGTGTAAATAATGTTGGGATTTGGAGGATTTTAGAAAAACCTATGGTTTTGGTTTAAAATCAAAAGAGGGGTTTTCAAATGATGATGTTGAAAATGATTATGAGTGTAGATATGAGGATGTGTTGAGTTGAATTTGTTGATTTTGGCACCTGGGTTGGGTTTTGGACGAAAATGGAGTTTTTTCCTAAAATGTCTCAAATGGTTATTTTGTATAATTAAATGAAATTGGTATTGGAAATATGAAGGTGGACGAATGCTTATATAAATGGTGGAGTTAGATATGTATTACTTCTCACCTATGGAAATTTGGATAATTTATCTGTTTTAGAGATTGTATATCGGTTTAGGAATATCTGTTTTGGGGCTATCAGTGGAGGATAGCTATGATTGTTGTAGAAATATCATGAGGATTAGGTAAATTGAAACTAATCGCTTATTGATTGTCATTGAACATGATTGTGTTTTAATACATTGTATATGTATGATATTTAGGAAAAGAAACGGGATGTACTCCAGTAAATTAAGTTAGCATGTGTGTCCAGGGTGAAAGTCCTGAAAATCGTTTGTATACATGGGTGCCGATCCCACAGACAAAATTTCTGTAAAATGGCAAATGAATGAGTTTATATCATAACTATATTGATTTGAGACCCAATGAGTTGTATCCTTGTATTGGTTGATTGAATGAAACAGATATGAACAATGAAATGAGATATAAAACTGGGCATATTATGACCTTGTAAATTATAAATGATTTTATCACAAGCATTGTACATGCACATCATGCTTATATCTTTATTAAGATTCATACGTTGTGTTAGATTATTTCTGTTAGGCTTTGGCTCACCCTACTTGAGAAAAATCATTTTCAGGTGCTAGTGATATGCCTCCGCCAAGGACTTAGCTTGGGAGGACTGTGGAGTTGAAGGCTCATTTTCATTTATTTTGTGTATAACTTTTGTACAAGCCTAGGGCTTTACTTGTATTGAGCTCTTAACTCATTTTGTTGTAACCAAGTACAATCTTGGAAAGATGTAAGCCTGTAAGGCATATGAAATATCTGTTTAACTTTTATTTGTTATTACTACTTGTAACACATGTAGATTCAGGATGAATCATTTATGAATGTATTATGCATGTGTCACCTCTTGTATACCAACTCTGATTGATGAAAGATTACTATTTTGTTATGTCATTATGTATATAATGTTGGGAATCGGTTTATGGCATTTATTTTGGGACATGACAAATTCGTATCAGAGCATACCAAGTTTTAATACTTTGGGTACGTGGGAAGTGGTTACTACCACAATGGATTTGTCTCGTTTGATAGAGACATTTGCATATATGATATGCTTACGTGATAACATGATTATGGGGTTATATGGGTATGAGATTTAATTTCTAGGATATTGATTGGGTCTACGGGTTTCTAGAAGTCCTATTAAAAGAGCACTTGATCACTACTATTTCTAATTGAAACTCTGGCAACGTCGCGGGACGATTATTATCCGAGAATGAAATTCGTAAGTGTTTATGAAATTTGTACGTGGGAAGTGGTTGCTACCACAATGGATTTGTTTCGCTTGATAGAGACATTAGCATATATGATATGCTTACGTGATAACGTGATTATGGGGTTATATGGGTATGAGATTTAATTTCTAGGATATTGATTGGGTCTACGGGTTTCTAGAAGTCCTATTAAAAGAGCACTTGATCACTGCTATTTCTAATTGGAGCTCTGGCAACGCCGTGGGATGATTATTATCCGGGAATGAAATTTGTATATGTTTATGTGACTATGTGTTTATTGTAGTGAATTATTATTGTCCACTGCATTAGGACACGAGTGAGTTAGCTTCGAAACATTTGTGAATGTGCTAATATTTTATGTTACCTTCATTAGGATATCAGGACGTGGACATGATGGTGGTAGGCATGGTAGGCCTAGAAGGCATGAGGTGCCTATACCGGATGATATTCCAGTACAGGAGAAAAGGGTTGGTCAGACCAATGTGGCTGAACCAGTTGGTCAACTGGCCATGGGCGCCTTAGCCCGTGAGATGGCTGAAACGCTGCTGGAATCCATGGACATTCTCAGGGCTGAGAATCAAGTCCAGTCCCAAGTAGTTGAGGCAAGCAAGAGTTTTTCTAGTCAAATCCGGATGAGTTTGTGGGTGATCCTAAAGAGACACTAAAGGCAGATAAGTGGCTAGAGCAAATAGTGAAAATGTTCAAGATGCTTGTCATCGAGGACGACCAGTTGCGAGTGACCTTGGCATCTTTCCAATTGAAGTGAGATGTGGGGTCAGTGGTGGAAATGTGCACGTGGGCGCATTGGGGTGACTTGGGAGGCTTTTGTCAATGCCTTCCAGGACAAGTTTTTGCCTCCCACAATTAGGGAGAAGTTGAGAGATCAATTCTCCAAGCTTGTGCAGATGAATACTCCGGTGGCTAAGTTTGAGGCCATATTTATCAGCTTGTCGAGGTTTGCACCAGAACTCGTGGTAACTAAGGAGTGCCGCTGTTTAGAGTTCGAGAAGAGGTTGAGGACCGAGCTTATGTTCAAGGTGGTCAGGTCAATGATTAGAGATTACGGACGCCTTATGGAAGTGGAAGCTCATCTGGAGACCGTAATGTAGACGTAGGAGGAGAGAATGAGCAGAGTTCGAGAAGAGGTTGAGGACCGAGCTTATGTTCAAGGTGGTCAGGTCAATGATTAGAGATTACGGACGCCTTATGGAAGTGAAAGCTCATCTGGAGACCGTAATGTAGACGTAGGAGGAGAGAATGAGCAGCTCCAAGAGGAGTCAAGATGTTCAGGTGGACAGTAAGAGGCAGAGCGATTCTAATCCTCAGCAATCCCATGGAGCACAGTCGAGGTCTACCTTTCCAGTTCCAAGTTTGGGTTCTATGAGGGGTGGTCAAGGAGATTTCACTTGTTACAAGTGTGGTCAGTTGGGCCACAAGTCTCCAGCTTGCCCGCAGAGAGGAGGAGGGCAACGGTCTGTACCGTCTTCGGCTCGTTCTTAGGGCCAGAGTCAGGGGAGAGGCCAGCCGGTCACTTGTTATCAGTGTAGGTAGGTGGGGCACATGAAGAGATTTTTCCCTCAGTTGGGCGGCACATCTGGTGCGTCTGGTTCGAGGCAGACCCAAAGCCACTAACCAACACAGTCAGCACAAGCCTCGAGGGCCAATCAAGGAGCCTCTTCGGCTCAGTCAGTGCATCAGGCTTATGCTCCAATGGGTAAGCAGGTTAAGCAAAGACCTACAGGGTGTGTGTATGATGTTACTGTGCTAGATCTTGTACCAGCTCCTTCTGTAGCGAGAGGTACCTTCTTGTTATGCAATTCAGTTGCTAATGTGTTGATTGATAAGGGTACATCTCATTCATTTATCTCGTCTGCATTTGCATCAGTTTTGGGGTTAGAGTTGGCTCAGTTCGTATCTCCTCTCTATGTAGAGTCACCTATTGGTGGTGAGATTGTTTTGAAATAGGGGTGTCAAGGTTGTGACATAGAGGCTGTCAGTCGCTGACTCCCTTTTGCATTTGTGTTGATTGACATGTCTAGCTTTGATATTATTTTGGATATGGACTGGTTGTCATCATATCAGGTTGTTATAGATTGCTATAGGTAGAGGGTTATTGTATGTACCTTGAGCGATGATTGTTTTTATTTCTTGGCAGACCGAGTTGATAGGGTCTTATCATCGGTGTATGATTCGCGAAGGCAGAGTGATCTTAGTCGCCTTCTTGCCAACTTCTTGAGTACTGAGTGTGATAAAGTCTAAGTTGAGTTGCCAATGGTAGTTTGTGAATACCCGGATGTTTTTTCAGAGGATCTTACTAGTTTACCACCTCACCGAGAGATCGAGTTCTCTATTGATTTAGTGTCTGGCACGGCACCAATCTCTATGGTACCATATAGATTTGCACTTACCGAATTGAGTGAGTTGAAGATTCAACTCCAGGAATTGTTAGATAAGGATTTTATTTCCCTAGTACTTCACCGTAGGGAGCACCGGCTCTTTTTGCCAAAAAGAAAGATGGTGCATTGCGATTTTGTATAGATTATCGGAAGTTGAACCGAGTAACTGTTAAGAACAAGTATCCAATGTCTCATATAGATGATTTGTTTGATCAGTTGAAGGGGTCATGTTGCTTCTCTAAGATAGACCTGAGATCGGGTTATCATCAGCTAAGAGTAAGGGAGAAGGATATCCTGAAGACGGCATTCCGTACGCGGTATGGCCATTATGAGTTTCTAGTGATGCCCTTTAGGCTAACCAATGCACCAGTTGTGTTTATGGATTTGATGAATCGGATCTTTCGTGAGTTCCTAAACCGTTTTGTGGTCGTCTTTGTGGACAATATCTTGATTTACTCACCCTCTGAGGAGGAGCACAAGGAACACTTGCGAGTGGTGCTTGAGTTGCTTAGAGCGCACAAACGGTATGCTAAGTTTAGGAAATATGAATTCTGGCTGAGGGAAGTTAAGTTCTTAGGCCATGTGGTATCCGAGGAAGGGGTGACTGTAGATTTATCCAAGATAGAAGTAGTGCAAGATTGGAAGCAACCTAAGAATGCTTTTGAAAACCGTAGTTTCATTGGGTTGGCCGAGTATTACTGTCAGTTTGTGAAAGATATCTCTAGATTGGCTGCACCGTTAATTAGACTGACGAGGAAGTTAAGGTGGAATGTTGTGAGAAGTCTTCTTAAGGTGACTTACGAAGTATTGATTATTTTGGACTTGTGAGAAGTCTTTTCAGGAACTTAAGGTTAGACTTACGATTGCTCCAGTATTGATTATTTTGGAGAGAGATTTGGGTTATTCAGTGTATTATGATGCCTCATGGAAAGGTTTGGGTTGTATGTTGATGCAATAGGGGAAGGTGGTAGCATATGGCTCACAGTAGTTGAAAACACACGAGAGAAACTACCCTACTCATGACCTAGAGTTCGCGGCAGTGATCTTTGCCTTAAAGATTTGGAGACATTACCTGTATGGTGAGAAGTTTGAAGTGTTTTCTGATTATAAGAGTCTGAAATATCTGTTTACACAAAAAGACTTGAATTTGAGGCAGATGAGGTAGATGGAATTTATAGAAGATTATGATTTTGAGTTACATTATCATCCAAGGAAGGCCAATGTTGTGGCCGATGCGTTGAGTAGGAAATCCATTGGTAGTGTGGCTAGTGTTGTCATCTGGGAATAAGAGATGTTAGGTGCTATTGGGGAGTTTGACTTGTATCTTAGCGAGTTCGTTGAGTTTCCAACCTTGTTTTCGGTAGTTGCACAACCTACACTTGTGAACCGAGTGATAGAAGCACAGAAGGGTGACGTTGAGGTGGAATCCCTCCGGGAAAGATCTCCAGGGGAAGGTAGAAGATTGAATGTGCATCCAGTGGGATACCGTGATTTGTTCATGCTGGAAGATACTCTGAGAGATTCACCATTGATCTGGGAGGCACAAATGCATCTTTTAGCCACCTTTGGTGGAGGTATGAAGAAGGATGTAGCCATATCGAAGTGCCTTACTTGTGACCGAGCATCATAGACCAGTGGGTCTTACAACCCTATTAGGGACATAATGAGGTTGCACGAGGTCCCTATGACGATTGTTTCGGATAGAGATCCATATTTCACGGCTTGATTGTAGCAAAGCCTACAGAGTGCCTTGGGCACAAGATTGACCTTTAGCACTGCGTATCATCCTCAAACTAACAAGCAATCTGAGCACACCATTCAGATTAGAAGATATGCTTTTGGGTTGTGTCCTTGACTTTAAGGGTTCGTGGGAGAGGCACTTGCCCTTAGTGGAGTTTGCCTATAACAATAGCTTTCAGTCGAGTATTGGCATGGCACCATTTGAGGCCTTGTATGGCTGACCGTGTAGATCCCCTATGTGTTGGGCCAAGATAGGTGATGCACCTATGTTGGGTCCAGATTTAGTCTGGGAAATGACGGAGAAAGTTGCACTTATCCGTAAGAGGTTGGTTACTACCCAGAGTCGCCAAAAAAGTTATGCCTACCGTAGGAGGAGACCGTTGTCTTTTGAGATGAGAGACCATATATTCTTGAAGATATCACCTAGGAGGGGTTTGATGAGGTTTGGAAAGAGTGGAAAGTTATCCCCTAGATTTATTGGACCTTTTGATATCCTTGAGCAGATCGGAGAGGTAGCTTATCGTTTGGCCTTGTCGCCACAACTTTCCAGAGTTCATGAAGTGTTTCATATTAGCATGTTTCAAAAGTATGAGCCGGATCCATCACACGTGTTGGATTGGACAAAGTTAGACACAGATGATGATGCCTCGTATAAGGAGAGACCGGTGATAGTCTTGGATACCCGGGACCAAGTCTTGTGAAGCAAGATGATTCCCTTGGTTAAAGTATTGTGGAAACGTCATGGGTTAAGGAAGCAACTTGGGAACGTGAGTTAGAAGTCCGTGAGAAGTATCCGGATTTATTTGTTGATGTTTGAACACGTATTGGAATTTTGATTATGTCAATGAAATATGAAAGCATTGTATATGTTTTGAGAATATGAAAACATTGTATATGTTGTATATGTTCTGGAAACACGAATATAAACATTGTATATGTTTTGGAAATATGAATTGTGTATTAAGTATTGAATATTTGTTTATCATGTTGATGGGATTGAATGACCGAAGAATGGGTCATGGTGATGGAATTGAATGATTATCATTATTGTAATTGGTTTTAGCTCAGTTTTAAAACTTGATTGAAATTTCGGGGACGAAATTCTTTAAGGGGGGAGATTATAGCGATTCTGGTTTGGTCCTGACCCATCTTGTATTTTGGACTCGGGTTTCATGATTCTATATTGTTGTTTTTGTCTTTTTCCCTTTATTTCTCATTGAGTTTGAGTATTGACGTGTCTCGGTTGTGTTTGGAACAGGTTGATTGTCACGCCCCAAATTTGGACAATTAAATATTAAATTATGAATAAACCCCAATAATATTCCATCATCCAAATCCTAGGGGTGAAACAAAAAAACTAAACACCAACCAAACCATTCACCATAATTTTATTACTAACTAATACCTCCAACATTAAAGTAACAATAAATAGTCAAAATAACTTAAATAATGTACGGTTACAAACCATGCCAAATTATTCCAATACAAAAATCATAAAAAAATAATAATAAATACATAAACTAATATCAACCCTAAGCTCAAGAAAACAAAAGAAGTCCAAACGACATGTCCTACGACCATAGTTATTTCTTGTCACCACCATAGCCTCAACTAATCTTGCAAAGGAAGCTTGGTTGCGCTCAAACAGAACGCACCCGAGTTGCCAAGAGACAAAACGGGTCAGTATACAGGTATACTGGTATGAGTACAAGATTTAACACCCACGTGTCCACTAGACACAAACAAAAATGCATTTAATTCTTGTTACGGGATAAGATAAGTAGTTCCATTCGCACCAAGACTTCGAGATATGGTGGCATTTAGTTTCTTGTCCGTATACAACGAAATATAAATTGAGTATGAAATAAATAAAATAGAAATAAAAATATGGTGAGTCAGCCCTGCAAAAAAAATTAGTAAGACCCACCATCCTGCAAAAAAATAAAGTTAGTATAATTTAATCATAAGCAACTTGCTAAAGAAGTATAAAAATGCACCGTTTCATACTTAAATAATTTGAATTGACCAAAACTCAAAGAACAAAAGTTGTACATAATCAAATTTCATAAAAGACATTGCGAGCGAATTTAGTAGAAACTGAACAGGTTGAGAGAAAAACTTGATAGAAAAACCTAGACGGATTTCAACCAAAAAATCTGAAGCTGAAAATGAACAAAAACTACCCTAAAATGATTTTTTTCGGAAAAGTTCAAAATATGAAAAGTGTGCAGAATAATGTTTTACTTTAGTTTACATGAAACCAATAAAAATGAGCTCGTTTCATAGGTTAAAACAGCCTCTAAAATCTGCATTGCTAAAATAAATCAAAACTACAATAACCAAGATTATCCAATTATAAGTTCTAATCGATCTTTTTAATAAAAAGTTAAAAAAAAAAGTTGTCTAGAATCATGTATACATACCTCTGCTCAAATTTCATAATTTATCGAGATCGTTTACTATTTTTCAACATGTACAAATCAATACAATTCACACTATACTAATAAACTCATAATTAAATTCTTTGTACCTTAACTCCACCACTTCGGCCCCCACTTCCGGCCTACATATATATCCCATGTGCCTCCCATATACCTAACACCGCTCCGAAGCCAAACTTGCATGGGGATATCGTCCCGAGTTTAACACACACTCCCCGGATGGTTAGCATATACGTACGCGTGTAAATCAAAGAACTCGTCTACTCATGAGAACGAGGCAACAATATTATATACACAACTTCTCACTCATGAGAATAAACACAACAATGCCAACCCCAAGGCATCACTCTTTTTTTTTTTTCATACACTCTTTCTCACCAACACTCAAATAAAACAACAATCCATGGAGTCATGGTGGAGTGTAAGGAATTTATCTATGGGTTCCTAATTTATTTTAATTTCATATATCCATGAGTATGATTACAACCATAAAATAAATCCATATAAAAACCCTAAGCCTTGCATACACTACTAATCAAAATAATTAAAATCAATCAATCATCTAAAAACGCTAAACCTTACATACACAACTAATCAAAATAATTAAAATCAATCCATCATCTAAAAATCCTAAACCTTACATACACAATTAATCAAAATAATTAAAATCAATCTATCATCTTTATATAAATACAAAATTAAACTAACATCAAATAAATATAAATAAATAAATAAGAACAACGAATTAAACATAAATCACTACAACAAAAAGCATTTTTGGCAACGTTTTTTAGCAACCAAATTGAATTTAGTTGCCAATTGTTTGTTTTTGGCGACAATATATGTGTTCGTCGCCAAAAAATACACCATTAGCAACAAATATCTCAATTCGTCGCCAAAAATGGTTGGCGCCAATTTAATTTTTTGCGCGGGAGCACTAAAAAAGTTTTGGCGACGAAAATGTTTGTCGCCAATTTAGACTTTTTGGCGACGGAATTAAAATAGTCGTTGAAAGGTGAATGATATTTATGGCAACATAATAATTTTCGTCGCCAATAAATTTCTTGTCAAAACGACGTCGTTTTGAATCTTTTTTTTTTTTCTTTTTTTAATGACCGAATAAACAAGATTGACCTAAAATAAGTCTTCTTCGTCTTCTCATTCCACAACCTGAAGCGGCACAACAGAGGAAAGAGGTATGTCTTCTCTCCCTCTTCTTCGTCTCTCTTTCCCTCTCCCTCTCCTTCTCCCTCTCACTCTCACTCTCTCACACTGTCTCATCTTCCTCTCTTTCTTCTTTATCATCAATTTCATTCGGCATTGCAGAACACAACACAATCAATGGGACTGATTTTTCCCTCACACTCTCTCATCTTCCTCTTTTTCTTCTTTGTCATCAATCTAATTTTTCGGACTGATATTGTGATTTTCGGGCTGATATTGTGATTTTCGGACTGATATATTCTAATTTTTGGACTGATGTTGGAACTGATTTTCGAGACTGGTATATTCTGAATTTCGGACTGATTTTGTATTTTTTTTGGGACTAATATTATAATTTTGGGTATCGATCGCACAAATTTGCTGGCATGGAAAGGTGTGCTCAGATTTTTCGATATATCACCTTATAGATTTTGATTCTTGTGAAATCTGGTTTGAGTTTGGTAGTTTGATCATTTGTTGAACCAATGTTTTGTGCTAGGCATTAAGCTTTGATTTTTGTGAATATTTTGAAATTTTGATGATTTCAGAGACATCAGAGTAATTATAGGTGATCTTGAGTAATTGTTTTTTGGTGTGCATTTTGTAAGTGGTTTTTTCACACCCACCACGTGTTTGTGTGTTGGTTTGAAAGAGACAAAAAGTTGCAGTGGACTAGAATTTGTATGAGCAATTTCTTTGACTATGTGACTAATTAGAGTCATTTTCATTGTTTTCTGTTTTTATATTTTCTGGGTTGTGGATGTGAACTAGAATTTGAATTTTTATACTGGATTCTCGGCTTTTTTTTTGGTTCTTTTGTTGTATTTAATGGTAATATGCACTATATGTTTTCGGACGAGATATGAAGAATTCTTATTTTATTTATCCACTTGAGCTGATGCATGAAAAAGTTGTAAATCTACTTCTTTTGCTATTAACATTAGAAATTCTGAGTGTGTTTGTGAGTTCCCTTAATAAACATGATAAATTAGAAGTCGATGTTATTCCCCCCCCCTCCCCAAAAAAAAAAATTTCTTCTGTGTACTGTACTAATACAAAAGACTTCCATCTAGACAGTAGGTTTCTGTGTTCTGCTTTGGACATTGGGCAGGTTATACTTGAATATCATTCTCTAATTAAGCAGGACATATAGACCTCCTTTTCCCAGGTTGAGATAGCAGTTAGGGGATTATATTCTGATTCACATTAATTTAGAAGTGTTACGCAGCCTGTTTGTATATGAAACTTTATGTTTTGTGATTATTCAGTGGTTGAAGTGTCACTGGAAATTATTTGAGACAAATTTGATGCTAATGTTACCAAATAATTACATTCTAGTTGTGTCATCATAAGGGGATATTACTTGGATATCTTGTTTGTCCTGACGAGCTTCTTAGAGTCACCAGCATCGACATTGCTGTGGTAAACTTGAGGCAGTTTTTTTCGTTTCTCTTGTTATTACTCGAAAGAGTTTATTTAAAGGGGAAATTACAATATAGATCCTAGGGTTTGACCCTTGTCACAAGTTAAACCCTAAGTTTTTAATTTTTTTAAAAGCAAACCTTGAATTTTTAAAGAAGTTGCAATCTTAATCCGTCTATCGCCATTAATTATTCATAACAGAAAACTTTTCTGTTATGAATAATTATTCATAGCAAATGTTCCTTATTTTGTTTATGCTGTAGTTTTTTCCCCTTTGTTTTCCTTACACTTTTTTTGGGGTTGGTTTCAGGTTGTACTGAAGGAAAATTTAGTTCTTACATTGTTTAGAGATGAGGTGAATTCTACAAGTCACTTATTATAAACGTGGTATTTACTGAGTATTCACCCAAAAAAAAGAGAAGATATTTACTGACCTAGTTTATCATTGCTACATATTAAATGTGCTTACTGAGCAAGTTAAATCATTGTTATATACTAAATGTGCAGTATGTACTATTGCATGAGGATTATCAATTATATGTGTTGCCACGGATATTGGAGTCAAAGAAGATGGCAAAATCTGGACATACAAAGCAAAAAGAAGCAGATCTGGAGTATATTGTTGCAAAGCAAGTTGAGAAAATGATAAGGTATAACTCAAACAATAGATGTTATATTTGAAAAGCATTGCACTTGGCATAAGATTTACAGGGCAATAAAGAAAATTACAATCTATGAAGGGATTTAACTAATTTGGGGGATGTTTTCTTTCTCTTTTTTCCCAAATTGTTGTTTAAGTGCATTTTATATCATACATGCACCAAAGCTCCAGTATTTCCCTTATGTTCTAGGAATGCAAAGATCGTTGCTAACTATCATTTTGAACTAGTACAAAAAGTGTTACTATCAATGATTCTGTTAGGTTTTTATTCTTGGCAACCCCGTGTAGACACCCCATTTTTGACCGCCCACAAGACTTGGGCACTACTGATGGTTTGCTCGATGTTGAGAGATGTGCAGGGCACAGGTTCGATTTCTACGGCAAGGAGAGAGGCAAATCTCAACTTCACACCCCGTTTTGGACCACAATTATTTTGGATGGTTTTTAGACTTTAAAAACCTCTCTTTCAAAAAAAAATTTTTTGAAATAAAATTCCCACGATGTTCCGACGCTCGCATTTTGGTAAATGTTGCACTTTTCGGTAAACCGGGCAAGGACAAAGTGGAAGTGAATGAAAGAGAGATGAAATCTTTGAAAAATCTTTCAAAACACCTTGCTTAGGGGTTTGAAGTTGAAGAGAAGAGGAGAAGAGGGGAGAAATCAAGTTAGAGAAGAGGTTCGGCATGGATCCGGGTAGAAGGGAGTCGAGCAGCCCTTGCTGCATCGAGCTTATTTTTTCGATACACTTGGAGTTAAGTTATGAGGCTACCGCCATTGGAAAGAAGACTTCCGGGGCTTCATTTTTCATACAAGACTCTCTTAAGCCCGAGTCCGGATGGCGGAGATATGATTGGTTGAAGTTGGGCATCATCCCGGTTGGACCGAAACTAAGCAACCTTCACCAAAACAAGCATAACTTTCTGCACAGTTATCATTTTAATGCAAGGTTTGTGGCATTGGAAAGCTTACTTCCGGGGCTTCAATTTTGATACAAGAATGACCTGAAAAGGAGTTCATACGAAGAAGTTATGCCCGTTTGAAGTTGGGCCTGCAGAGCAGATTTTCCTGCCGACCGGCCGAAACAGAGTGCCGACCGGCCAAATAAATGGCCGACCGGCCAAATAGAGTGCCGACCGGCCATTGACGGACAGGCGATAACTTTATCTCCAGCCGATGGACATTGTACACGGCCGGTGGACATTCTATTCAGTCGATGATGATCCTCAGTGTGCAGGGAGCATGTCCTGAGACTTTGGCAGTTTTTAGAAAGGCAGGACAGTGAAAACAGAGGCAGCAATGCTATGGCAACGGGTTTCCGGGCAAGTCGGATTCGAGCATGCATCATTCGCGTATCCCGAGGCGGGGCTGCGGCCTTTTCTATTTTGCATTTATTTGTTAAATAATTAGAAATTTTGTAATAATTAATTTATTTATTATTCGGACTGTAATATTTATTTGGTCCCTCCGTGTGAGGGCATATTTGTAATAAGTGTGGGTGAGTGTGTGTATGTCTTCCAACCCCCATTTCTTTCTTCCCTTTTATTTACCTGCTTATGATGGTAGATTAGGGCATATTTAAAATTAGCATACCTTATGCAATGCATGCGTGCATCCATGCATTTGTTGACATGCATCGGGCTCGGTACATCATACAAACTGCATTGTATTTCAAATCTAACTTGAATACGTGTTACTCGTGCATTTCACATGCCATGTTTAGGATAGCCGAGCCTGTCTAATTGCACTCTGTATGCGTCGCATTAGTCATCTTAACATGAGCTAGGTCATGCATATTTTTCTAACTAGTTTATTGTTTTGGCACGGAGTACAATGTAAGTATTTATGCTTTAGCATCTCGCATACGTGTGAATGTTAACATGACAGTATGCTTGCCATGCGGCTAAGTGCTTATATGAAATAAACTGTTTGAATGCCTGTGGGTGGAGGTTGGATTGCTTGAGTTGGAATAACTCATTGAAATCCGTATTTTAGCCTACTTGCGAGTAGCAATTTCAAACTGTTTTCCAAACAAACTGATATGCAATGCTTGTTTCCAAATTAGGCAATCTAGTCTATACTTGTTTGCTGTGCGCATCACATAGTAATTCTAGGCTACTAACTGGAATAAGAACACATAACGTTTTCAAAATTGGATATCATGATTAGTAGAGTCCGGTTTTCGGACCGGGCGAGGGGGGTGCTCATAGCTGACCTTCCCCAATCGTACCCAAGTTCCCGAGCCGAGACAACTTTGGTGATGACGGACACGTGGCCTTTGGCACCGAGTCAGGGTTTCCTAAATTTCCCAAAAATAAAATATTTAGGTGGCGACTCTGTATCTGGCAAAGCAGTCCATGTTTGGCACTTCTTTTCAAAATCTGTTTTTCTCAAAACGATTTGCCAGAGTTGGACTCTTTGGTTCAGATTACGAACCGCAACATAACAAAACTGGGGAGTCCGAACCGTAGCAGTAGCGAGGTCTCTCGCGGGCGAAGTTACAGTTTCTGGCGACTCCGCTGGGGATTTTAGAGAGCTTGACTCGAACTTGTGATATCCTGTTTTGATTTCATTTATGTGTCTCTTTGCATTGCATGTGCATTGGTGCGCCTAGGACACCGTGTTTGCCATCTGCCATTCCTGAACAGTTTGCTGGAGGCTTATCTTGTCAAGGCATGACCATAAGGCTGACCAGCTATGGGCTCTGACAGCATGGGAACACAAACCCCGGTTTTACCAGGGCACCCTCTTCGACCATTCGACCTAGTGCATATTCGGAATCCATAGTGACCATTCCAAACTAGGACAGGTTGCTTACCCGATGTTAGGTTGTTTGAAACCCGCTGTGTGCGTAGTGAAACCCTAGCTCCTGACAAAATAGGACAGGGAAACCCTACCCTAACATAGGGGTGTATTGGCTCTCATTTACCTGCTATGTGCTTTTAGAGTGTATCTCTACAGGGAATGCATATACCAGTTTACAAGTCTGGGTATTAGGCCTGCGGGCGTCAGTATCAGTATTTTTGAGAATCTGTCATATCTGCGAGCATCAGACTCAGTGTTTTGGGGTAGTGATTTTGTGGAATAGTGATCAGTGTTGAGCACATTCGTTCCGCTATGCTCATATCTGTTCTAGTGAAATTGGGCTGAGATGCTGTCTATTTTCTCTTTTGCTAGGGTAGTCCTGGAACTATAGCTTCAGAAGGCTCCAATATCCCCCGAGGTTCATCAGATTTGTGCTGATAGACTCTATCAGGTCAGAGACTCAGTTCAAGGGTAATCAGGGCCAGAGAAGGCTAGTCAGGCACAAACCACCAGTATAACAGCTACCAGATCAGTGACCTTTGAGCAGTCGGGTTGAGATTTTCGAGCCTACTGCAGACACAGATATACCGATTGCTTAGTTAGATCAGGACAATATGTCGAGTTTGGAAGAGATGGTGTGCCAACTCCAGGATAGTATGAAAGCCATGCAGCAAGATGCTGTCCGTCAATTTGAATTCACCAAGCAACAGGCTGTGGTCATAGCCCAACAGGCAGAGACAATTGCCAGGTTAGAGCAGCAAGCCGGGGCATCTGCTTCGCATCAGGCTCCTCCCCCACCAAGGGTTCCGATACCCGAGGAGACGTCAAATGTCCAAAATGTCCAAGAGGATACAGGCCTTCCAACGGGGCCAGCTCCGCCCCCGATTCTACCGCAACTATCCAAGGCGCCCACGCCTATCAATGTACCGGACTCTCCCTTTAAGTTCGAAGCGGACCCCACAGCGCTGAAGCTGAGTAAGTTGGAAAAAATGTTTAAGAAATCCCAAGGAGTCAAGTCCATCCCGGACATCGAAGATGGATATACCGACGCAGCTGTGACGTTGCCAGATCGTTTCAAGATGCCTCACATCGACCGTTTTGACGGGTCGGGAGATCCCATGGTCCACTTGAGTTTGTTTTCAGATGTTCTGCGCCCGATGGGCTTGACAAGATTACAGAAGCTCTCCCTTTTTGGCAGGACCCTGTCGGGTATCGCGGCCATCTGGTACGCCAAATTAGAGGACTCAGTGAAACGAAGCTGGGAAGAGATGGCCGAGGCCTTCGTCATACAATATTCATACAATACCCAGATCGAGATCACAACCCGTGATCTTGAGACAACCAGGCAAGAGCAAAAAGAGGGCTTCTCTGACTTTGTAACCCGTTGGAGGGCCAAAGCTTCTTCGATGATCACCAGGCCGACCGACAAGGACCAGATACGGATGATTGTGCGCAATCTCCAACCCAGGCTGATGCAGAAGATGATCGTCCTCCCCCTACCCACCTTTGCAGACCTCCATGAGATTGGGGTACAAATCGAGGACGCTATAAAGCAGGGCCTTATCGACCAGGAAAAGGAGCAGCCCAGGAGGGCATTTACCCGCAGTTCAAATGCGACCACCAGCGGTGATGCAGCTGCTAGGACTTCAGACGTGGGCATGGTCACCACCACTACATCAAAAACAGCTACCCCATTCACCGGTGCGTCCGAAAGTAGCTCACAGAAAACCAAATATCCATCCCGAGTCAAGAGGGTTTTCACCCCACTTTACATGCCTTTGTCAAAGGCTCTAGAGGTCTTAATCCAGAAGGGACATCTGAAACCATTGGCACAACGGCCTTTCCCTGATCCTCTCCCTCCAAAGCATGACCAGACTAAGTACTGTGCGTACCATCAACAAGCCGGTCATGAGACCGATAGCTGCTTTCGTCTGCGCCATGATGTACAGGATTTGTTTGACAACAAGGTCATTGCCGCACCATCTCAGCAGAGTCTATCGCCACTGGATCAGTGAACTTGGGGGATAGTATGAATATGTGATCGGGGGATGAACCACCTGCGGGCGGCACTCAATTTACTCCAGACGTGGGAATGGCACGCACCGTTTTGAGCAGTATGCAAATACTAGTTTTTGTACTTTCTGGCTTGGGTATTGAGCCAGTTCTATTGTTTTGTTTAGAGTCTGTCTCTTTGTTTTGAGTCTGTCTTTTTGGTTAAGGTCTGTCTTGTTGTATCGAGTCAGTCCTGTTATGTAGGAGTCGGGTGATTCCGGAGGTGTTACCTCGGACATCACCATTTTGTTTTGTGTTTGTCTTTTTATTTTCTTTTGAGTCTGTTTCTGCCTTGGAGCCAGTTACACCAGAAGATTTGAATAGAACAGCAGTGATTTTCACACTCTTGTGTTTGTATCTGCCATGTGCTCGTTGTACCAGAAATTCTAAATGAGATGACAGTATTTGATAAGAACTCTGTCTTTTCTGTGCCTTGAAATTATTGCATTGACCTAAGTTTTTCAAAACCTTTTTGAACACTGCGGTGAAAACAAAGAGGGAGGAATTCCTCGGGATTTGCAAAACTTTGATCAAATTGACAGAAAGAGAGGCGTGCTAAGCCATTAATGAATGAAATCATGCTTGTTAATGTGAGTACTGAGAAGGACCCTAGCTTTGATCCAGATTGGTCCTACATTGTCTTCAGCGCGAGCGATTTGTCGCTTTCTTAAAAACTTTCAAAAAAAATGTTTTGCGCGGTCCTGCGAAGACTTGTGTGGAATCGCCCTTGAGATTGTGCAGCCTAGGATCGCTCTCAGCCTCGAGACTCCACCCCCCTCTTGCTTTCAAACCTTGAACTTGCATTCAGAATGTTCAAACGGTCAACCACAATGTGAGGCCTGTGTGGCCAGATTCAAAGCAGCCCATGAATTAGAGGCAAGAAAGTCAGATCAAGAAGATCAGATGTCATCAGAAGAAGCTTATGAAGCTAGAACATAAGCCCCTCCCTGACTAGGGACAAAGATATCAGATGTGCTCGAAGAGCCGAAGATGAGTCCTCTTGCAAATCAACAGCCACTCTCTTGGATACGGATGGCTTCAAAACCTTACAACCATTTGGCATGGACCAAGCTACACTTTTACCCTTTGAGAGGCTCGCTGGGCCGAAAACCCGGAAGGGCGACCCAGGCAAAAGTTAGAGCAAAGAAAAAAATACAAAATACAAAAAAGAAATACAAAAATACAAAAAAGCAAAAAAGCAAAAAAGCAAAAAAAGAGAAGAGAAAAATGCAAAGAAAAGAAGAAAAGAAATGAAAATGAAAAGAAAAGAATGAAAAGAAAGAAGAACAAAGCTCGCAAGGTCGAAAACCTGCAATAGGCGCCTTGGCAAAAGTTAGAGCCTAAAAAGGAGAGGCTAAATACCCGAGTGTACCTTAACCCCGAACTACGTAAGGCTTGATTCCCATCTTTGGGATACGTAGGCAACTTCATCCTGAAGTCCAGCCGTAAAACGCTTCAATTTGATTGTGTCCATGCGATGGTTCTGGTCATCTTTGCCTTCTTGTATCCGAGAGTCTTGTCGTGTTCGTCGCTCAGAGGACTGACTACAATGTGCTGCGACATCATCCAAACAAGGGGCAACTTTCCGTTGCCATTCAAAACGCCGCAATGTCATTTCAAACAAGGGGCAACTTTCCGTTGCCATGCAGCTCTTTTAGAACAAGGGGCAATTTTCCATTGCTATGGGTCCGAGGTTGTGCATCTCAAGAGTTGGTTCCGTGCTTGTTGAGCATTGGCCCTTTGCAAAGCAGTTTTTGAGAATTTTTACTGAGGTTGACTAATTCTCTCGAAAATTATTTCATTTTCCAAAACTGGACCATTTTCTTGGACCCAAAAAAAGGAAAATTTTCAGTGCTCATAGCGTAACTTGCATGATTTTAAATCAGAAAATTGCACAAGCATGTTAATCTAACTCTCATGTTGGTCAAAATTGTTTTAGTAGAAAGCAAAATAAAAAAATGGTCAAAATGATGAACTAGGGGCACAGTTGAGTCAGGCTTCCTGTCTTTTCCCCGTCGCCAGCATACTTGCCAGAAAGGGCACAACTGAAGTCAACAACAACATGCAGAAAGCTCTCTCATCCTCCGAGCAATGAGGTATCAAGCCAAGTGCGAAGCACGAACTGGAATGGATCAAGATGTTCCACTTCCTCATCTGGACAGATCTAACCACGTCCAAACTCCCTAGCAGAGCATCGTTAACCAATGTCAACTACAGATTTGCTACACACCCAGTTGTGGTGCAACCCCTCTGTAGGAAAGTTCACTGCTGTGTGCAGAAGAAAAAGAATCTAGCAGAATGCTAGGGGCAAGAGCCCGCAACTTCTTGTCTATCCACCAACCACTCTGGAGAGGGATGAAAAATGAGAGATTGAAGAATAGAGAGATGTGCGCTGAGAGAAAAAGTGAGGAAAAGGCTTTTTCAGAAAAACAGAGCTTGAGGGCCGAGTGATGTGAGAATCACAAATGAGAAAGGGTGGGAAATAATACCCGGTGAAACAGGCTCCCTGTGCACATTTGAGTCTTGTGTTTTGTTTTGTCTGTCTTGATTCTTGTTTTGAGTCGTTTCGAGTGTCAATAGATGTGTTTAGGTTGTTTACCTTTTTGTTTTCCGTTGTTGAGTCGTGGTGTGCTGTGTTCAGTCGTAGGCTCAATACCCAGTCGAGAACTTATTCTCACCGTCAATTTCAAAAAAATCATCTTGTGCTCAGAGTGTTGTGCCATTCTCCACATTTGTGCAAAACAATACTTGTTCTTTCATAAAACCGCAGGGTTCAACCCAGGTCATGTGAGAACAGTAGAACCGGGACCTATCTGAAGCTATAATGGTTCCGGGCTACAAAGCAAAAGCAAAAGAGGAAAACGTCGGGTATCTGAGTTCGTTTCAACTTCAGTAAGTTCCGAGACTACATCCCGTGTGTACCTCTTCAGGCCTTGCCAATGCTCCGAAGTATGAGTGTACCTCTACCTCAAGCTCAAGATCAATTCTGCTTCAAGCCAGAATAGTGTATCAATCACACCTCATTCCCTTAGTGTATCAATCACACTTCATTCACTCAGTGTATCTAACACACCTTATTTGCCTTAGTGTATCAATTACACTTCATTCACTTAGTGTATCAATCACACTTCATTCACTCAGTGTATCTGACACACTTTATTTGCCTTAGTGTATCAATCACACTTCATTCACTTTGTGTATCTATCACCCCATTCTTCTCTTCATATCACATGTTTACTTTAGTGTATCCATCACGCCTCATTCACTCTGTTTGCCTCATGTATCTGTCACATGTTTATTTAGTATATCAATCACACTCTCTTCACTTAGTGTATCTACCACCCACATTTTCATTTTGTGTATCTATCACGCACATATTCACTTTTGTGTATCTATTACACTCTCACTCAGTGTATCAATCACACTTCACTCATTTTGTGCATCTATCACACACATTCTCGTTTTCTGTATCATACTTCATTGATTTAATATATCCATCATACTTGTTCACTAAGTGCATCTATCACACTTCGTGTTCACTTTTAGTATATCCATCATACTTTGTTCACTAAGTGCATCTATCACACTTCGTGTTCACATTCAGTATATCCATCATACTCTGTTCACTGAGTGCATCTATCACACTTCGTGTTCACTTTTAGTATATCCATCATACTCCTGTTCACTAAGTGCATCTATCACACTTTGTGTTCACCTTTAGTATATCCATCATACTCTGTTCACTGAGTGCATCTATCACACTTTGTGTTCACCTTTAGTATATCAATCATACTCCTGTTCACTAAGTGCATCTATCACACTTTGTGTTCACTTTTAGTATATCAATCATACTCCTGTTCACTAAGTGCATCTATCACGCTTCGTGTTCACTTTTAGTATATCCATCATACTCCTGTTCCCTAAGTGCATCTATCACACTTTGTGTTCACCTTTAGTATATCAATCATACTTGTTCACTAAGTGCATCTATCACACTTTGTGTTCACCTTTAGTATATCAATCATACTCCTGTTCACTAAGTGCATCTATCACACTTTGTGTTCACCTTTAGTATATCAATCATACTCCTGTTCACTAAGTGCATCTATCACACTTTGTGTTCACTTTTAGTATATCAATCATACTCCTGTTCACTAAGTGCATCTATCACGCTTCGTGTTCACTTTTAGTATATCCATCATACTCTTGTTCCCTAAGTGCATCTATCACCCTTTGTGTTCACCTTTAGTATATCAATCATACATGTTCACTAAGTGCATCTATCACACTTTGTGTTCACCTTTAGTATATCAATCATACTCCTGTTCACTAAGTGCATCTATCACACTTTGTGTTCACCTTTAGTATATCAATCATACTCCTGTTCACTAAGTGCATCTATCACACTTCGTGTTCACTTTTAGTATATCAATCATACTCCTGTTCACTAAGTGCATCTATCACACTTTGTGTTCACCTTTAGTATATCAATCATACTTGTTCACTAAGTGCATCTATCACACTTTGTGTTTGCCTTTTGTGTATCCATTACACTTGTTCACTTAGTGCATCTATCACACTTTGTGTTTGCCTTTTGTGTATCCATCACGCTTTGCTCACTTCATTCATTTAGTGTATCAATCACACTTCGTTCATATAGTGTATCTATCACACACTCGCTTTGTATCTATCACGCACGCTCGCTTTGTGTATCAATCACACATGCCCCTTTGTGTATCCATCACACACATTCGCTCAGTATATCTATCACATATTTGCTTAGTGTATCCATCACACTCGTTTCGCTTTGTGTATTTGTCACACTATGCTTACTTTGTGTATCTATCACACGCTTTCTCTTTATGCATCTATCACACTATGCTCATCTTGTGTATCCATCACACTTTGCTTCATACAGTGTATCCATCACACTGCACTCACCTTGTGTATCAATCACACTTTATTCATATAGTGTATCCATCACACATGTTTGTCCACTTAGTGTATCCATCACACTTCGTTCACTTTTGTGTATCTAATGCACATGTTCGTGAGAATTGCATAATTCTCTTACATCCTTTCTGCATGAGATGTAGGTTGGTTCATGTCTACTTGCTTGCATAGCATTCGCTTAAAATGTTGCATTTATAATTGCTTCATCACAGCTCTCTTTGCATAATCATAAGTTATGCACTTGCATTGTGCATCACTTTGCATCCTGCCCCTGAACTACGCTGGTTTGATTCCTTGCAAAGGGATACGTAGGCAGCCTGCGGGCACAACCACTTATTCATTTGTATTTTGTTTGTCCAAGTCTTTGGCCTCGTCAAAAATGGGTCGTCTCTGGGCTTTGACACTCACTCTCGTCATTGTCATGACTTACGAGTTCTGTCAAAGAGGGGCAACTGTAGACACCCCATTTTTGACCGCCCACAAGACTTGGGCACTACTAATGGTTTGCTCGGTGTTGAGAGATGTGCAGGGCACAGGTTCGATTTCTTCGGCAAGGAGAGAGGCAAATCTCAACTTCACACCCCGTTTTGGACCACAATTATTTTGGATGGTTTTTAGACTTTAAAAACCTCTCTTTCAAAAGATTTTTTTTTTGAAATAAAATTCCCATGATGTTCCGACGCTCGCATTTTGGTAAATGTTGCGCTTTTCGGTAAACCGGGCAAGGACAAAGTGGAAGTGAATGAAAGAGAGATGAAATCTTTGAAAAATCTTTCAAAACACCTTGCTTAGGGGTTTGAAGTTGAAAAGAAGAGGAGAAGAGGGGAGAAATCAAGTTAGAGAAGAGGTTCGGCATGGATCCGGGTAGAAGGGAGTCGAGCAGTCCTCGCTGCATCGAGCTTATTTTTTCTATACACTTGGAGTTAAGTTATGAGGCTACCGCCATTGGAAAGAAGACTTCCGGGGCTTCATTTTTCATACAAGACTCTCTTAAGCCCGAGTCCGGATGGCGGAGATATGATTGGTTGAAGTTGGGCATCATCCCGGTTGGACCGAAACTAAGCAACCTTCACCAAAACAAGCATAACTTTCTGCACAGTTAGAATTTTAATGCACAGTTTGCGGCATTGGAAAGCTTACTTCCGGGGCTTCAATTTGGACACAAGAATGACCTGAAAAGGAGTTCATACGAAGAAGTTATGCCCGTTTGAAGTTGGGCCTGCAGAGTAGATTTTCCTGCCGACCGGCCGGAACAGAGTGCCGACCGGCCAAATAAATGGCCGACCGGCCAAATAGAGTGCCGACCGGCCATTGATGGACAGCCGATAACTTTATCTCCAGCCGATGGACGTTGTACACGGACATTCTATTCAGCCGATGATGATCCTCAGTGTGCAAGGAGCATGTCCTGAGACTTTGGCAGTTTTCAGAAAGGCAGGACAGTGAAAACAGAGGCAGCAATGCTGTGGCAATGGGTTTCCGGGCAAGTCGGATTCGAGCATGCATCATTCGCGTATCCCGAGGCGGGGCTGCGGCCTTTTCTATTTTGCATTTATTTGTTAAATAATTAGAAATTTTGTAATAATTAATTTATTTATGGGTAAACTACCAATAGGTCCTACTTTGGAGACTTATTACCCAATAGGTCCTACTTTGGAGACTTATTACCCATTAAGTCCTATTTGATAAATTTATTAAGTGATAAAGATAAATTTATCAGTCTTTTATTTTTATGAATAAATTTATAGTGATAAATTTATCAGTCTCTTATTTTTATAAATAAATTTTTAGTGATAAATTTATCACTCTCTTATTTTTATAGTGTTAAATTTATTAGTTAGGACCTGTAGGTAAATAAGTCTAGTTAATAGGACTAATTGGTAAGTACCCCTTTATTTATTATTCGGACTGTAATATTTATTCGGTCCCTCCGTGTGAGGGCATAGTTGTAATAAGTGTGGGTGAGTGTGTGTATGTCTTCCAACCCCCATTTCTTTCTTCCCTTTTATTTACCTGCTTATGATTATAGATTAGGGCATATTTAAAATTAGCATACCTTATGCAATGCATGCGTGCATCCATGCATTTGTTGACATGCATCGGGCTCGGTACATCATACAAACTGCATTGTATTTCAAATCTAACTTGAATACGTGTTACTCGTGCATTTCACATGCCATGTTTAGGATAGTCGAGCCTGTCTAATTGCACTCTGTATGCGTCACATTAGTCATCTTAACATGAGCTAGGTCATGCATATTTTGCTAACTAGTTTATTGTTTTGGCACGGAGTACAATGTAAGTATTTATGCTTTAGCATCTCGCATACGTGTGAATGTTAACATGACAGTATGCTTGCCATGCGGCTAAGTGCTTATATGAAATAAACTGTTTGAATGCCTGTGGGTGGAGGTTGGATTGCTTGAGTTGGAATAACTCATTGAAATCCGTATTTTAGCCTACTTGCGAGTAGCAATTTCAAACTGTTTTCCAAACAAACGGATATGCAATGCTTGTTTCCAAATTAGGCAATCTAGTCTATACTTGTTTGCTGTGCGCATCACATAGTAATTCTAGGCTACTAACTGGAATAAGAACACATAACGTTTTCAAAATTGGATATCATGATTAGTAGAGTCCGGTTTTCGGACCGGGCGAGGGGGGGTGCTCATAGCTGACCTTCCCCAATCGTACCCAAGTTCCCGAGCCGAGACAACTTTGGTGATGACGGACACGTGGCCTTTGGCACCGAGTCAGGGTTTCCTAAATTTCCCAAAAATAAAATATTTAGGTTGCGACTCTGTATCTGGCAAAGCAGTCCATGTTTGGCATTTCTTTTCAAAATCTGTTTTTCTCAAAACGATTTGCCAGAGTTGGACTCTTTGGTTCAGATTACGAACCGCAACATAACAAAACTAGGGTGTCCAAACCGTAGCAGTAGCGAGGTCTCTCGCAGGCGCTGTTACACCCCGTTTGACAAAACTCCTTTGAGTTGTAATTTTATTCGCATTTTTATTTCAGTGAGGCTATGAGTTGTTAAAGGCGAATCCAACCTGAATCGTGCTTTGCAGAGAAGTTTGTAATGTCAATACTTTCAAGATTGCCACTTCAAGATTGCCCGATCAGCTCGCGACCGAAGCAAAATGCAAAATTGCATTCAAAATTGCATGTCTGCCATTGGTCGCTCGAGCCAAGAAGAGCTCGCTCGAGCGAAGGTTTGCTCGCTCGATCCAAGGAGTTCTCGCTCGAGCCAAGGATTGCGTCCATACAAAAACCTGAAAGAGTGTATTCCTCGCTCGAGCCAAGGATTCGTCGCTCGAGCCAAGGCACTAGTAGAAATCATGAAAAATACACTCCTCGCTCGAGCCAGCAAAGCTTCGCTCGAGCGAGCCTCAGAATCCGGATTTCTCAAGGAGTTTGTTTTCTTCCCAATCTAGGATTACTTTTGGTTCTCTATAAATACTTGGTTTTCTCCCAAAACTAAGGATTTGATTGAAGTCCTCCAGATCTTCTTTTTGGTTCTTAAAGGTTTATATCTGGGGATATTTTGTTATTTTTTCTTTGATCTTTTATTGAGTAGTCAACTCATGGTTTAAAGAGAGTACATCAAAGGTTTGTTTGTTATACACAAAAGAGAGAGTTGTTCTTCAGTTGTGGATTCTGAAGAATTCGAGCCTGAAGCTTTGGTGGAATCCGGAGTGGCTCATCAGAAAGACAATTCCGTGGTGAAGATGGGGTTGGAAGAGGCATATAGAGGTTGGTTCAATTAGGCATTGTGGATTCGCTAGATAATTGAGAGTATACCTGTGTAATTCCTTTATATCTTCTTAGTGGATTGTTCTTGTGGCTGTTGCCTGTGGTTTTTTAATCACAGTTGGAGGTGTCCAATTGTGGTTTTTCCACGTAAAATCGTTGTGTCTCTTTCTCTTGATTGTTTGATTGGGATTGTTATATTCTGCTTAAAATTGTTACATAATCACAAATCAACATCTAGGGGGTTTCTAGATTTTTCAGATTCCATTTTTATGGATCATATCGTCTGTATTTTCACCATAAGAAAATTTCTATAATTCTTGTTACAAAATTATATCAGATTAACTTCATTACATATTACCAATCTGCTTTGTTCCTTCTAATGCTTGTGGAACCATAGCTGTCAAATATTACATTGTTTAGTTTCTTTTGATAGTTTCAGCGAAGTGCATGAACAAGCATTATTCTCTTGTGATGCCATACACCGAGAAAGGAGAATATTATTAAAGCAAGAGATTGGAAGAATGGTGCTTTTTTTTACTGATCAGCCAAGTTTGTTGGCTCCTAACATTCAGGTATATTTTATTTTAAAATCTTCAAGTATGCGATGCAATTTAATCATTTAAAAGATGTTTCTTCATTATAACTTTTTAGGGAACAAGAAGGTAGTTATTTTTTTGGAAGCTAAATTTTGGCTAAATTTTATTCCATGAGCTCTCTTCTCTTGTTTAGTCAAAGATAAAATTTCCTCTATTTAAAAAAAGAAGAAAAATAATTTGTGAGTCTAAAAAGTTGGGAAGAGAGAAGTGCAAAAGTTTTGGCAAAGGAAGTGGTAGATGTTTATGAGATTATGGTTAGTGTGTCCTTTCCCCTTTTTAATCACCAAGCTTTGTGTTGCTTCCTGACTGCTGTCTTTCATGGCACGAGCTCCTATTGGTATGGAGTTCTGTACAAAATCATATGCAATCTTATTGTTTTATTGTGTGATTTGTCACTTGGATTTTGTGTTTCTCATTTCTTGTTTAGTTGGATTTAGAAAAAAAAAAATGAGGTAAAAGATGGAAGATGGAAGATGGAAGATGGAAGATGGAAGAAGAGAGAGGGAGAAAACATCGTACGGCAAAATGAAAACAGAGTAATTTGGGGTTCTCTCCCTCATTCACTAGTACGACTCCTAGGGTTTCTCCTTCACAAGACTCATCTCTCTCTAACCACGTGTGTAGGTAAACATTAAGAGATCCCTATATATAAACTATGGCGAGTGTTTGTGTGTAATTGAAACTTCTACATGAGATTAGTGTTTGTTGGTAAGAAAAATACATTAATGTCCTTAAGTTTCCAAAAATTACAATTAGGCCTCCAAAACTGAAATGTAGCCCCTTAATCCTGGTTCTTTAAAATTAAAAATATCTCAAATTTGTATTTTTGAAATAGAATATTATTATTTTTATTTGAAAATTACAAAGTTCTCTAAAATTTTCTAAAATAACAAAAATATAACAATTTCCCGAATGTGCGTCTGCAATTGTTCCCGAAGAGGTATTCAATTGTCATCCTACTCATTTAGGTATTGCATGCTCATACAAATAGGGAAACCACATGTCATAAGTTAACATGGCAACTTTCTGTTTTCTTGTTGTCCTAGGACTCTAATGTGTGATGTCATTCACTTTTTTACATCAATGACTATTTTTCATGCTGGATGAGGAAAGATGAAAAATCCTGTTGCAGTGAGTCACAATGTTGGAATGATTATTAAATTGCCATCAAATGAGCTAAAAATATATTGCAGGAAGTTTGTCCTAGTTATTTAATGTTCTGAATTAATTAAGATACTAGTTTGATTTTATTTGGTGAATATGATTACTCTTTAAATTATGTATGATGTTTAAGAACCCTATGAATTATTTCTGTACTGACGTGGACACTTCTAGAACAATAATCCTTTCTGTTTTCAGTGATTTATTTCACAAAATTTATATTAACAAATACCTGCTACATCTTGATTGAATTTATCATAATTGATGCTCTGCATTGCATATCTTCATCTAGAATACCAGGACTACAGAATGACAGTTGCTTTAATGAGTACAGGTTACTAAAATTGGTCGAGATGCAGTCCTTTATGTCGAGTCTCTTTTCTTGTATAAAAAGCTCAATGCCAATGTATAAGCTAGACAAGATGCAAGGGGAACAACAAAGGAAGGGTTGCAGGTCACTGGAATTGGCGTTTTGCATTCTTTGGGGAGGCAATTGTGATGGTTCCATTTGCTATTCTAGGTTTTGTTATAAAACCTTTGCAGTTGAAAGGTATATGTTGTGTTAGTTTTAACTTTTTTTTTATGTAATCTATTACCATTTCCTAGCTATTCTTAACAACTTGTGGATACAGGTTTTTACCCTGCTGGATCAAAAAAAGCATTGACTGGTACAGAGATAGCTGTCATAGAACTTAAAGGTGTGACACGTTATGATTACTGTGCATGGGATCTTTTCAGTATAATTGCACTTTTTTCTTCTCTCTTTTCAGTTTACTACATCACTATTATGTAAGAACCAACGTGCAAAAGCCAAGATAATGGGTGCTATTGAGAACATCTACAGTAATCCAATATACATCAAGCACCTGTCACTGAATAGCTTTGACAATCTTGTTCCCACAAAATAATGCCTCAATTTGCCCAGTTTAAATATTTTTATTGATTTCATTTGAATCCATAATAATCAACTTGATTTGAAGAGATTGAGAAGTTTATGAGGAAGACCAAGGATCAAGCAGGCATGCAGGTTGATGAAAATGATTATTCATCAGAGGAATCTTATTGACAAACACTTTTGTAAGTATATTTTTCATAATTTACTTTTCAAATCACTACAAGAATTTCATTTAATATGTTTGGTTGTGTTGAACAAACGGGACCTCGATTGGATCTCCGGTTAGAAAATTAGAAGGAAAATTGTAAAACACAAGACTTAAAAGGCCCGTTAGGGGGCCAAAATTGCGAAATGACCACCGAAACCACCGAAACTTGGCACGGACAGCTTGTTCAAGCCTAAATAGACTTGTAGGAAAAAACAGGACCTCTATTGGATCTCCGGTTAGAAAATTAGAAGGAAAATTGTAAAACACAAGACTTAAAAGGCCCGTTCGGGGGTCGAAATTGTAAAATGACCACCGAAACCACCGAAACTTGGCACGGACATCTTGTTCAAGCCTAAATGGACTTGTAGGAACAAACGAGATCTCGATTGGATCTCCGGTTAGAAAATTAGAAGGAAAATTGTAAAATACAAGACTTAAAAGGCACGTTCGGAGGCCGAAATTGTGAAATGACCACTAAAACCACCGAAACTTGGCACGGACCACTTGTTCAAGCCTAAATAGACTTGTAGGAACAAACGGGACCTTGATTGGATATCCAGTTAGAAAATTAGAAGGAAAAATGTAAAACACAAGACTTAAAAGGCCGGTTCGGGGGCCGAAATTTCGAAATGACTACCGAAACCACCGAAACTTGGCACGGACAGCTTGTTCAAGCCTAAGTAGACTTGTAGGAACAAACAGGACCTCAATTGGATCTCCGGTTAGAAAGTTAGAAGGAAAATTGTAAAACACAAGACTTAAAAGGCCCGTTCGGCGGCTGAAATTGCGAAATGACCACCGAAACCACCGAAACTTGGCACGGACAGCTTGTTCAAGCCTAAATAGACTTGTAGGAACAAACAGGACATCGATTGGATTTCCGGTTAAAAAATTAGAAGGAAAAATGTAAAACACAAGACTTAAAAGGCCCGTTCGGGAGCCGAAATTTCAAAATGACCACTGAAACCACCAAAACTTGGCACGGATAGCCTTTTCAAGCCTAAATAGACTTGTAGGAACAAATGGGACCTCTATTGGATCTTCGGTTAGAAAATTAGAAGGAAAATTGTAATACACAAAACTTAAAAGGCTCGTTCAGGAGCCGAAATTG
The DNA here is from genome assembly GCA_030407325.1 of Camellia japonica. Classification (NCBI taxonomy): domain Eukaryota; kingdom Viridiplantae; phylum Streptophyta; class Magnoliopsida; order Ericales; family Theaceae; genus Camellia; species Camellia japonica. The sequence continues at coordinate 104,880,103 of JAPPVO010000019.1, forward strand.
CGAAATGACAACCGAAACCACCAAAACTTGGCACGGACAGCTTGTTCAAACCTAAATAGACTTGTAGGAACAATCGGGACCTCGATTGGATTTCCGGTTAGAAAATTAGAAGAAAAAATGTAAAACACAAAACTTAAAAGGCCTGTTCGGGGGCCAAAATTGCAAAATGACCACTGAAACCACCGAAACTTGGCACGGGTAGCTTCTTCAAGCCTAAATAGAGTTGTATGAGCAAATAGCACCCGATTGGACTTCCCGTTACAAAATTAAAATCAAAATTGTGAAGTTCATATCGAGTTTTTTTTTTTTTTGTCCATCTAATATTGTTTTTTCTTTTTTCATGTGACAGATTGGCAATGGTGGAAAATAGTTTGGGCTGCATCAGAAGATTTGATTTTGTGTTTTTGGAAATATTTTGACATAGGATTTTGGTAAATGATTTATGGATTAAATGTTTAGCATCAAAATATTTGGTGTTGTGTTTTCGCAAATATTTTGACATAGGATTTTAGTAAATGACTTGTTGGTTAGATGTTTAACATCAAAATATTTGGTTGTAATTTTGAAAATATTTTGACATAGGATTTGGTAATGTATTTATGGGTTTGATATTAGTAGTTTGTAAGTACTTTGGTATGCATGTTTTAGATTGTCAGAGAATTGTAATTATGTTTATTGGGATTTTTCATAGTTATTCATTTTGAATTAGTATGAATGTCTTGCACAGGTGTATTATTATTTACATTACATTTGTGTATATATTGTACACAGGAAAATAAGTGTTTTTGGATTATTTTGAACAGGAAAATTATTAAAATCAAAATTTTGTGTAGTGAATTTTTAGTAACAGATGGTGTTTTTGTCGCTGTTAATATATTTGGCGACAGCATATTGTTTTTGTCGCTAAAAGTTAGTGGTTATTCCAGGAACTTTTAGCAACCAAAACTTACTCGTCACTAAAAACGTGATTTTTAGCGACCAAATTAATTTTGTCGTTAAATAGTACTTTTGGCGACGCATTTATTTGTCGGTAAAAGTACATAGCCTATCCAAATTTTAACCTTTTAGCAACAAATTGTAATTTTATAGCGACAAAATATATGATTTTTGGCGACCAATTTTGCTTGTCGCTAAATGTCTACATACGGTGACAATTTCTGATTTCGTCGCCAATACTTTTAGTGACGGGGCTTTGGCGACAAGTTGTATATTTTGTCGCCGATTCTTTTGGCGACGAAATTTGTACTTTTGGCGACGAAATTTGTGGTTCGCCAAATGTGTTTTTTGTTGTAGTGAATCTAGGAAAGTGGGTTTTGTATTCACAATATTTTTTTGAAGATCAAAGAAGTATTTGGAGAATTAATGGAGTCACCAAAACAAAAACCTAATCTCTTCTTTTTCTTCCTTCTCCTCTCTTTCTCTCTTGCTGTCTCTCTTACATACACAACGCAGGACCCTCACTTTTTTCTTGATTACTCTATCTCTCTCTCTCTCTCTCTCTCTCTCTCTCTCTCTCTCTCTCTCTCTCTCGGCTTGCACAGTTGCACACAACACCACTCTTTTTGGTTTTGTTTTCTTTCTTCTAACTTCTAAACCTAATTCCTATTCTAATCTAATTTGACTATTATATATTATTATATTATATAAATAACATAATTGCAATATATAAATATAAATATAAGATTAAATATATATATATAACACCTCTTTTTTTTTATAACAAATATAAATATATGGATTAATAAATTAATTAAATAACATATTAAATTAATTAATTACCACATTAAATTCTCATGTAACCACGTAATTAATAAAGAGAAAAATAAAATAAAGTAATAGTACTAAATAATGACTTACGAAAAAATCAGGGTCTCTACATTGGTTACTTAGTTTTCAAACCTCTTGTTACCCAGAATTTGCTCCTCTACTCAAGCGGCACTTCTTGCACTCGAGCCGGGTTTTGCAAACTTTTAGTACTTTTGCAGGTCTACAAAACTGTTGGGAGAGTGTATTCTACGCTCGAGCGGCGCTTTTTGCGCTCAAGCGTTAGTCTGTTGTCTGCAAAACTATTGGGAGTGTACATTCTGCACTCGAGCGTCATTTCTTGTGCTCGAACGGAACCACTTATTGTGTCTGACGCTCAAGCGTCACTTCTTGCGCTCGAGCGGACTTTGCGTATATCAGTTCGCAGTAGCCTCCTGCTACATCACTTTTTTCTCTCTTTTTATTCCAAAATCCTAGATCTAGAGCTTCTCTCTCTAAAACTCACATTCTCTCTACATTTTCACCTAGATCTGTTGGTTTCTCTACCCTAGTGTCTTTGGGAAAAAGGTAGAGCATTTCAAGAGCTCCATTTTGATCCGAACAAAAGTCGGTTTTGCATCTTTGAAGTTTTCTCCTTGCTTTGCGCATCTTCTAACTTTGAGGTAGAGACTTTCTACACTCTCCTATGATTTTTAACTTAGTTATTTGTTGTTGTATAAATAATGTTGGGATTTTGAGGATTTTAGACAAACCTAGGGTTTTGGTTTAAAATCAAAAGAGTTGTTTTCAAATGATGATGTTGAAAATGATTATGAGTGTAGATATGAGGATGTGTTGTGTTGAATTTGTTGAATTTGTTAATTTTGGCACCTGGGTTGGGTTTTGGATGAAAATGGAGTTTTGTCCTAAAATGTCTCAAACGTTTATTTTGTATAATTAAATAAAATTGGTATTAGAAATATGAAGGTGGTCGAATGCTTATATAAATGGTGGAGTTGGATATGTATTACTTCTCACCTATAAAAATTTGGATAATTTATCTGTTTTAGAGATTGTATATCTATTTCGGGCTATCGGTGGAGGATAGCTGTGATTGTTGTAGAAATTGCATGAGGATTAGCTGAATTGAAACTAATCGCTTATTGATTGTCATTGAACATGATTGTGTTTTAATACATTGTATATGTATGATGTTTGGGAGGAGGAATGGGATATACTCCATGTTTGGGAGAAAAAAGGGGATGGACTCCAGTAAATTAAGTTAGCCTGTGTGTCCAGAGTGAAAATCCTGAAAATCGTTTGTATACATGGGTGCCGATCCCACGGACGAAATTTCTGTAAAATGGCAAATGAATGAGTTTGTATCATAACTATATTGATTTGAGACCCAATGAGTTGTATCCTCTGTATTGGTTGATTGAATGAAACGGATATGAACAATGAAATGAGATATAAAACTGGGCATATTATGACCTTGTAAATTATAAATGATTTTATCACAAGCATTGTACATGCACATCATGCTTATATCTTTGTTAAGATTCATACATTGTGTTAGATTGTTTCTGCTAGGCTTTGGCTCACCCTACTTGAGAAAAACCATTTTCAGGTGCTAGTGATATGCCTCCGCCAAGGACTTAGCTTGGGAGGACTGTGGAGTTGAAGGCTCATTTTCATTTATTTTGTGTATAACTTTTGTACAAGCCTAGGCCTTTATTTGCATTGAGCTTCTGACTCACTTTGTTGTAACCAAGCATAGTCTTGGAAAGATGTAAGTCTGTAAGGCATATGAAATATCTGTTTAACTTTTATTTCTTATTACTACTTGCAACACATGTTGTAGTTTCAGGATGAATCATTTATGAATGTATAATGCACGTCTCACCTCTTGTATACCAACTCTGATTAATGAAAGATTACTATTTTGTTATATCACTATGTATATAATGTTGGGAATCGGTTTATGGCATTTATTTCAGGTCTTGACAATTTTGTGGCCAAAAAATTTTTGATGAACAAAAACAACAACACTATTGCCGACTAAAAGTTTAGTAGCGAAAAATGTGAGACTTAGGTGACTAAACTTTTAGTAGCTAAAACACAATCACACTTTAGGCGACTAATATATTTAGTAGCTAAAAAAATAATAGAAGGAACCAAAATAATTTTGGCGGCTAAATCTTTAGCTATAAGTAAGGTTTTTCGCGACAAAGTAATTTTAGTCGCTGAAAAGGTGATATTTAATTTTTTTTCAATACTTTTGGCAACTGAAAAATTAGTCAACATTTTAGTACATTTGGCGACTAAAATATTTGTAGTCGCCAAATACATTCCCGACAATCCTTCAACGACTACTCTTGCGACCAAAAAATTTAGTCGCTAAATAGTTTTGGCGACTAAAAGATGACTTTTGGCGACTAAAAATTTAGTCGCCAAAAGTGTAAATTCTTGTAGTGCTTGTTGAATAATATAATCATATTGTTTCCATTCTATCAAGACAACCAAACATGTATTGCCAAAGTTCATCAAAATAGTAATTCTAATTATAAAATTTACAATTCAGGTAAGCTCATCGCTGATGACTGAGACTGCACAAAAAGTATTGATAATTATAAATTAAATGAATAAAAATAGAAAAAATTGAGAATTGGGTTGTGAATCATACCAAGATATCAGGCCTTCCAAATTTGGACTTGATAAAATCAACAAGGGAAGCAACACTAGATGGGCCCACAACATCAAGTTGACCCACACGATCAGAGAGGCCAGCACTTTTGAGTTTCTCAAGGGCTTCAAAACCCTTTTTCTCATCTCTGGGAGTCAACACCACTATGATTCCCTTGGAAGCTAATTGCCTACATATCTCAAACAATATTCCTTTATTTGACCCTGTTACAACTGCATACCTACTACACACAGACGTAACACAAATAGTTGGTGGGTGTGAAAGTTGAAGCTAGAATGAGAGTGGCTGAAAGAGAATTCAAATGCTACAAAAGAAGCAAAAATACACCTCTTTGTTTTAGTGATTGCCTCTGCCATTGCTGACAAGATGGGATGTGCCTGAGGAATGTTAGCTTTAGTTCAGTTCTTTTATGATTAGTTTTCCTATACCTTATTTATAGTCTAATGCTAAGTGAGGATTTAAATTAGTGTTGGTTATAAATTTTTGTGGTGTTTCGTGTTAGTATATATGTAAGTTATGGTTTAAATTAACCGTTCATTTACTTATACAAAAATTGGGTATAACCCGTTGTTGGCTTTTTGGCTTTCGAAGGGTATTTTTGTAAATGCGAGCGTGCCAGCAAGGATCAATCATTCCTTACAGAAATGTTAATTGCCAACCAATTATCAGGCGATTGTGTTTTAGTTCTTTCGGCCTCAATGAAGAGGACTTTTACTGGTGGCTTGACTTAGGAGAAATTAAACAAAATAACAGTTAAATGAAAAACAATTGAAGTATTTCATTAGAATGAAAACTTATAATGATCCGAACTTAGCCTCGTAGAGGTTTACAGCGATAATCTACTTGAAACTACTCCTATGAATGAAGTGCAGTGCAGGAATTTAAAGTGCAGGAATGTAAAGAGCAGGAATTTAAAGAACAGGAAATGTAAAACTAGAAAGAAAATATGTAAAGTAAGACTGGTTTGTATGATCTGAGTCTGGGGGCTTTTTCTGGGGTCTTCCTCGCTATTTTATACTTCTCAAGGATGACCATCGAACTGCACTTCAAACCGTCGAACTGCTCCTCCATGATCATTGATCATGCTGCCTTATAAGTAGTTCCACTACGCCATCACTTGCAGTTAGGCTTCCCTCCTATATTTGAATTTGAATTTGAGTAACCATTGAAGCCACGTCACTTGCACTCTTTATTGATCCAATGCTACTCAGATCACGTGAAACCAATACTAACTGCCACGTGTACGATCAGGATCGAAGACTTGAATAATCTTCCTATATTACCCTTATTCTGCCACGTGTTGAATTGTAACTGGCTTGTACAAAATATGAAGCCAACATTACCCCCCGCACTAATATACCCAATACTTGGTGATATTAGTGGATCAAAGCCCTTTTCCCCGCATTTTTTAGAACATGCATAGGGTCTATATTCTAGAAACGCAACCGTCATTTATTGATGATCATTTGCATTAATTCTCTTTCAATCTTTTGAACACCCCAATACCTTAGCACTCACACAGACTGATACTTCTTCTATGGCGAATCAACTTTCTCCTCCACTGATCGAGCACACGAAGAGTCATATGATGATGATGTTCCTCCTCGAAAGAATTCATGCATTAATTAGCCACCTTATCTACCTTTCCATTCAGGTCATGGATGCCTTTGCAAATTATCGACTTTGGATTATTGCCCTTAATCTTTCGATTCAGAAACTTGCGAATATAGATACAAGAAGTTCTTCCTTTGACTCACCTTTGTGCTTCGAACAAACTGCTCCAAATCTTTGATTTGGAAAGTTGCAAATATGGACTTGGGAAACTCTTCTTCACAAACCTCTGCATGGGATAAAGCTGCAACTTCTTCATCTTCTGGGGTTTCTGGCTGGACAAGCTGGAACACCTGAGACCTGTGATTTGAGGGAACGAATCAACCATCATTTTGTTGAGTTCACTGACCCTTTAGAATTCCCTTCGTATGCACGAAGCTCGGTGGTCTATCCTTACGTGCCCATTGACCATCGACGCAGTTTGGAGGAGAATCTGCTTGTGGCATGGTTATACATCTTCCATGCCTACAAAGACGTGCATGTTGCCCGACGCCCAGAAGAGGCACAAGGATACAATCCATCATTCCTAGCACAGAAGGCGAAGATTTGCTCTTCTGACTGCTTGATTATATTAATGCCCTTGTTCCTTCTTGCCCTTGCTCCACCTCCTGAAATAGAAGCATCCACACCTTCTCCTCCACCAAATCCTTGCTAGATAGAGAAACTGAGGCTTTGCCCTTTCTGCGGATAAGGTCTTTCCACCTTACAAACCTCCACCTTACCTACTCCGGCTGAGCGAAAACAAGCTCAACTTCTGCTTGCGGCTTTTTTCTCACTTGCCTTCAATGTTCTTGAGGATGTTCTTGAGGACGAAGTCCCTCTTAAGAATTTTCGATGGGCTTGTGATATTCTAACTCGGGGTCACATTCTCAATCCCCTCGCCCAAGCAGAGCTTCACATGTTTTTGGACCAACTTCCATTGCTTCTCCACTGGCATCGGACCTCTATGAACACCACACAATCTTTAGACCAACTTTCGTCCCTTCGAATTCATGCCCAATACGAAGCAGAAAACTTTATTGAAGAATTCGATGATTTCAAGAATAAAGATTCTGCATACTGGGATGACTTGGATATAGACGAATTGGAACAAGGATTGAGAGAAACAGCTTTCGAAATAAAGGCTGAAGAGCTCTACTACGAAGTGAGAGCACATCAACTCATGCAACCAATGTTAGAAGAAATAGAGGATAGAATAAAGAAAGAACAGAAATTCATTGATCATAGTTGGACTAAATTTCATGATCTTGTTATTTATTCCATTCCCTATTTTTATGAGCTTGAGTTTGTACCCAAAAATGGCCACTCGATGTAACTATTTTTGCTTTAATACCACTAAGACTTCTCTTTATGGTTTGATCTTGTCTCCATTTGTCTTCAAAAGCAATTTCAGAGCTTTGAACTGAACAATCTTTTCCTTCGAACCTGGATTCAATCGTTTTAAATGAATATTAACCAAAACGACCATGAACTTTTCCAATTTATGGAATGCAGTTGATAGTTTTTTTGATGTTTTCCATTCAAGATCCATGCTTCAAATTTAACAACCTTACTCTTCAAAACTTGTTTCAATCACAACCAATATATGGTCCATGATTTATTATGATCAATCAGTTTTAAATTGATCTTTTTGTCTTGAACAACAGTCCATACTTTCAAAAATATGGAAGCTCCTTTTGAGGGCTGCACTGTTTTAGTTCGAAAAGACAACTTTTCTGAATATATATATAAACCAACTATTGGTTTTGATGTTTCGAATGCCAATTTCCATTCCTAAGGGATTTCTAGTTTTACTTCGAAGAACATTACTTTCAATGAGAAACCTAAAACAGGTCTTTAATCCCTTTGAAGTAAACGAACACTTGGCATTCTTGCATTGGATAGGGAATATGTTTCGAAGCCGGCTTCTTGGTTTCGAAGCTGTTGTTAATGGACTTTCGGCGCCAAAAACTGGTGTGTTATGTTTTGAACACCAATTCCCATCCTCATAGAGTCTCAAGTTTCACTTCGAAGGACATTACTTTCACTAAGAAACCTAAGATCGGTCTTTTAATCCCCTTCGAAGTAAATCAAATACTTGAGTATTCTTACATTTTTAAGTACGGAAATGTGCTTCGAAGCCGACTTCTTTGTTTCGAAGCTGTTGTTTTTTGGCTTTTGGTGCCAAAACCTGGTTTCGAAGCCAAATATTTTACTTCGAAGCTAGCCTCAGCAACTGGGCTGTGTTTTTCCCTCCAAATACTATCAATATTTGAAGGAAACTCTTCATATTCGTACTTTTAGTGTTTAATGAACCAAGCGTTTATATGTCCCCCAAACACAAAGGCTTTTGAAACCCTTTTACTTCGTGTTCTGAAATCATTTGCTCGCTCAACACACAAACCCTTTTACCTCTGCCGATCTTCCACTTCTCTCTACTTCCTTTCTCAGCTTCACCTTCTAGACACGCGTACTATCAATGGCTTCTTCCTCTCTAAAAGTACTTGCGGGTGACCGTATCAGCCCAACTATGGCTTTGAAAAAATGCATCGACGAAGAAATCGCCAAGCTAACATCTAGTGAGTCAAGCACCATAGATGGATGTCTCTTCATTCCTCGTCACAGTAACAAACAGGAGTATGTCCTAGGTCCTATTTTCCGGGAAGCTCTTGCTCAACTTCCGGCTTTATACCCTCGTTTGGAGGACCATTTTATTCTTTATGAAAGAGGACTTGATTGGGGGAATTGGAGGATGACCCGGCCTCATCGTTGTTGGCCGACATTGAGGACTGAATGGGAAGAATGGTATGACAGAGTTGTGCCTACGAGAGAAGATGACCTGCAGGAGCTCTGTATCCTCGATGCTCTTTGTCTTTCCAGGTTCCTCATTCCTGAGGACCCCTTTTTGATTCCTGCTGCTTTATGCTTTTGGAATATGGCCTTTAATTTCTTCCAATTTCGGTGTGGTATGATGGCCCCCACCGTTCTTGATATTTGCCATCTCTTAGGGCTTTCACCCTTTGGTTCTCCTTTTACTCCTAATTACCCAGACCTCCCTGTCAAATTTTCCCTTCCAACCCTAAACTCCTCTTACAGCGACTTTGTAAAGGCTGAAAATAAAAGGGAAGGCCCCGTGAGAGACAGAGAACTATTTTCCATCATTTTGTACTGGTTGTGCAAATTTCTCTTTTGCACCTCATCTTAGAGGATTATGCCTGAGTTCGTTCCTCTTGCGAAGGCACTTGTCTTAAAAAAACGCATAGCTCTTGCTCTTTATCTTTTAGGTCATGTCTACAGAGCTTGCTCCCAATTTTGCGAAAAACCTCTTGATGTTAACCAAGGAGGTCCCCTCTGGGTGCTCCAACTCTTGCTCTTCGCCTATTTCACTGACTTGCACCCCAAATGTCTAAGATTCCTTATTCAGGATCCTAGTACTTATGGGGAAAAGTATGCCAGGATTGCTCTCTATCCTGCCTCCTTTGCTTATTACCTTACTTTCTTTCACCAACTCCCTATTTCTCCACCTGCCACCTTCTTTTGTCCTTTTGATGCCACTAAAGGTCCTGTTTGGCTGCAAACCTTTTTGGCTGATAAGGAGTGCTCCACCTCACCACACGAAGATATATGGGCTTCAATTTTGCTACCGAGGGAGTTGTTTATTGGCACTTTAAACCCTCGAGCTTATAAATGCATATCTGAGGTGTACTGCCCTTCTCAGTTTGCTAGACAATTTGGGCTCACTCAAGGGATACCTGTTCCACTTTGCAGTCTCTCGAATGTCCACCTCACGGCTAGAGACCTAAGAATATCCAAATCAAAACTAGAGGCAGTAACATTCAAACTGCTGAAGGAATTGAGTGAATTCAAATTTGTCCCCTTTCTTCCTTCTGGCTTAGTCTTGCAAAGATTCCAGAACTGGTGGTCAGTCAACATGGAAGTGCGCCTATCTGTACACCCTCATGATTTACTGATAGGATTAGGAGTGCCTTCGAAGACTAAATCAGCAACAGTTGAGAACATTCCCTCTTTCTTCTGCAGCCACCACACAACTTCTCCTGCAGCCTCACCTCCTCCAGCTAGAGTTACCAGAGCTGCTTCGAAGAAGGGTAAGCATTTCTAAGTTCTTCTTTCCTTCAACTCTTTTGTTTGTCTCCTCTATATTCACACATTTTGGTGCAGCGTCTCCACAAGAAGAATCTCCTAAAAGAGCTGAAACTCTAGCTGCTCTCAAGGCCAGACAACAGCAGAAAAAGAAAAGAAAACTGGTACTCACTCCTGAAGAATCTGAATCTCAAAATGAAGAGAGAGAGATTGAGCAAGAGCAAGAAACACCATTACAAAGAAAAAAGAGAACAAGGGTGGCTGCCCCCTCTTCTGATTTGGTCGAAGATCCTAATTCCGAGACAGTTGACAAAGCAATGGAAAAGGAGCTTACTTCTGAAGAACATGATCCCCAAATTGAAGAGAGAGAGGTTGAGAAGGAGCTAGTAATATCATTGCCAAGAAGGAAGAGAAAGAAAGTGACTGTTCCTGCTACTGACTTGGTTGAAGATCCTATCCATGAAGCTGCTGCCAAGGCAGTAGAACAAGAACATTCCAAAACAATGATTGTCTTTGAGAGGGCTGAGAAGAAACAGCAGCAACAATTTCTAAGAGATGAAGCTGCTGCTGCTGATGCACTACAAAGGGAAACTGCACAAAGGCAACAAACTGCCGAACGTTACCCCCTTCGTAGCTCCCCCATCATTGCCAATACTTCTGGAACAAGTAATTCCTCTCCTGCTTCTGCTGTTTTTCCTTATCGAATTTTGACATTGAAGTTTGACATTACGTTTCTTCCTTTTTGCAGCAACAACTACTGAGGCTATACTTCCAATGAGGACTCCCTCAATTTCAGTTGAGGTTGATCGGATGCAAAATGTGAAGGCCATTCAGATAATACTTCCACTTCCCAGGCCCACATTCCATGTACCCACTTTGAGTCCCAACATTCCTGTAACTCTTTCTTCTGGTCTGACTCCATATCTTCCCTATCTGTCCTTCAACCTGTCTCAATTTACCTTTGATTCGGGCCCTGCTCTTCCTTCTCCTTCTAAGGAAATTCTAACCATTACTTCTTCTTCAAAGGCATCTGATTCCTTGATTGAGGGTGCTGGTGGTTTCTCCAACTCATAGTTCATTACCTTTGCCTACTTCTAGCCCCCTCTTCACTTGATTCTTTGGTGGCTAAAGACCATAGAGATTGCCAAGAGCTCTCCATCCATTTCTCCTATCCCTATGTAGTCCTCTATACCTTCCACCACACTACATCAACATTTGCCATGCTGCCAAAGCTGCGGAGGAAAATTGGCTAGAGACCAGAGTTTTGTTCCCAAGTACATACTGAAGTCTCAGAGCTCAAGGAACAACACTCCTCTGCCTCTCACTTTCGAGTTCAGCTGCTGGAGAAGAAAGCTCAACTTGAAGAGGAGCTATCTGCAGTGAATCAGGCCTTAGTCCGAACTGATACCAAACTGCAAATCACCAACCAAGGACTGGCCGATCGGAAAGAAGAAATGGCTACAGCTATTCAGTTGTTTTCATCACTTAGCAATAGGAAATCTGTTGTAAAAGAACAATTAAGACATTGTAATGATTTTTGGGCCAATTTGTGGCAAAATGTACTTAACTCTTTATGAAAAACAAATTCTTGTCTATCATCTGAGTAGTCTTGTGTTCTTTTGCTTGACATTTATTCTACTCCTTGTGTTTCCCAAATAGTTGGAAAATAAGGCTTCAAATATCTGCCATTGATCTTTTTGGGATGTATGTATCCATTCAAATTTCTCAATGGTATGCCCCAAAAGGCAGGACTCTATGAATTTGATATGGTCCTTCCCAGTTAGGTGACCATTTACCAAACTTATGGCTTTTAATTCCTATCGGGAGTATTGTCTTCCATACCAAATCACCTTCATCAAAGCCAATGTATTTGACCTTCTTATTGTAATTTTTGGCTGCTTTCTTCTTTTGCAAGAGAATGCTTGTTAATGCCAGAATTCTGGCTTCATCTATGCCTTCTAATTCCAAGCACATACTCTGATGGTATTTTTTTCTTTTGCAAGAGAATGCTGTTTAATGCCAGAATTCTGGCTTCCTCTATGCCTTCTAATTCCAAGCAAGATTTAACATTAATTTCCACAGGTAACACTGCATCATGCCCATACACTAAGCATAAGGAGTAACTCCTGTGCTTGACCTTGGGGAAGTTCTGTAAGCCCACAACACATCCAACAATAAGTTATGCCAATCCCTAGGATTGTCCTCCACAACCTTTTGTATTTCTTTTTTCAAGGATTTATTGGATGATTCAGCTTGACCATTGGCTTGTGCATAATATGGGGTGGAAGTAACGAGACTAATTCCAAATTCTGCCACAAAGGACTTCACCATCTTCCTATCGAACACAGTCCCATTATCCACAGTTATAGTTTGTGGGATGCCAAATCTATGGATTAGATCCTTAATAAATCCAATAACCTCAGTCTGGTCTACAGCCTTGTATGGCTTAGCTTCGACCCACTTAGCGAAGTAATCAGTGGCCACTAGAATGAAACAATGATGCTTCGAAGAAGGTGGGTGTATTTTTCCCATCATATCCATAGCCCATCCTCTGAATGGCCAGGGTTTCACTACTGCATGTAGGTCAGTTATGGGCACATGCCTTATTGTGCCATGCTTTTGGCATGCCTGGCAACCTTTTGCATACTCTATGCAGTCTTTAAGGATAGTTGGCCAATAGTAGGAATGCCTTCGAAGCAACCATCTCATCTTCACACCAGGCTGATGAGCACCACAGATGCCTTCATGAACCTCAGCCATAGCTGTTAATGCTTCTTTTGGGCCTAAACATTCCAACAATAAGCCATCTCCCCCCTTTTGTAGAGAGCATTGCCATATATCATGTATTGCATAGACTGCAATTTAATTTTCCTGCTGGCCTTCGAAGATGGACCAGCCAAGTACTGCATTATTGGATGCCTCCAATCTTGTTCTTGCAAGTCATTATGATTGACTTCCAAGACCACATTCCTTTTATTCAAAGGTGGTATCAATTTCTGATATGTTGTTTGGCTTATGTTCCTTTGGGCATCATCCCTTCTCTTGAAGTTCGAAGCTTTCTGAGCCACATCATTAGCTCTATTATTCAAGAATCTTGGAACATGAGTACATTTGCTATTTGAAATTGAGAAAGCAAATGTAATGCAACAACATAGTATGGTAAAATGCTTATGCTTTGACACTTGAAAATCCCTTTCACTTGGTTAACCACCAATTGAGAGTCTCCAAATATGTCAACTGCATGAACTTGTAATCCAATAAGAATTTCTAGTCCCACTATTAAGGCTTCATATTCAGCTTGGTTATTGGAACAAGTAACTTCATCCACTCTGAAACCATGTGTGGTCTCTACCCCTTGTGGAGACCTAATCACAATACCAATTCCAGTTAAGCCATTGGCTTTCAACCCATCAAACCACATCTGCCATGGCTCAACACTAGCCATACCAAGTTCCATTATCTCTTGGCTCTCTGTTTGAGATGGATGGTCAGCCAGAAAATTGGCTAAAACTTGCCCTTTTACTGCCCTTTGAGGGACATATTCTAGATGAAATTCTGATAAGGCTAGTATCCACTTGCCAATTCTTCCCCTCAACATAGGTCTAGATAACATGTACTTAACCAAATCTGTGGTTGCAATTACCAAGACAGTTGTAGGTAAAAGATAGTATCTTAATTTCATTGCAGCAAAATACAAAGCAAGACACAGCTTTTTAACACCTGAATATTTACATTCACAAGAATTTAAAAACCTACTAAGGTAATAAACAGCTTGCTCCTTGCCTTCTTCATTATCTTGGGCCAAGAAAGCTCCCAATGAATCTTCTGCTGCAGCTATGTATAACTTCAAGGGCTTGTCACCCTTTGGTGGCATCAGCACTGGAGGGTTGGCCAAGTAGGCTTTGATACCTTCGAAAGCAATTTGATGCTCTGCTGACTACACAAATTCCTCTTCATCTTTCAGCCTTAATAAGGAAGAAAAAACTTTAGTTTTCCATGCAGTGTTAGAAATGAATCTTCGAAGAAAATTAACCTGCCCAAGGAACTTTTGTAATTCTTTCTTACTTGATGGAGGTCTGGCTTCAATGATGGCTTTGGCTTTATTCTGGTCAATCTGTATTCCTTTCTTGTGTACCACATAGCCCAAGAAGTTTCCAGATGATACGCCAAAAGCACACTTAAGAGGATTGAGCTTCAATTTAAACTTTCTCATTCTTTCAAAGGCTGCTTCTAAGTGAAACAGATGCTCCTCCATGGATTGGGATTTAACTATAATGTCATCAATATAACACTCTAAATACCCTCCAATGAGGTCATGAAAGATAGTGTTCATAGCCCTCTGATATGTAGCTCCAGCATTCTTCAGGCCAAATGGCATTTTAACCCATTCGAAGGTGCCAATATTTCCAGGACATCTGAATGCTGTCTTGTGGACATCCTCCTCTGCAATGCAGATTTGGTTATAACCAGAATGCCCATCCATCATTGATAAAACTTGATGCCCTGCTGAACTGTCTACCAACAGATCCACTGTAGGCATAGGGTACTCATCTTTTGGAGTTGCTAAATTCAAGTTTCTGAAATCAATGCATACCCTCATTTTACCATTCTTCTTAACCACAGGCACAATATTAGATAGCCATTCCACATACTTGGTTGTCCTAATAAAGCCTGCTTTGAGTAGTCTAAGAATCTCTTCCTTGACTTTCTGAATTACTTCTGGACTCATTCTTCTTGGTTTTTGCTTGTTTGGCTTGAAGTTAAGTTTCATAGGGAGCTTATGTTCCACTAATGACCTATCCAATCCTGGTAGTTCATTATAAGACCATGCAAAGCAATCTTTATATTTCTTTAGAACAACCAACAACTGGGCCCTGTCCAGAACATTCAGACAAGCACTTATGTAGGTGGACTGCTGTATAGAACCTTCCCCTAAATTTACTTCTTCTAAGGGGTCTTGTGTCTGAGAACTTACTGAAGCTTCTTCTTTGATTTCTTCTATCTTTGAAGCACTCTCCCTGCTTTGTTCTGCTCCCAGGTTCTTTAATCCAACATCTTTGCCCTCCTCCTCATAGACAAAGTCTGTCCACAAGGCTTCCTCTTCCTGTATCTCCTGGACTTTTGTTTCAATGTCCAATGCACAGTATTTATCAAGGGCCAAAACTTTGGCCTGTTGCTGCTTCTGCTTGCAGCCAATTATCATGGCTTCTCTCTCTTGCTCCTGTACTTTCTGGACTATTGATTTTACATCCAATGTTGAGAATTTAATTAGAGCCAAAGACTTGGCTTCTTGTGTCTCATTTCTTTCCCTACAACCAGGCATCATTGTCATCCTTAACGACAACCTCCTCATCAACACTCTCCTGGACTAAGTGCTTCAGGTGTGTCACTTCCTCATCAGCTGTCACTTCGGCTAAGCCATCAGGTTTCCTTAGTATACTGAGTGGTGTCACTCGCTCAATATACAGTTTGGCCTCTGTGAAGTCTGCACAGGCTATGAAAGGTTGAGGATCTGCATCAATTTCCTCTGTCTCCCCATTGCCTAAGGCCATCATAATTTTCTGATGCAAAGAGGAAGGCACACATTTGTTAGTGTGAATCCAATCTCTCCCAAGTAAAGCATTGTATTTAGCATTACTGTCGATTACGAAGAATGCTGTCATGCAGTCCCTGGTTCCCACACTCAGGTTGATGGGTAGAATTCCCTGAGCCATCTGTTTGTCTCTGGCAAAGCCAGCGATGGTTGTGCTGGTTGGGATTAACCTCGGATTCTTTTTCCCTAGTTTCTTCAAAGAAGATTTCGGTAGTAAATTCACTGCTGTCCCATTGTCTATCAAGACTCGGTTCAGTTGTATCCCATCGAAGAAAGCCTTGATGTACAAAGGCTTGACATGTTGTGTCATAGAATTCGAGGGATACTCAAAACGATACGAGAGGTTAATGCTCACCTCTTCTTCACTCTCATATTCAGTTTCCATTGGGGTAGCCATTCCAAAATCATCTTGTACCATACTCACTTGTGAGTCTTCACTAGAGACAGGAATAGGATCAATGTCTTGGTCATCTTGGTCCTCATCTCCAGCCTGGAACTCATGAGGCAGTATGTGTACCATATTGACTGATACTGGAGGAAATGAGCCAAATTGGATGGTTGGTTGTACCTGTTTCCCCCCTTGGCCACCTCGTTCATTTACTTCAGCAGCATCCTCCATGCTGCACTCTGGCACTTCGTTGCTAACTGATTCCTTCGAAGGATCTTTCTCAACTGGTTCTTCAACCAAAAATGTTTGCTCAGCCATGAAGGCTTCGAACATTTCTTCCTCCACCATTTCTTTCTTTTGGCTTATGCCAATTTCTTCTTCTGTCTCGCTATCACTATCCATCAGAGCTTTCTCCAATCCTGCCAAGCTAGATTCTTCTCTGGCTTTTAGTTCAGAATGAACCTTGGCCAATTGTTCCCTGCTGCAACCCACCTTGCTTTGTCCAGTTGTCTTTGGAGTGTGGTCTGACTTTGGAGTCTTCTTTCCTTCTGTCTGGACTAATGAAGAGCTCTCTCCATTTTCTTTCATATCTTTCTGGTACTGAGTGTACCTGCACTGAATCTTTCTCCTTTGTGATCTCGAAATGACTGGGACCATATCTGGTTCCTTCGTCTTTGGGTGTTTAAGCAATACCCAATTGTTCGGAGCCACCAAAGGAGGTTTAACTATCCTTCCTTGGTTTCCAACATCTCTCTGAGTAGGCACTTCCCTAGGTTTGTTCTGCATCACAAACCAATCTGGAACTCCAGGTACCCACGAACTTACTGACTCAGATGTTGAACTGCTTCTTTCTACCTTCGAAGCCATCTTCGAAGCTGGCTATGAAGGCACTTGCTTGGTCCTGACCTCATGTTTCGAGCCTGATTCAGGCCTTCGATGAAGGTGACCACTTTCTGTCCTGCGTGAGGTTGGTCTAGGAGGCCAATCTCTGGCTTTGATCCCATAACCTGAACTCTTCTCCAGTCTTCTTTCAGAATGACTGCTCTCCATTCTGTAGTAGTTAGGTGGCCTAGACTCATACAAGGGCCTCTTGCCTTTAGCATGCATTCTATCGACTGCTGGTTCAACTACCAATGGCTGCTGCCTAACACTAGCCGGATATGGCCTTTTGTTGTAAGCATTGGTTGGTTTAGGGCATCTCTGAACATCCCTGTAGTATTGCTTCCCATCAATTGGAAGGCCCTTCAACCATTTATAACTCAGTCTGCACCTGGGATACATCCTTTGCATTACTGCTGCCTTTAAGGAATCATCATCCAGTGATTCTTCATCAGAATGTTCCCTCTGGTGTGAGAAACCTTGTCCAATAACTGGCAGATTTCTGGTGTCCTTTTCAATGGTTGTCTGGTTAGCAACATGCATCTGCACATTGACTTCTTCCAATTCTGTCAAGTTCTGGATTGCTGATATTGTTAGGGAGATGTGCCACCTCTCCTATCTACCCATTCTGGGTATGGTTTTCTGTATACAGGAGTCTGGACCCCCCGAGCCATCGGTCCACATATTTCCTTAACAATATCAGCAATTTGGTCCCTAGGGACCATATTTTGTGCCTGCTGAACCACTACTGAAGGGACAAACACAGGATTTGGTGGACAAACTTGTGCTTGTGGTCCTCTTGGTCCATAAGGTGGTACATTTGGGACTGGTTGTCCCTGTGGTGCAGGTTGCTGTTGGGGGTGTGCGTAACCCCTTTGAGCCTATCCTGCGAAAGGTGCTAGAACAGGTGTTGTATCCCTTCCATTTACAGGCCAACCTTCCAACCCCCCGGGTATAAATTCGAATAAGGGATTAGTAAACCCCCTTGTGCCAGGTATGGCTTCGAACATGGGATTTGTGACCATTCTTATGTCAGTTTCTTGTACTGGGCCAGATCCACCAATTTGTATGGCTTCATTGTTGGGTACTGAGGCATTTTGACCTGCTATAGGCCTCGAAATGGGTTCATACCAAGACTGAGGTGATGGTCTTTCATAGTTCTGACTACTAGTTTGACCATTAGAATGTCCATTAACTTGCATAGGCTGTTTATCTCTAGCCAATCTTTGTTGAGGGACATTCAAAACTTCCTCGATGTGTCTTGTGTTTGTTGGTTGGTGGTTATTCATTTGATCCAAAAAGGATGTTGCCCACCTTTCCATTGTGTTCATTAATTGTTGTCCCATGGCATCTACTAGGCCATCCCATGGATTTATTGGATGAGTAGATGGAACAGTGGATGGTCCAATTCCTTGGTTTCGTCCAATACTATGAACATGTGGTTCTTGTCCTGAAGTACTGGTCTGTTCGACCATAGGTTCTAATAATATGGGAGTTTCCACAGGATGTGTTACCACATTATCCTCTGGATTAGGTATTTCTACCTCTCCTTCTACGCCTTCTTCCAAGTGTTCATTTTCTCCTTGTCTTCTTCGTCTAGCCATTTCAATTAGTCCCACTGGGCGTGCCAAAAATATATGTTGGCTTTTTGGCTTTCGAAGGGTATTTTTGTAAATGCGAGCGTGCCAGCAAGGATCAATCAGTCCTTACAGAAATGTTAATTGCCAACCAATTATCAGGCGATTATGTTTTAGTTCTTTCAGCCTCAATGAAGACGACTTTTACTGGTGGCTTGACTTAGGAGAAATTAAACAAAATAATAGTTAAATGAAGAGCAATTGAAGTATTTCATTAGAATGAAAACTTACAATGATCCGAACTCAGTCTCATAGAGGTTTACAGCAATAATCTACTTGAAACTACTCCTATAAATGAAGTGCAGTGCAGGAATTTAAAGTGCAGGAATGTAAAGAGCAGGAATTTAAAGAACAGGAAATGTAAAACTGGAAAAGAAAATATGTAAAGTAAGACTGGTTTGTATGATCTGAGTCTGGGGGCTTTTTCTGGGGTCTTCCTCGCTATTTATACTTCTCAAGGATGACCATCGAACTGCACTTCAAACCGTCGAACTGCTCCTCTATAATCGTTGATCATGCTGCCTTATAAGTAGTTCCACTACGCCATCACTTGCAGTTAGGCTTCCCTCCTATATTTGAATTTGAATCTGAGTAACCGTTGAAGCCACGTCACCTTGCACCTCTTTATTGATCCAATGCTGCTCAGATCACGTGAGAACCAATACTAACTGCCATGTGTACGATCAGGATCGAAGACTTGAATAATCTTCCTATATTACCCTTATTCTGCCACGTGTTGAATTGTAACTGGCTTGTACAAAATATGAAGCCAACACCCGTTTATACGAGTGTGGGATTCACAAAAAAATACAAAACGTCTCATGTGTAAGGATTATATTCATGGGGGATCGGTTTATTTGTTCCTAATCTTCTTCTTAAATTAATGTTGGTTGTGAATTTTTGGGATGTTCTTTGATTATGCTTCATTATGCTGGTAGAATCAATAAATTATCAAATCAAAATTAGTACGTCATTTTATTATGTTTGATTATATTTAAGGTGATGTCATTTATAACTCATTGCGGTCAATTAGTCATAACTAAAATGATATTTAATTACACTAATAATTTTTTTTTATTTTTTATTTTTATGGGACAAGTAGTATTACTTACGACTTACTATAACTAATGATCAATAACTCTAATATTTTTATTTTTAGAATATGTAAGTAGTTAAAGATTCTCTGTTATCAATTATTTTTATTTTTCTATCTCAAAACACTTAAAATAATTAAATAATTAAAATTTTTGAATGTCTTCAAACATAGGAGCAAAACGATTTAAAGACAGAAGTTTTTAAATTTTTTTTTTGGGTAGTTTGAGCTAATTAACAAGTTTGGGAGAATTTTTGTTTCAATTAGTAATTAATATTGTGATTGGGGACTATCTCCAGTCTGTAATCGAACTGGACTATTTAGTCCAGTTCGGTGGATTTATTTTTAGGCCCTGTTTCAATAAATCGAACCGTTCACATTTTAGGGTTTGTCAACTATATTATCTCTGCAAAAAATCAAATTGATCGGATAACATAAAATATGTGTTCAGATCAATTTTATATGAACCACATATTTCCTCGTTGTTCTTTTTTTTTCATACAAAACTAATCCAAACATATGATTCTCGTTATCCGATTTGTTTGATTTTTTTTATAAAGAATGATATACTCAATAAATTTTAAAATGTGAATGATTTAAATTATCAAAACATGACCCAAAAGTACGCGCACAAAGCCCTACAATACCTTTCGTCTGATGGAAGAGCCATTTATATTATTTCATCTATTATGAAAAGTGGTTTATCGAGGTATTCAAATCCGTACAAGGAGAAAATAATCGTCATCGCTATGGAGGGAATTGTTAGTAAGGAGATTGATTGTAAAAGAATTAAGTAAAATTGTGTTTGTTTTAATGATAGTTGTTACTGTGGGGATTGTTAAATTATTACCCAATGAAAGAAATATAAAATATTAAAACAAGTAAAACTATGATTTTTAACCCAAAAAAAAAATGCAAAAACATTGAACATTAATGTTCCAAAAAAAAAAAAATGCCCAACATGTAAAAAAAAAAAAAAAATACTAAGCCAGAGGACTAACTTCTAATACCAACTCTCCCACCTCCATCTCAATCCCCTCTTCATGGCCCATCCTACTCCGGAGGCTCGAGGCCCATCTCAATCCCCTCTCCATCTCCCAAAACAAACACAACATTAATAAGTCCCACCTCCATCTTAATCCAATCCCTCATCTATCTCCCAGAACAAACGTGGCCTTAGGCTCTTCTCCGAGTAATTGTCATTGATTATGTCACAAGGTCTACTCGATTTCATTTTTATTTTCTAAATTATTCTTAGCCTCCGTTTGGTTTAGTTTTATAATCATAATTTAAATGTAGAGTTATATTTTGATAAATAATTTTTTGAAATGAGTTTTGAAAAGAGAAGACTTATTTGGTTAAGAGTTTTGAAAAGAGTTTTAAAAAAGATATTTGAGTTTTGAGTTATATTTTGAAATTGTTTGGGTTTATTTTTTAAAAAATATTTAAAAATTTTCTTAATTTCAATTTTTTAGGATAAATATTTTTTATTTTAAATATTTTTTTTTTCATATGCGTTGTATTTACTACATTTGTGCATTGTTAAATAATATTAAGCCAAAAGAAAAAATATTTGTCATTAAATTCAATACAAGTATACATAAAATATCTAAAATATCATTTTTAATTCAGTTTAATGATTAAAATATTATTTTTCTTTAGCTTTAAAAATACATAGATTACTTAGATTGAAAATAAATTGTAACGCCCTCAAAATAAGACATAATCATTCATTCATAAAATCCATAAAACATAATAGAAATGTTACATATTACTTTTATCAGAGTATTCTTTACAAAAGATGTTAAACAAATAAATGCCCTACGGACTTACTTCTTTCCAAGTAATAACTTGGTTACAACAAAAGAAGAATTCTAACTCTTTACATATAAAGCCCTCGGCTTGAATTTACATTTAATCATCAAAACAAAATAACAAAACATGGAGCCTTCTACTCCTGAGCCTCCCAAGCTAAGATCTTGGAGGCGGCATATCACCTGTACCTGAAAAATGATGTCCCAAGTAGGGTGAGCCAATGCCCAGTAGAGATATGCTAAACAGTATATGAGAATTAACTAAAACATTAGCATCCGATAAATGTTTAACACTTGAAAACCAACTTACACTCTTTCCATAACCAATCAACATTGTCATCCATATTTCAATCCACTTTCATTTATTTATCCATATCAATTCATTAACATGATTCACTTTTATCCAAACAATTCAAAATGAGACTGCAACTCATATTATCAACACTTCAATCATAAACATCATTCATACACTTCCATTCACTTGCCATTTTACGGAACTACGTCCGAGGGAATCAGCACCCAAATGTAAATAAGATTTCAGAATTTTCACCCTGGACACTCCGGCCAACTTAGTTATCAATGGAGTCTATCCCCTATCTCCTCCCATACAATGGAGTACATCCCCTATCTCCTCTCAAACAAGATACATATACAATGTATTTAACATGTCGTCATATATAATGATCAATTCAAATCACATATTCAATGTTTATATCCAACCGTCATATTCAATGACATAATCCAATTGATTAGTTTCAATTTACCTAATCATCATGCAGTTTCTACAACAATCATGGCTATCCTCCACCGATAGTCCAAAACAGTTATCTCTAAACAGATAAATAAATCTATCGAACAGATAATTTATCGACTTTTCCATTGTTGAGTGATTTATCAATCCAACTGCCCCATTTAATCATAATTTCCTCCAATTTCACAATTTCCAAACCAATTTCATATTTCTACAATTGATTTCATTATTTAAACAAATAATTCATTTAATCCCAATTAGGGCATTTTTCCCAATTTCTCAAATATTGCACCCAAGGCCAAATTTCACCCATTATACACAAGCAACCCCATTTCTAAGACCTCACATGCATATAAAATCCAAAAAAATAGAAAACCCCTCTTTTACTATTTCAAACTCAAAACCCTAACTTCACCCAAACCAACCATTTATACAAAATGACCAATATTTATGTTAAAGCTCATAGTAATGAGTATATTATCCCTACCTCAAGAAGAGAAGATGTGTCAAGCAAGGGATGAACTCCAAGGATAATGAAATCAACTTTTACTCAGATGAAAATGGAGATCTTAAAGAGCTCAATCTTTTTATCAAAGAAAGGAGAGTGAGAAGATCACTAGATCTAGGTCAAAATGTAAAGAGAGAGTATTTTAGAGAGAGAGGCTCTCAACTTAGGGTTTTGGAAAGTTTTAGAGAGAGAGAGGACAGAAAAAGTGATTTAAAAAGTCACTTTCGTGATCTGATATACGTACAGTGCGCTCGAGCGGAGAGTTTGACGCTCAAGCGTCAGACACAGAAATTAGACTCGCTCGAGCGCAATAAAGGCCGCTCGAGCACCAAGACACAACAGCAAGGCACTACCCGCTCGAGCGTAGAATACACTCGTCCAGTATTTTACAGACTTCAGACAATCGCTCGAGCGCCAAAGGGGCCGCTAGAGCTCATACCCGCTCGAGCATAAGAAACTCCGCTCAAGCGTGAAAAACACTTCTGCAGTATTTTTGCAGACGCACAAAGTGCTGAATGATTGCAAAACCCGCTCGAGCGCAAGAAGGCCCGCTCGAGTGGAAGACCAAAATTCTGGGCAACAAGGTTCTAGACCAACTAGCAATCCACCTGTTCTGAACACGCTCAAGACATTCCAAAACTCAATTTCAAAAAGTAAGAATGGAAATAAGGTATAGACAACGACATAGAACCACGGAACCCGAGTCCGGAATACAATAAATGACGGGGAAAAATCGGGATCACTATAACCTTCCCCCCTTAAAGAATTTCGTCCCCAAAATTTTTATACAAGTTTCAAAATTGTGATTATTCAATTCTCAACATGATTACACTTCAACACTCACCATCATAACCCACCACTGGTCATTCCATCTCTTCTCAAGAGAACAATTTACAATATATAGCTCAATATACATTATCAACTTGCATTGTTTCGAAATTCAACTAATTTCAATACACATATTCCATATCTCCATAACATATTCAATGTTAATAACATATTTGCATTTCTAAAACACATTCAACATATACAATGTTAAATTAAACTCGCATTCCCGAGACCTATTCAACAATTACAATACTTCCATAGTCCAAAACATATACAATGTTCTTAGAGTTCATCAACAAAACAAAATTCTCAACACATGCTCAAACATTAACAAACAGGTTAGGATATTTCTCTCGAACCTCTAATTCACGTTCCCAAGTGGCTTCCTCAACTCTGTGATGTTTCCACAATACTTTGACCAAGGGAATTGTCTTGCCTTGCAAGACTTGGTCCCGTCTATCCAAGACCCTCACCGGTCTCTCCTCATACGAAGCATCCACGTCTACTTCTAAGTCAATCCAATCCAACACATGTGATGGATCTAGGTCATACTTCCGAAGCATACTAACATGAAACACATCATGTACTCCAGACAGTTGCGGTGGCAACGCCAAACTGTAACGCCTCGAAAGTTTACAACATAAACTACCCATATTAATGAACATTCACTAAACAATAATAATAATCCTTCCATCTTCACATTTTTAATAAAAGAGTTTGATACAAAAGTTCCACATGCGGTATACATTCAACGAAACAAAAGAACACATGAATCTATAGCATGTGAAATATTTAGTCTCAAAACAATAAAATACCCTTAAGGGCTTACATCTTCCAAGGCAATGGCCCAGTTACACAAAATGGTCTCTCGGACCCGTTACAACAAAAGAAAGAGTGATCCACTCTTCACCAAAACATATCCACACCCTTAGCTCGACGAGATCACAACATCTTTACCTGCACCAAATCCCATAGGGGTGAGCATAAAGCCTAGTAGAGAATTCTCACAAAGTATATACAGTTATGCAACTCCAATTAAAAATGCAAATGTCAATGCCAGGCCATGCACTTTTAATGCAATTCCTATTCATACCCTTTTAAAGATTACCATCTTTCAATAAAATTTGCTATCTCAACTTATTTCAAAACTTCCAATTTTAATCGATAGAGGTGGTAAATACGACACTGGTAATCCCTAGGCTGGTGTCTGCAAGTAAACTCTATAAGTACTACCCAATTGCCATTTTACCAGTATTAACCGGAAGGCTCGACACCTATCCACACGGGTTTCTGGTCTTTCACCATGGACACTCAGGCCAACTTATCAAATCATCTACACCCTCTATCCGGACTTACCACCGTATTTACCCCATAAACACATTTCTATTAGTTTTCATTACAATATAATCCTTCTCAAAATAAACATGATGAGAATGTGCAATAATGATAATAAATCACTTCATGCGCATTAATGATAATAAATCAAATGAAAATGAGATGCAATAATTAAGATCTCATAACATCTCTTCTACCTTCAAATATCACTACAATAAGATCAATAAATTTCATTTCTCATTTCTTCTCTTGCAATGTTAATTCACCACATTGCCATATGCCATCAATTGGTGCCAATAACTCATAGCAAAATAATTTTTCCTCAAGCACAATCCTTAGCACCCAACAATATGCCATTTACACCACCAATTATATTCATGCATTCAACAATAGCTTTCAATAATTTTCCAATCCTCATGTATCAAGACAAAGAAGAAAATCCCATAAGTTTCTCCACACTTTCCAAAATTCCCCAAATTTCTAGGGCTTTCATCAAAAACCCAACCCATTCCCCTTTTTATGGTGAAACCCAACCAAAATCATGTTTTTCTTGAGTTTTACAAAGAATATCCTCATGGATAACTAAATCAAAAGAAGAAAGTAAAATCAAAACCCATTTCTTTTGAAACTCTCTCTTTGCATTTGAAACAAAATCAAAATCAACATAACCATCTTCTAGAAAACCCTTGAATCATCACAAATATAGCAAAACATGTATATATAACTCAAGAATGTCCCTACCTCAATGTTTGATGATGACGTGTTGAAACCCTAGAGTCAAAATGGTCAGTTCTTCAATCTTCACTACACCAAAGGAACCCTAACCTTTGATCTCCAAAGTTTGAGAGGGGGAGATGAGGATGATGATGAACCTAGATGCAAAATCAAAGAGTGTTTTGGTGTTTAAGAGGGTTTTCTAGAGAGAAGGAGAAGAAAATAGGGTTTAGAGTTAGAAGAGAGTGTCTAAAATGTGTTGCAAGTTCAGCCAAAAGAGCAAAAAAAAAAAACAGAGTTTCAGATGCCCGTCTTCCGCAAGTGCGGCACCTAGCCTCTCACGTGCGGAGCGCCCCTCCCGCACGTGCGGCCCTCACCCCCGCACGTGCGGTGGTCCTTCCGCACCACTTCCCGCTCGTGCATTTTAAGCAGAATGCACGCCACAAAGCTTCCGCACTTCCCGCACGTGCGGCTTAGCCTCCCGCACGTGCGGCCTAGGGCCCCACACATACGGCCCTGGCCCAGCAGCCTAGAATTTCCTGACTCGCTTCTCAGACGATCCGGACTTGACCCCCGCACTTCCCGGCAGAAAGAAACTCCAACACCAAACGAAACAAGAATAAAGACCCAATTTCACGAATTGTTCCTGGACACTTCAATCCAACGGAGGTAAAAGAAGAACGGAGCAAGAAAAGAGAAAAAGAAATAAAACAGAACCCGTTCATCACAATGGTAGACAACTTCTCCAACCCCCTCAAGGATCTCAAAAGGGCCAACAAACCGAGGGGACAACTTCCCACTCTTCCCAAACCTCATCAAACCCCGCCTAGGTGATATCTTCAGAAAGACGTGATCACCCACCTCAAATGACAAAGGTCTCCTCCTACGGTCGGCATAACTCTTTTGGCGACTCTGGGCTGTAACCAACCTCTTACGGATAAGTGCTACTTTCTTCGTCATTTCTCACACCAACTTTGGACCTAACAAAGGTGCATCACCCACCTCGGCCCAACATACTGGAGATCTACACGGTCGGCCATACAAGGCCTCAAACGGTGCCAAGCTGTAGACGTCCCCGAACGCCCCGGGAGGGAATGAGTCCCCCGTTCTGTTCGTCTTGGGCTCACTAGAGTTCAAGGACTCTAATTGTCACGGTTCGTAATTTGAACCAAAGAGTCCAAATCCAGCAAATCGTTTTGAGAAAAACAAATTTTTTTTGAAAGAAGTGCCAAACATGGACTGCCTTGCCAGATACAGAGTCGCCACCTAAATATTTTATTTTTGGAGAAATTTAGGAAACCCTGACTCGTTTGCCTAAGGCCACGTGTCCGTCATCACCAAAGTTGCCTCGGCTCGGGAACTTGGGTACGATTGGGGAAGGTCACTTCGTGAGCACCCCCGCTCGCCCGATCAAAGATCGGCCTCTACTAACCATGATATCGAGTTTTGAAAACCTTATGCGTTCTTATTCCGGTTATTAGCCTAGATTTACTATGTGATGCGCACAGCATACAAGTATAGACCGGGTCGCCTGAATTGGAACAAAACATTTCATGTTTGTTTTTGAAAGATGGTTTGCTACTCGCAAGTAGGCTTAAAATGCAGATTTTGCCACCCTCGGGTGGGCTTGGAAAAGATGGTTTTGCCACTATCTAGTGGGCTTAAAACTCGCAGTCAATGATTTGTTCCAATCCAAATAACCCAACCTTCACCCACAGGCATTCAGGCAGTTATATCACATAAGCAAATAGCCTCATGGTAAGCATGCTATCATGGCAGTCACTCACACACATGCAAGGATGCTAAAGCATAAAACTTACCGAGTACTCCAAGCCAAAACAGAAGCTAATTAGAAATCCATGCATGATCTTAATTATACAGAAATGCCTAATGCAGCACATGCCTCCCATGTGTGCACAACACAGCTATGTGGTTGAAACCCTGAAAATGTGAAACAGGAGAGAGAAAACCCAACTTTTCAGAGGGGTTCAAAAGGGTCAGGAAGGGTTAATGGCCGGCCATGCCATATTGGTGGCCTCCCAGGTGTGCACAACACAAATATGTGGTTGAGGGCCAAAGAAAGTGGCCCGGGAATGGTCAACACTAGCTTTCTAGCGAGGAAAACGGGCGACGGAGGGCGTTGAAGGAATAAAACTGGTCCTTAGAACAATTGCTGGCCTCCCACCCTTCTACAAGCTTCACAACAATGAAAATAAGGTCCCTGCCAAAAATGAACTCAAACCGATGCAAATCGAAGGTTCGGGGGCCAAAACGCGCGGCCCGGGGCCCCGAAAACTGACTGTTAAGCACCGGAGGTGGTGTTCGACCACGAAGTTGCTCTCTCGGACCACAGTGTCCCTCAAAAGGGAGGAAATAAGATGTATGCCAAAAACCAAAGCAAACGGAGGTGGTTAGGCGGTCCTGAACTGAGGCACACGGCCGACGGCTCCGAAAACCGGGAACCGGGCTCCGGAATGGAAAAAATGGCCTACGACCATGAAACGTAGCCTACGGCCACTGAGAGATGATCTACGAGACCCCTCCCTCCCTTCGGGAAGAGAAAATGGAGAAAACGGAACCTGGTTCGCAAACTGAGGCAAGGCACAAAAGAGTCTGGAAATCCAGAGGCAAGGCTCATAGCCGAGACTCTGAGACTTCTGAACGAGCACGATATGCAGCATCACCAAGTACTCAATCGGTGATGTCTAAGTCTTAAGGTCGGTCAAAAATGGGGTGCCTACACAAGCCAATAGTCGATTGGAAACTGTTGTTGTAGGCAAACCCCACTAAGGGTAAGTGTCTCTTCCACGACCCCTTAAAGTCAAGGACACAGCCTCGAAGCATATCCTCAAGTATTTAGATAGTGTGCTCGGACTGCCCGTCAGTCTGAGGATGGTAAGCCATGCTAAAAGTCAATTTAGTGCCCAAGGCACTCTGCAAACTCTACCACAACCTAGCAGTAAAACGCGAGTCTCTATCTGAGACAATCGACACTAGGATCCCCGTGCCACCTCACTATGTCCCGAATATACAAGTCAACAAGATAATCTACCGAATCCCTTACACATATAGGAATAAAGTGCGCCGACTTAGTCAACTGGTCAACTACCACCCAAATGGCATCACTACCCTGTTGAGTCCTCGGAAGGCCCATAACAAAATCCATCGTGACATGCTCCCATTTCCACTCAGCTATAGGCAAGGGTTGCAACAAACCCACTGGCCTCTGATGCTCGGCCTTCACTTACTGACAAGTAAGGCACTTTGACACAAACACCGCCACATCCTTCTTCATACCCCTCCACCAAAACTAGCGACTCAGATCATGATACATCTTTGTGCCTCCCAGATGCACCGCAAGGCATGAATGGTAAAACTCTTGGAGTACTTTCTCTCGACAAGCCTCCGGCACAAACAAGCGGTCTTGGTACCTCACACTCAGGTCGGAATACACAGTCAAACCCGTCTCTACCTTCCCGCTAGAGATCTTCTCCCGAAGGGATTCTACCTCAATATCACCCTTCTGTGCTTCTAACACTCGATTCACAAGCGTAGGTTGTGCAACCACAGAAAACAAGACTGCAGATTCAACAGACTCGCCCTAATGCAAGTCAAACTCACCAAGGGCACCCAACATGTCCCATTCCCGGATAACGATACAAGCTACATCACTAATGGACTTCCTACTTAGGGCATCGGCCACAACATTGGCCTTTCCCGGATGATAATGCAACTCGAAGTCATAATCTTCTATGAACTCCATTCACCTTATCTACCTCAAATTCAAGTTCTGTGTAAACAGATACTTCAGACTTTTCTGATCAGAAAATACCTCAAATCTCTCGCCATACAGATAGTGCCTCCAAATCTTCAAGGCAAATATCACAGCCGCTAACTCTAGGTCGTGAGTAGGATAGTTTTTCTCGTGTGTTTTCAATTGACGTGAGCCGTAGGCTACTACTTTCCCTTATTGCATTAATGAACAACCCAAACCCTCTCGTGAGGCATCATAATATACTGCACAACCCAAACCCCTCTCCAGAATAATCAAGACTGGAGCGGTGGTAAGTCTAACTTTAAGCTCTTGGAACAACTTTTCACAAGTCTTACTCCACACAAATTTGACCCCTTTTCGCGTCAGTCTAGTCAAAGGCGAAGCTAGCCTGGAGAAATCCTTTACAAACTAACGGTAATACCCGGCCAACCCCAAGAAACTACGGATCTCGAAGACATTCTTAGGTTGTGCCCAATCCTGCACTACCTCTATCTTGGATGAATCTACGGTCACCCCTTCCCCGGACACCACATGGCCTAAGAACTTAACCTCTCTTAGCCAGAACTCACACTTCCCAAACTTAGCATACAGCTTATGGGCTCTAAACAACTCAAGCACCACTTGCAAGTGTTCCTCGTACTCCTCCTCAGAAGGTGAATAAATCAGAATGTCATCCACAAAAACTACCACGAAACGATCTAAGAATTCTCGAAAAATCCGGTTCATCAAATCCATGAACACAGCAGGTGCATTGGTAAGCCCAAAAGGCATCACCAGAAACTCATAATGGCCATACCGCGTACGAAATGCCGTCTTCGGGATATCCTCCTCCCTGACCCTCAACTGATAGTAACCCGATCTCAAGTCTATCTTAGAGAAACAACGAGATCCTTTCAACTGGTCAAACAGATCATCTATATGAAGCATAGGGTACTTATTCTTAACCGTAACCCGGTTCATTTTTTGGTAATCAATGCAAAGTCTCAAAGCCCCATCTTTCTTCTTAGCAAAGAGGGCAGGTGCCCCCCAAGGCAAAGTACTAGGGCAAATAAAACCCTTATCTAACAACTCTTGGAGTTGAATCTTCAACTCACTCAACTCGGCTGGGGCAAAACGATACGGTGCCATGGAAATCGGTACCGTGCCAGGCACTAAGTCAATGGAGAACTCGATCTCTCAATGGGGTGGTAAACTAATAAGGTCCTTGGGAAAGATGTCCGAGTACTCACAAACCACTCTTGGCAACTCAATCCGGGTCTCATCACACTCACTACTCATAAAGCTAGCGAGAAGACAACTAAACTCACTCCGCCCTCGCGGATCATACACCGGTGGTAAGACTCTACCAACCCGATCTCCTAAGAAATGAAAACAATCTCCGCTCAAGGTACATACAGTAACCCTCTGACGGTAATAATCTATAACAGCCCGGTATGACGATAACCAGTCCATACCCAAAATTACATCAAACCCAGACATATCCATCAATACATAAGAAAATGAAAGCCGGCGGTCGGCGACCTCTATATCATAGCCCCGACACCCCTGTTTCAAAACCATCTCACCTCTAATAGGTGATACCACACAAATAGGATATGCTAGCTGCGCCAACTCTAATCCCAAAACAGATGCAAATACAGAAGATATAAAACAGTGGGATGCATCTGTATTAATCAACACATTAGCAATCGAGTTGCAAAACAAAAAGGTACCTCTCACAACAGATGGAGCTGGTACAAGGTCCGGCGTTGTAACAGCATACACGCGCCCTGAAGGTCTCTGATCTACCTGCTCACCTCTCGGAGCATAAGACTGCTGCACAGACTAAGCCAAAGAGGCTCCCTAATTGGCCCTCGAGGCCTGAACTGACTACGCTGGCTGGTAACTCTGTGTCTGCCTCGAACCAGACGCACCGGATGTGCCACTCAACTGCGGGAAAAACCTCTTCAAGTGCCCTGCCTGCCCACACTGATAACAAGTGAGCGGCTGGCTTCTACTCTAACTCTAGCCTTGAGAACGAGCCGAA
This sequence comes from Camellia japonica, assembly GCA_030407325.1. NCBI lineage: Eukaryota > Viridiplantae > Streptophyta > Magnoliopsida > Ericales > Theaceae > Camellia > Camellia japonica. The sequence goes on from JAPPVO010000019.1 coordinate 104,911,585, forward strand.
GAAGATGCTGCATGCTGCCCTCCTCCTGTGGCCCAACTGACCACATTTGTAACAAGTGATGTCTCCCTGACCGCCTCTCCCAGAACCTAAACTCGGTACTGGAAAGGTAGATCTCGAATGCACTCCCTGGGACTGCTGAGGGTTAGAACCCCTCTGCCTCTTACCGTTTCCTGGTCATCCTGACTCCTCTTGGAGCCCCTCATCCTCTCCTCCTCCGCATTCATAATGGTCTCAAGATGGGCTGCAGCCTCCACATGGCGTCCACAGTCCCTAATCATGGACTCGGCAACTCTGAACATGAGTCTGGTCCTCAATCTCTTCTCGAACTCCAAACAACAGCGTTCCTTGGTCGCCTCTAACTCTGGTGTAAACCTTGACAAGCTAGTAAAAGTGGCTTCGAACTCAGCCACTGGTGTATTCAGCTGCACCAGCTTGGAGAATTGATCCCTCAACTTCTCCCTCACTGTAGTAGGTAAGTATTTGTCCTGGAAAACTTCAACAAAGGCCTCCCAAGTCCCTCCAGTACACCCCTACGTATACTTCCACCACTAACCTGTGTCTCCCTTCAGCTGGAAGGACACCAAGGTCACTCTCAGACCTCCGTCTTCAATGCCAAGCATCTCAAACATCTTCGTTATCTGCTCTAGCCACTCGTCAGCCTTCAGTGGCTCTTTTGGATCACCCAAAAACTCATCCGGAATTGACCGGAAGAACTCCCTTTTTAGAAAAGACAACCCTGCCTCAGCTACTTGGTCCTGGACTTGATTCTCATCCCTAATAATGTCCATAGATTCCCTCAATGCTCCGGCCATTTCACGGGCTAAAGCGCCCATGGCCTGCTGACCTACTGGCTAGGCCAGGTTGGCCTGACCATCTCTCTCCTCCTGCACCAGAATCTCATCCGGTATAGGCATCTCCTGTCTCCTAGGCCTACCACGCCTACCACCACGACCTCGTCCTAACATCCTAATAAAGGTAACAAAAGGATTAGCACATTCACAAATGTGCCGAAGATAATCCACTCACATCCTAATACGATGGACAACAATAATTCACTCCACTTAAACACATAATCACATAAACACTTATGAATTTCATTTCCAGATAATGACCGTCCCGTGGCATTGCTAGAGTTCCAGTTAGAAACGGCAGTGATCAAGTGCCTTTCTAACAAGACTCTTAGAAACCCATAGACCCGATCAATATCCTGGAAACTAAATTCCATACCCATATAGTCACATAAATATGTTATCACATAAGCACATAACATTATACTTAAGTCTCTAACAAGCGAGACAAACCCATTGTGGTACTAACCACTTCCCACGTACCCAAAGTATTCAAACTTGGTACGCTCTGATACCAAGTTGTAATGCCCTGAAAATAAGACATAACCATTCATTCATAAAATCCATAAAACATAATAGAAATGTTACATATTACTTTTATCAAAGTATTTTTACAGAAGATGTTAAACAAATAAATGCTATACGGGCTTACTTCTTTCCAAGTAATAACTTGGTTACAACAAAAGAAGAGTTCTAACTCTTCACATATAAAACCCTTGGCTTGAATTTACATTTAATCATCAAAACAAAATAACAAAACATGGAGCCTTCAACTCCTGAGCCTCCCAAGCTACAATCTTGGAGGCGGCATATCACCTGTACCTAAAAAATGGTGTCCCAAGTAGGGTGAACCAATGCCCAGTAGAGATATGCTAAACAGTATATGAGAATTAACTAAAACATTAGCATCCGATAAATGTTTAACACTTGAAAACCAACTTACACTCTTTCCATAACCAATCAACATTGTCATCCATATTTCAATCCACTTTCATTTATTTATCCATATCAATTCATTAACATGATTCACTTTTATCCAAACAATTCAAAATGAGACTACAACTCATAGTATCAACACTTCAATCATAAACATCATTCATATGCTTCCATTCACTTGCCATTTTACGGAACAATGTCCGAGAGAACCAGCACCCAAATGTAAATAAGATTTCGGGACTTTCACCCTGGACATTCCGGCCAACTTAATTATCAATGGAGTCTATCCCCTATCTCCTTCCACACAATAGAGTACATCCCCTATCTCCTCCTAAACAAGATACATATACAATGTAATTAACACGTCGTCATATACAATGACCAATTCAAATCACATATTCAATGTTTATATCCAACCGTCATATTCAATGACATAATCCAATTGATTAGTTTCAATTTACCTAATCAGCATGCAGTTTCTACAACAATCATGGCTATCCTCCACCGATAGTCCAAAACAGTTATCTCTAAACAGATAAATAAATCTATCGAACAGATAATTTATTGACTTTCCCATTGGTGAGTGATTTATCAATCCAACTACCCCATTTAATCATAATTTCCTCCCATTTTACAATTTCCAAACCAATTTCATATTTCCACAATTGATTTCATTATTTAAACAAATAATTCATTTAATCCCAGTTAGGGCATTTTCCTCCATTTCTCAAATATTGCCCCTAAGGCCAAATTTCACCCATTATACACAAGAAACCCCATTTCCAAGACCTCACATACATATAAAATCCAAAAAAATAGAAAACCCCTCTTTTACTATTTCAAACTCAAAACCCTAACTTCACCCAAACCAACCATTTATACAAAATGACCAATATTTATGTTAAAGCTCATAGTAATGAGTAGATTATCCCTACCTCAAGAAGTGAAGATGAGCCAAGCAAGGGATGAACTCCAAGGATGACGAAATCAACTTCTACTCAGATGAAAATGGAGATCTTAAAGAGCTCAATCTTTTTATCAAAGGAAGGAGGGTGAGAAGATCACTAGATCTAGGTCAAAATGTAGAGAGAGAATATTTTAGAGACAAAGGCTCTCAACTTAGGGTTTTGGAAAGTTTTAGAGAGAGAGAGGATAGAAAAAGTGATTTAAAAAGTCACTTTCGCAATCTGATATACGTACAGTCCACTCGAGCAGAGAGTTTGACGCTCGAGCGTCAGACACAGAAATTCGACCCGCTTGAGCGCAATAAATGCCGCTCGAGCGCCAAGACACAACAGCAAGGCACTACCCGCTTGAGCGCAAAAAGACCCGTTCAAGCGTAGAATACACTCGTCCAATATTTTACAAACTTCAGACAGTCGCTCGAGCGCCAAAGGGGCCGCTAGAGCTTAGACCCGCTCGAGCGTAAGAAACGCCGCTCGAGCGTGAAAAACACTTCTGCAGTATTTTTGCTGTCACACAAAGTACTGAATGATTGCAAAACCCGCTCGAGCGCAAGACGACCCGCTTGAGCGGAAGACTAAAATTCTAGGCAACAAGGTTCTAGACCAACTAGCAACCCACTTGTTCTGAACACGCTCAAGACATTCCAAAACTCAATTTCAAAGATTAAGAATTGTAATGACTCGGATTTTAATTCACATTTGATTGATGTAAAGTGGTGCCCGTTACCTTAAAACTTGTATGGTTGTCGGACTCTTGATATTGATGGATTGGCAAGTGAACTTTAAATATTATAATTGAGGACCCTTGGGTGATGTTTGGAACCTTGATTGAAGCCTTAACAAGGTATTTAGGTAAGATTAGATAAAAAGGCCCAAGTTTGAGTTTGAGTTTTTGACCAACCTTCACTCTTTTGCCCTTTTCTCCTTCCACACTTTGAATTTGAATGTGAGGCTATAACCATTGGAAATCTTGTTTCTGGGGCTTCAATTTGGACACAAGAATGACTTAATACGGAGTCTGAACGAGAAAGTTACACCTGTTCGAATTTTTATTTTATGTGTTAGAAGCATGCTCGCTCGAGCGAGACTTTTTTCGCTCGAGCGAAGAGTGCATTTTTCAGAAAATCTTAGAGCTTCTTTTCCACGCTCGAGCCAAGCTTCCTTTGCTCGAGTGACCAGGTGGCTAACAGACATTATAAAGTGACATTTTGGCCCAAAAACTTTACTTTTTCATCCTCTCTTCCTCTCCCCTCCTCCATGTCCAAAAACCTAGCCTCCAAAACTTTGATTTCATCCATTTTTACCAACAAATCCACCATGGATCTTGCATCAAGGTTGAAGAACAAGCAAGGATCAAGATTTTGACCGATTATTTTGCGATTTCATTGAAGTTTGAGGATGGGTCTTCACCCTTAGCTTCCAATCTTGAGGTAGGGGTCCTAGTTCTTCTTCAATACTTGCATTTATAGATAGATTTGTGGTATTTTGATTATATAAATACAAAATCTCCATTTTGAGCATATAGTGTTATATCATGGAATTTGGGGATTTAGGGTTTGAAATGTTGGGGTTCAATTGTTGGGTTAAGCTCGTGAATTATGCACCTTAGGTGTATAATCAAAGGGAAAATTGTAGTTAAAAGTAGTGGTGTGAGAAGTTTCAATTGTTCTTGAAATTCTTGATTTTTCTTGAAAACCCTAAGTTGATTCATGGTGATAATTAATGATTTTTCCTAAATTGAAAGTAGAATCATGAAATTGAGGTATTGAATTATATATATACCAGTTTAATTGAATTTCGGAAGTGTTTGAAAATTATGTTAAAAATTAGTGAATGAACCTTTATTATGGATATTGTAAATCATGCTATAATATGAAATAAAATTTGGGAAAAAAGATTTGTTAATGATATGGATGGCATGAGACTTGGGATGAAATGATGAAATGGGGATTTAAGAGTTCACCTTGAATTATGTTGAACTACATTTTGTGGTGTTGAATTGAATCATGTTGAATAGTGTTGATTATGTTGAATTCTGTTGACTATGTTGAATTCTGTTGAATTAAGTTGAGTTGTGCTGGGTTGTATTGAGTTTGGGTTGATATTTAAAAAAAAAAAAAGAGGGGGGGGGGTTTTTCCCTAATTGGATCAAATTGTTATTTTGTATAAATAATTGAAATTGTCATTGTAAATGTGAAATTGGAGGATTATTAATGATGATGGTGGAGCTTGATATGCATTATCACTCCCATATGAGATTTTGGAAAAGCGTATCTTTAAAGGAATTTATTTATCGGTTTAGATATATTTGTTTTGGGCTATTGGTGGAGGATAGCTATGATTGTTGGAGAAATTGCATGTTGACTAGGCAAACCAGACTATTTATAAATCATGCACATCATGGAGCATGCAATAGATTTTGAGGATTTAAACTGTATGTTTTGGAAAGAGATTTTGGAAAGTCTTGTGTTATGTTTTAAGAGCACTTGTTTCATTTTGAAAATCATATTTTAGATCACATGTATTGTACTAGTTGAAAAGAATAAATAATATGATAAGTCTGAGAAATGGTTATCATTGAATATGACTGTGTGTTTTAATACATTGTATATGTGTGATTGTTTGGGAGGAGAAAGGGGATGTACTCCATGTGTGATTATGTGATTAAATACACTGTATATGTATATTTGTTTGGGAGGAGAAAGGGGATGGACACCGCTGTTTGGGAGGAGAAAGGGGATGAACTCCATTATAACTAAGTTGGCCGGAGTGTCCTGGGTGAAAGTCCCGAAATTTATACATGACTGCCGATCCCGCAGACGAAATTTTCGTAAAATGGCAGTTTGAAGTGTTTATGTGTGTTTTATATGATTGGAAAACCACTAAGTTGTAGCCTCAGTTTGGTTGTTGAAAGATAATGAAATTGACTCATGAATTGAGAAGAATAAATGAACTGAAGAAAAATGAATTAAGGATTGAAATTGGCATCATGCGGGTAATTGGATTAGGGGCTAGTGATGATGAACTTAATGAATTGCTTGTGACAAAAGGGAAGATTATGAGCTTTGTTTTGTAAGTAATTGGGAAATTGAATTAAAAAGGGTTTGTGATTCTTGTGTTATGTTTGAACTCTAATCCTTTGGATTTTGATGTTATGGAGTATGGTAATTGGAAATGGAAATGGAAATGGAAATGGAAATGAAATGTGGAATATTAAAATGGAAACGAAATGAGGAATAATTTGGAATCGGGTTAATGAATTTAAGATGATGTTCTTCCTTAAGTGTACTTGTTTTCAAAGCAAATTTATGGCTTCCTAATGATGAGAGACTACATTTATGGTAGGGAGTTTTCTTAAAGGTTCAAGTGAAATTTTAAGAAAAGATACTTTTCGTATAATATTTTGAACTTACAAAATGTCACCTTATTATATGGTATCACTCTGCATGCATGATCATTTCTATCTATATGTTAGCTATTATTGTAGAACTATGAGATTCCTGCTGGGCATTTGTGCTCACCCCTCGTTGTTTTATTCTTTTTCAGGAAGATAATTTTGGATTTATTAGTTCAAGAGTATGGATTCCATGTACCTTTTTGTATAAATTTTATCATAGATGTTAAGAGAATGAAAAATGTATCTTGTGGTTTGAAATTATTTGTTTGTAGCTCCGTAGCGGAAGCTTGGCATGTATTATTGTTGTTGCATTCGTTGAGAGTGAGAACTAGTGTTATTATGTTTCTATTACTCAAGTGTAATAGAGATATATAAATATATATAATGGACCTAAATTTACAGGCTTTGGTAATGTTTTCGAGTAATTAAAATTCGGAGCGTTTCAAGAATGGAAATAAGGTATAGACAACGACATAGAACCACGGAACCCGAGTCCGGAATACAGTGAATGACGGGAAAAAACCGGGACCGCTATATAAATCAAAAGATTATGATTTAAATTAATAAAATTAAAAAATCGGCATTTTTTTAATTACAAATGTCAAGCCTTGTGTTTTTTTTTTTTTTTTTTTTTTTTGTAATTTTTCCAAATAATTTTTACTTAAATTGCAAAAATTACTTTGGTTTTCTTTTTTTTTTTCTTTTTTTTTTTTTTTTTTTTTTGTGATTGTCCCTTTATTTTATTTTTTTAGAATTTCATCAAATTCAATTTTGATGAATCATCAATTTGATGGGGGAAAAAAAAATCCTTTCTTGATTTGATAAACATGTGATAAAAAAATTAACATAAATTTTATTCATTTTTTCATCAAATTTAGATTTAATTATCAAAAAAAAAAAAAAAAAAAACCAAGGATGGAGATACTCCAACCACCAGCATCAAGAAAGCTTATGTTCTTGTTGTCTTTTTCAGTCCTTGAATCCCTTATTATGTATTGATTAGCAATTAACCATAATACATTTTTGGGACATTTACACACAAGTCCTAATTTATAAATTTATACTTCATTAAATTCTAATTACAATTTTTTGAACCTTTAAGTCTCATTAAATTTTTAATAGTTGGAATTGCTCTTCAAACAATGATTGCTCATCATTTATGATTATCTATAAAGAAATATGATAATTTGACATTTATTTTGATTTTCAAAACTTTAAAACATCAACTTTCAAATTGAAAAAACTAAAAATTATGTTTTTTTTAAAAAAAAAAAACTGAATTATTTTTTTGTACAAAATTTAAAAAAAATTGTGTCTATAAAGGATCATGACGATAGAACATTGACGTGCAAAATTGAAAAAAAAAAAAAAAAAAAAAAAACACAACAACAACAACAACTTTAAAAATGAAAAAATTGATAATATTTTCAGTTTTAAAACTGAAAAAAAAAATAATAATATTCTCGTTTTTATTAGATAGTTGAATTAAACCAATAAGTAGAAGGGCAAAAATGTTTAATCTCATGTTTTGTTTTTTTTCATCAGTTAGTGAAATAATTATCTAGAATATTACTATACAAAATTGATAATGTTCTTGATTTTAAAAATTGGGAAAAACTGATAACATTTTCAGTTTTACTAAATATGACTTATTGGTTCAAAAAATCTTAAATAGGATTTGAGCTACCATAACATTTGTAAATAGAATTTTTAGGTAAGTAACTCTATATATGTATTTGTTTTGTATTAAGTTTTTTATCGAAAAATATGCAAAAATTGATTTCCTTATAGTAAATTTAGATCATGGTGCCAAAATTTGATATAAATTTACAAGATAGATGAGAAAATAAAAAATAAAAAATTTAATTGATAGTTTCTGGACTTCAATCTACTTATTTTGTGATTTTGTTCAAAATCATATAAAGAAAATTCATATTAAATACACAATATTTTATCATTAAGATACACTTGTCTCTTGTATATGTATTAATCTACTATAACTACATGATATGTCTTTTTGCAAATTACAGTGTTGATATCAATCATCCATAAATGACTTTCTTTGGCCTTTATCTAGATGAGCCGAAGGGGAAATAATAATAATAATAATAATAATAATAATAATAAAATATAACCAATCAAAATAATTAAATTAAGTCTTGTATCTTAGTCAGATCAAGTGGACAACATATACAGGTATAAATAAAACAAAAATTTAATCCTTTAATTTTTCCAAGAAATTATAGGAACATGTTCCTTTAGGCAATGTTTCGACCTTGGATTTATGGAATAAAAAGCTGAAAAAAATAAAAGAAAAGGGCAGATGAAAAAAAAAGAGAAGAGTTTGTACTTCATTTCCTTTTCTTCTCCTTTTCCTATTTTTTTTCCCCTCCACAAATCCAAATTCCAAACACAAAAATTTCCAAATAAAATCACATTGGCTGTGTTCACTATACCAAACCAAACTAAGTCTTAGGTCCCATCAAATTGGTTGTGTTCACTATCCCCAAAAAAAAAAAAAATTCCATCATAAAGGCATTTAACTTTTGTGCGTGCATCTGTCTATGTTTACTGTCACAAATTTGAGAACTATTAAATTTTGATTGCATAAACCATAAAAATTAATAAATAAATAAAATGAAAAGGCACAAATTTTCATATATATTAAATTTTGATTACATGAACCATATAAAATAAAAATAAAAATTCACCTAGGTTTCACCCTATAGTTTTATTGCCTCAAGATATTCATAACAAAACTCGTACAAATAACATGAGAATTATTTGGGTAGAAAGTCACATAATGTGTGTATATATCTATATATTTATATCTTCATCTACAAAATTGAAGCAAGCAATTCTCACTCAAAAGATGATGGTTCATTGTTAGTAAAGAAGAGGCCAGAAGGCCCATCATCAGGCAGCAAAGCTAGCTTCACAGGACATTGAGCACCTTGTTCTATAGTTAGTTTGCCGATATGGTTGTTTATATCTGTTTTAACCCAACCGGGGCAGACACAATTTATGCGGAATGTGGGATACTTCTTGGCCAGAATTCTTGTGTATGCATTTATGGCTGCTTTCGACATTGTATATGCAGATTGAAAAGTAGGCCAGCCTTTGGTTTCTAACGAATCTTGTTTAAAATCTTTTAGAAACTCATTCAGTACCTCTTCTACTCTCTCTTCTGTAAGGCTTTCAACATCATTCAACACTCCTTTAGCCCATTCACTAGGTATTAACTGAATCAAAAATTGAGAAAAACTAAGATCAACTACAATTCGCAACAATAAATTTGAAAATATGAAAACAAAACCTCCACTTCCATGAGAAAGGAAATGTATGGACCACACAATACAAATCTCCACTATGCTCAACTCCCTTTAATTTCATTATGAGACCATATAAAAATCGAGTATTTGCAAACAAGAGAGAAGGAAAAATTTTCATAGATGCTAAGATCAGTTCCCATATATTCTCAATTTTTGCATAGAGCCCAAAACTGAAGTGTGGCAAGTCAAATTATTTGGGGGATTTCTTTTGCTACTAAATTGAACATTCCTAACAACAAACTACAAGGAACACATTTTTAAAAGTTGCATGGAATTTCAAAACGATTTTTCTAGTGGTGACAATTGTATTATAACTTTGAAAGAAACAATATATATATGGTTTCGAAAGATGTTTTCTCAAGGGGGTTCAGCTGACACCACTAATCATTGAGTGGCGTCATCCATGTGTCTTGACTAGACAGAACCGCCCTAACCTAACAACAATACAACATTGATAATTACTTTTGGTAAGAGATAGTTAAATTTTTGCTTTCAAATCAACAACTGAATTTTAATCCAAAATTGAAAGCTAGTAAGGCTGTCTGTGTAAGTTTGTTTTAATTAGAGTGCAAATTTTGTACTTATGAAAGAGGTTATGGTTACTTCTATACCTCTAGCTTCCCCGAGATAGAAGAGACATTTACAATCCTTGGTGAATCAGAGAGCTGGAGGAGGGGATTGAGTGCTTCAATCATCCTTTTTGTGCCGTAGTAGTTTGTTTGCAAGCATTCATTACCCAACTCGTAGCTTTGAGTCATTATTTTTTTAAGTGAGCTCACGACTTCTTCCTGCATTAATGCATTAATGAGATCATTCAGTAACAATCCTTGTGGTTTCTATTACCTATTACCTAAAAAAGCATAATTCCAACCCTGTTTTAATTTTTAGGTTTAACTACCAAAGCATGAAATTAGAAGCCAATTGAGGTGATTTTGACTGAGTTTATAAACTAAACTCTGAGCACTCCCCACTCTCTTCAACCACTTTTTTCTTTCTACTGAAATATAATGATTGATTTTTTCAAAACAACATGAAAGAATTATAGAAAAGGAGTATGATGAATTTTGGGTTCTTTTGATCACATAAATTATGCACATGAATCATCTTAGAGGTTCTCACACATGAGGCAACAAAAGATTTCTCTGACACGGATTATAGGAAAACCTTGTCCAAATATATATATATATATATATATATTTAATAAAAAGTGCACTTTTGCTCTCTTGCTTTTCTATGTGGAATCATTCAATATTAATAGTGATCTGCAAGAAAATTTAAAGATTAGGTATAGATCATAACTTTTTTAATGAAAAAATCATGCGACTTAGTGAAACAAAAGAAAAAAAATAGCATATCAGTGGCCATTGGATGTATGCATCAATGCAATCACACCAATTTGAATTTACTTGAGGGAAAATGAAATGAATCATGCATAAAGACTCACCGCACTACCCTCTGATGACTGCAAAGAATCCCAATCCATCTTGGCTCCAAGAATCCCAGCATTGTTCACCTACAAGAATTCGAGCTTTTTCATTATTTATTTCACAAAAAATCACTGAAACATTCAAGGAAACAAGTAATAGATCTTTCTAGAAATTTGTATTAAAGGCCTTACCTCTTTATTTATATATATATATGGCTCTCACTAATAAGTAAATGCATAGTTCATTCCATAAACACAACTTTCTTGTTGAATAATATAATTATAAATTAAATGAATAAAAAAGAAAATTTGAGAATTGGGTTGTGAATCATACCAAGATATCAAGCCTTCCAAATTTGGACTTGATAAAATCAGCAAGGGAAGCAACACTAGATGGGTCCGCAACATCAAGTTGACAGAACACCACATGATCAGAGAGGCCATCACTTTTGAGTTTCTCAAGGGCTTCAAAACCCTTCTTCTCATCTCTAGCAGTCAACACCACTATGATTCCCTTAGAAGCTAACTGCCTACATATCTCAAACCCTATTCCTTTATTTGACCCTGTTACAACTGCATACCTACACAGAGACAATATAACACAAACAATTGGTGGGTGTGAAAGTTGAAGCTAGAATGAGAGTGACTGAAAGAGAATTCAAATGCTACAAAAGAAGCAAAAATACACCTCTTTGTTCTAGTGATTGCCTCTGCCATTGCTGTCAAGATGGGATGTGCCTGAGGAATGTTAGCTTTAGTTCACCTCTCAACCTTGGGTTCTTTTATTGATAAACCAAGATAGTTTTGCTAAATACCTTATTTATAGTGTATGCATATGCTAAGTTAGGGTTTAAATTAGTGTTTGTTATAAATTTTTGTGGTGTTTCAATTATGTGGCGGTATATATGTAAGTTACGGAAATTATTTTTTAAATTTATTAGTTAAATAGTTAAAGATTATTTTTTTTAAATTTATTAGTTAAATAAATTTTTTTTTTTTCACATGTAAGTAGTTAAAGATTCTCTGTTATCAATTATTTTTATTTTTCTATCTCAAACACTTAAAATAATTAAATAATTAAAATTTTTGAATGTCTTCAAACAGAGGAGCAAAAATTTTTAAAGACAGAAATTTTAAAATATTTTTTTTGGGTAGTTTGAGCTAATTCACTTGGGAGAATTTTTGTTTCAATTGGTAATTACCATTGGGATTGGACTGCTTCCAATCCGTGATTGGATTAGACCGTTCAATCTAGCCTAGTGGACCTATTTTTGGGTTCTATTTTAATAAATTAAACCATTCACATTTAATAGTTCGTCAAGTATATTATTTTTACAAAAAATTAAATTGATCGAATAACAGAAAACACGTGTTAAATCAATTTTGTATGAATCGTTTATTTTCTTACCATTTCTTTTTTCATACAAAATTGATCTAAAAACATTGTTGCTGTTATCCAATCGACTTAATTTTTTTTTATAAGGAATGATGTGCTCAACGAATTCTAAAACGGTGGTACTACATGCACTAATTAGTGTACTAACTAATGTACTAATACTAGTCATAACCTTATTATTGACCTTACTCATTATACAAATTATAAATATCAAAAATCTCTTAAATTATATCACATCATCAATTAATACACTAATTAATATATATAACATTATCAAAATATGACTTAAAAGTGAGTCTACAAGCCCCAACGATACTTCTCTGGTATGATGGAATAGCCATTAATATTATTTCATTTATTATGAAAGTGGCATATTGAGTCCGTACAAGGAGAAAATAATCGTCATCGCTTAGGCTGTTCTCCGAGTAATTGTCATCGATTACGTCACAAGGTCTCGGTTTCATTTTTACTTTCTAAATCATGCTTAATTTTTTTAATTTTATTCTTAAACTATTAATTTTATATATTTAGTCCAATTAAAAATAATATTTCCAAATTAGTAATTGTTGAAACCTAAATGGACAAAAAATTAATTATATAATTTGAACAATCTAAATGAATTTTCACCTATCATTTATACAATTGTATTTTTGTTCAATTTTGAATTTTCAAATGCAAATTTTGAGTTTTTTTTGTTGTCGTAAGTGAACTTTTCGTATTTTAGTTAATTTTTTTTAGACACTTAATCTGCACACTTAAAAAATAAAATATTTGTAAATAAATTTAAAATAAAAAGATAAATGATATAAAAATACAAAAATATACTAAATTTATATATTATATATTATATATATTTTTGTATATAGTCAATTTTTTATATTTTTTAAAAGTGAAGAAACCAAAATAATGAAAATATAGGGGTATTAATATTAAGTGTAATTAACTATTTTGTTTGAAATGCAAATTGAGAACTTTTAGAAACTCAATATAAAAACACTAGAAAAAACTCAAAATTTAAAATCAACGTTAAAAATTCACTGATGGTATCTCATAATAACAACTTTAATCATGCATCATTAATTTCTGTGATATTTTTTTGAATTTTTTTTCCAAGTCCATAGTGTCCATAGACTTTTCCATTCAAATTTGTCTAACATTAAGGCGACTAATAATCGTCGCTTGTCTCACAAGCGGTGTCATCACTTATGTCACAAGCTTTTGGTCCTGTTTGTTTTCAGAGGTAGAATGGAGGGATTAATAGTGAGAGGATTATTAGTGAGGGGATTAAGTAAAATTTTGTTTATTTTGATGATAGTTGTTAGTGTAGAGATTGTTAAATTATTTTTATATAAAATAAATATAAAATAATAAAACAAATACAAAAAATACAAAAACATTAAACATTAATGTTTTAAAAAAAAATGTCGAACATGTAAAAAAATTTAAAAAAATAAAAATAAAATAAAAAATTTTCAGAAAAAAATAAAATAAATAAAATATGATTTTTACTTAACAAAAAATACAAAAAATTAAGCATTAATGTTCAAAAAAAAATGCCCGACATGTAAAAAATAAAATAAAAAATAAATAAAAATAAAAAATTTCTATTCCGCCGGACTATTTTTCTAATACCAAGTCCTGGAGGCCCATCTGAATCCCATCTGTAAGGCCTATTCTAAGCCCTTCGGTTTAGCAGTCCCTTCCTCAACTCTGTAAACAAACAGCACATTAAATGGGGTCCATAGCTATCCTAATCCCAATCCCCCTCTCATACCCCAGAACAAAACAGGGTGTTTAGGTTTTGAGATTTTTTTTTTTCGATAAATAACATTTTAATCCTTAAAATAATTTTCTCTCACTTTAACCTCAAATGTTTGTAATAATTTTTTCCAACTATTTTAAAACAAACGTCTATTTACTTTTGAACAAAAAAAAAAATGTAGTTTTTTTTTTAAGGAGATTTGGTGATAGATTCCTCAGTGTCTAACTTGTCCTTCAAAAGAATAAGAATTATATAGATCCTTTCAAAATATGTTAATATTTTAAAACTTATTTATTTTACTATAATACTCTCATATATATGTATATGTGTGTGTGTGTGTGTATCAACTTGTAATCACTCTCTCTCATCTCAATCTATTTTCTCTCTGTCTCGTACTTATCACTATTATCTTCATCAGTGCCATCGCTGCTCTCCATCGGCACCACCGCCACTCACCATGGAACTCTTTCTCTACCATCTTCATCACCACCATCATTTGCTGCATCCACAACTTCAGATCTGAGATCATTCACAATTATCGTCACCAGAAAATGACGATTTGTGACAGTTCGCAAACCTCAAATCCGAGATCCTTCACACACACACACACACACACTCTCTCTCTCTCTCTCTCTCTCTCTCTCTCTCTCTCTCTCTCTCTCTCTCTTTTCTTCTTCTTCTTCTTCTCTTGATCCTTTATTTTTGAACTCTGTCTCTCCGTCTCTCTTTTTTTTCTTCTTATGACGCTCTGTTCTTTCAACAATAAAAATTTTACTCTGGTTCATGACACAGAACTCTCTTGTTAAGCCATCATCACAGCTTGTTTCAGAGTAAAATTTTACTCTGAATTATAATAAACTTTACTCTAATTCAGAGTAAAATTTTAGTCTGTAATTAAAAAAAAAATAGAGAGAGTAAAATTTTACTCTGATGATTCAAAGTAAAATTTTATTGTCATTAAGCAGATCAGTATGTTGTTAACCAAAATAAAATTTTATTGTTACGAAAATAGAGTACATATTAAATGAACGAACCAGAGTCAAATTTTACTTTTAGATCTATGAACAAACAAATAAAAAACTCTTAATTTTTCATTGCAATATCTCGATTTCTCATTTTTCTGTCAAATCTAAGTTTTATTTATTTATTTATTTATCTATGATCTGAAGTTATTGATCTAAAATATGAGTTTGTAGGTATCAAATATGAGATGGTGGTGGTTTAACGGTAAAAATGGCGGTTGTCGGCCGACGGTGAGGATGAGCAACACTGATAGACGATGAAAATGGTGGAGACGATAAACAACCATCGAGTCGGTGAAGAGAGAGAGAGAGAGAGAGTGCTGTAAAATAAATGGAAGAAAGAGAGGGTATAGTGGTCAAATAAAATATTCAAATAACAAATTTGTCTTTTATACAGAATTTTATAATTATTAGGGAGTTTTGAAAGCACTAAATTTTTTTGTGTCCTTTTAACAAGAAAAAGAAGCTAAGTGGGGTTTATGGCTAAATTTCCCTTTCTTTTAATAACCAAGTGGTAGCAACATATCTATCTATCTATCTATCTATCTATCTATCTATCTATATATTATATAAAGAAAATATGGAGTTTATAGTGAGGAGTCTTGTGAGAGTTTCAATATCTCATACTAATTTTCATGATTTTCTTAATTTTAAATAATTAAGAAAATCTCCATTGGCTAGTTTTTATTTGATAATCCTACATAGGGAAAATAAGAAGAAAAAAAAAAAGAGTTATTTTACTCATATAAAGTGAATCTTGTACTCTTATCTCATTTAATATTGTAGTGTTGAGCATGTTTCAATTCAATATAGTTTAAATTTTAAAATTATAATTAATTAATTATGACCTCGCCAATTAGACTAAATCATTTTTTATTTGATTGATTCGTTGGTTTTATCGATATTTTAGCAATCTTATCAAAATATATTGATTAAATTCGAAATAAACTAATTTATATAAGTAAAAGGAGATTTTTAGTAAGAAACCCTATGATCAATATCTCATACTCATTTTTTTAATTTTCTTAATTTTAAACAATTAAGAAAATCATCACTGATTAGCTTCCATTTAACTTTTATTTTATAATCTCACATAGATGTTTTGATTTTAAAAATAATTTTATATGAGATTTTGAAACTCTCATAATATTTAACTTAAAAATAATTACAATTCGACATCGAGAAAAGAAAGAAAAAGTGAGTTGTTTCACTTATATAAAGTGAATCTTATAAAAGGGGGTTTTGAAAAAGAAGCCTTCTAAAAGCTCCAAACCCTCAATCTAAAATTATCAAATTTTCTTAATTTTAAACAATTAAGAAAATTTCCATTGGCTAGCTTCCATTTACCATTTATTTTACAATCCCACATCGGGAAAAAAAGAAAGCAGTGAATTATTTCATTTACATAAAGTGAATATTATGCTCAAATTTATATAAATTATTGAATTTTCTTAATTTTAAACAATTAAGAAAATTTCCATTGGCTAGCTTCTATTTAACTTTTATTTTACAATCCCACACCGGGAAAAGAATGAAAATTTATATAAAGTGAATTTTATGCTCCTATTTATATAAGCAAAATGAGATTTTTAATGAGAAGCCCTATAATTAATATCAATTTTTTTAAATTTTAAATAATTAAGAAAATTTCCATTAGTTAGCTTCAATTTAACTTTTATATTATAATCCCACATAAATGTTTTGATTTTAACAATAATTTTGTATGAGATTTGAAACTCTTAAAATAATTACAATTCCACATCGAGAAAAAAAAAGAAAAAGTGAGTTGTTTCACTTATATAAAGTAAGAAAAAAGGCTGCGACCCCCACGACCCCCTTTGATTTTTCATTGGTCAAAACTGTTTTTTTTTTTTTTTTTTTTTCTTTTCCCCCCACTCACCAACCCCCACGTGTCTGTGGGGTGGAGGGGGTGAGTGGGGGAGGGGGTCTGTATCATCAGTCATAAAGTAAATCTTATATTCTCATTTAATATTATAATATTGTGCATGTTTCAGTTCAAGATGGTTTAAATTTTAAAATAAAATTTAAAAGTTTTAATTAATTAATTTTGTTATAAATTAGTTGGTCTTTTGACTTAGCTGATTAGGCTAAATCGTTTTTGGTTTGACTAATTCAGTTGTTTAACTGCGGTTTTAACTGTTTTATCAAAATATATTGCTTAGATTTGTTTGATTTAAAATAAACTAAGATTGACTATATTAAAAATTAAACGACTGAGATTACTTAATTAGAAATGAACTTCCCGTCTAATCAACTGTTAACTTTTATTTTACAATCTCACATCAGGAAAAGGAGGAAAAAATGTGTTGTTTTAGTATATAAATCTTATGCTCTCATTTAATATTATAGTGTTGTGTATGTTTTAGTTCAAGACAATTTAAATTTTACAATTAAAATAAAATTTAAAAGTTTTAATTAATTAATTTTGTTATAAATTGGTTGGTCTTTTAACTTAGCTGATTAGGCTAAATCATTTTCGGTTTGACTAATTCACTGGTTTAACCGCGGTTTTAGTTGTTTTATCAAAATATATTGCTTAGATTTGTTTGATTTGAAATAAACTAAGATTTACTATATTAAAAATTAAACGATTGAGATTGCTTAATTAGAAATGAACTTCCCGTCCAAACAACTGTTAACTTTTATTTTACAATCCCACATCAAAAAAAAAGGAAAAAAATGAGTTGTTTTAGTATATAAATCTTATGCTCCCATTTAATGTTGTAGTGTTGTGTATGTTTTAGTTCAAGACAATTTAAATTTTAAAATTAAAATAAAATTAATTTTTGTATAAATTGATTGGCCCTTTGACTTGGCGAATAGGGTGAACCGTTTTCGGTTTGACTGATTTGGTTGGTTTAACTGCGATTTTAATGATTTTATCAAAATATATTGATTAAATTTGTTGATTCGAAATAAATTAAAGATTGACCTAATTATAGATTAAACAGCTAAGATTTCCTGATTCAAAATAAACTTTCCACCCAAATAATTGTTAACTTTTAAACAATTAAGAAAATCTCCATTGACTAGCTTCCATTTAACTTTTATTTTATAATCCCACATTGAGAAAAGAAGGAAAAAGTGAATTGTTTCACTTACATAAAGTGAATCTTATGCTCCCATTTATCTAAGCAAAAGAAGATCTTTACTGAAAAGCCTTATGATCAATATCTCATGCTATTTTTTTTTTTCTTAGTCCCCATTGGCTATCTTCCATTTAACTTTTATTTTACAAAATCTCACATAGAGGTTTTGATTTTAAAAATAATTTTATATGGGATTTTGAAACTCTCATAATATCTCTCCTTAAAAGTAGTCTTTTATAAAATTCATAGATATATCGATAATCTCAATATCATTCTTACTGCTCCTTAATACAAAAATTATGAAATAATTATAATAATTTTAAATTTGTATTTAAAACTTATAAATTATGAGATAGATTATTATATAATTTTAAATTTATATTACGTCGATTTTAAATTAAAATTAATAAATTGCTTTTCATTTTTAGTGACAGTTTAAATTTTAATAAAATACAATTAAAAAGTTTTAATTAATTAATTTTGTATAAGTTGGTTGGTCTTTTGACCTAACTGATTAAGGTAAACCGTTTTTGGTTTGAATGATTTGCTAGTTTAACCGTGATTTTAGTAATTTTATATGTTACGATGATTTTTTCTTACTCATTAAGTTTTTAAAATTTATTTAATTGTTTCCCTTTCAAAAACCAATATGATAACTATTTTAAATTCATATATTTTTATTCTAAAATCGTGAAGTATTAGAACTATGTCATTTTTTTATAACAAAATATAATTTTAGTTATGTAATTGTCAACACAACAATTTTAATCTATCTATATTATATATTATAGTTAAGGAACATTTGGAACAAAACCCTTAAATTTATATATAAAATTTTATTTGCGAGAGATAAAATATAAAAAAATGAAATATAATTATTTTTAATAAATAATAAATTATTTTATCCCGTTCATAGCACGGGTAATGTGCTAGTGACATGTAATGGATAAATTATACTTTGTTCCTGATGATGCAGTTCGTTCCCGGTGGATGGACTGGACCGATCCAAGCTCCTCGAGCCCACGTCCGAGTGGCGAAGCCCACTAGATGACCTGCAAACAAGTTCAATGGGGAACGGGGTAGTCCCCCAGTGAACCCTCCGACGAGCAAGTTAGTTGTGGAAGTAGGGAGTATAGAGAGAGAGAGAGAGATGGGAATAGAAAGCTTAACCTTCTTCTTGTCTTCGATGCTTGCTTATATCCTTTGGTAATCATTTCACTGTCCCTTCCGACGTGCCCCCCTCGCCGAAAGCTTGTGCTGTAGCTTACCTTGTTCAGGGTAAGGGGGGCGCTGTTCCGACGGGGAGGTGTTGTCGTAATAAATACTGTGATGGGCTGCATTAATGGTGATGTGTTGTGGCAATAACTTTGCAGATCTCTGTCTGCTGATGTGGCCTGTTCTACACCTGCCATGTGTCCGAATCCCATTGGCCCTTCACGCCCAGTTGGCCTCCAGCTGTCCTAGACTTTACCAACCGGGTTATGCAATGGGGTCCAAATGGTGGGCTTGGGTCTGTTCACTGTGGGCTGTGGCCTTTATGGGCCTATCCATGTCAGTGCCTAATTTCGTAATTAAATTTTTGACTAAAATAATCAAAAATTCATAAAAAAATAGGAATAAATTAGAAATATACCTTTGAAAAATTACATGAACTTGTAGAAATTTTTTATTTAATAGAATTAATTGAAAATATAAAATTCCTGACTGTATTCTATATAATAATAAAATTATCTAAATTATTAATCAAAATAAATTTCTGAATTCATTAAAAATTATTAATTAACTTGATGATTTATTAATGAAAGAGTCATTTGTTATGAAATTAGAAATTTAAAGATGAAATGTAATTTCTAAAATCATAAAGAGACAATTCATATTTTAAGCAAAACTCAAAGAGTATATTTATAATCTGCCCAAAAATTAAAAAGTCAAAATATCATATTATACATACTAATGAATTATTTTTTCACATTATACACACTAATCAATCAATTATTTATTTATTTATTTATTTTTCCTCACAAGAGGAAAGGAATATAGTCCCAGGTAATAAGCTCTACTAAGGGAAAAGGAGGAGAAGAAACCCAGTTGAGTCCTAAACATCCACTGAGAGCAGATTTTGCCACCCAATACACAACCATATTTGAAGACCTACGGCTCGAAGAAAAGAATTGCACGCGGGAGGCCATGAATCTGATATCCCTAATAATCACAGCCACATTCCATGGAGGAACATTCTCTAAATCACTTTTTCTCTCATAATTATTTATGCAACTAAGGTTGCTTTGAGAAATGACTATTTTAATTGACTTTTAAATTTTTTGTGAAAAGAATAATAAAAAAAACAGAAAAAAATAGTTAACTTTTTTTTTTGTAGTGATTTTTTGATTTTTTTAACTGTCTTAACCTATTACCAAAACAACCCTAAAAAATTATTCCAAATACTAATTTTTTTTCACTTAACTCAAAAAGCTAAAAAAATCAAATTACTGAAAAAGTCAAATTACCAAACGGACACTTAGTTGCCTCGTAAAACATACTCATGAACCCTTAATTAATGGGCAGTTAGGCCATAAGTCTATTTCTGAATCTTTTGAGCCATTAGACCTAAGCTCTAATCTCTTTAGACCAAAAGGACACAATTTGTCTAAAAAGATAACTATCTGTCAAAATACAATACAATCACACAACACATGCTACTGGTGTGCTTCCTGCTTGTGAGAAAAGAAAGAATACCAAATGCAAAAACATATAATTCACATTTGACAAAGTTGGCTCCCAGCCAATAACCCAAACCCCCTTCTATCCCCTCCCTCCTCCTATTCCACCCAGGCCTTCAATACCATTCCTTTTCAGCAAGTTCCAATAAAGGAGGCTGAAATCATCAATGACTGATCAAATTACAGTATTTTGAAAAAACTTAAAAAATGCAATAAGATTAACAATCCATGACCAGAATCTTACTTAGCCAAAAGGGCTTTACAAAGAACTGGAGGGGGGTCATTCTTCACTCCTGACCTCCTTTCTCCAGTTCTGCCATTTCGTTCGTTATTGTTCTAGGCTCGGAAAATTACAGTTACATAATAATAACTAAAGATGAACATATGAATGGCTGTAGAACATCGAGACAAAGTTTGCAAAAAAATATCTGTCGTGGAGAGAGAGAGAGAGAGAGAGAGAGAGAGAGAGAGAGATGATGATGATGGGAACTCTATTTCTCATGAACAAGAGGGTTGTAAACAGGATACCACATGTTGTACATATTCCATAATCTCCTCTTGCAATCAAAATATTAAAGCCACAAATGAATACCTATAACAACAAGGGGCACTTACCCATAAGTCCTATTAACTACACTTATTTACCTACAGGTCCTAACTGATAAATTTATCACTATAAAAATAAGAGACTGATAAATTTATCATTATAAATTTGTTCATAAAAATAAAGAGACTGATAAATTTATTCATAAAAATGAGAGACTGATAAATTTATCACTTGATAAATTTATCAATAGGACTTAATGGATAATAAGTCTCAAAAGTAGGACCTATTGATAATTTCCCCTATAACTAACACAAACTCTAGTTGAATTGAGTTTTTGATATATTTTTGACTTTGCTAGTATCATTTTTGAGGTTAAAAAGGTAAGATGAAATCAATCCATACTTTTGACGTCTGCGTGAGCTCTCGGGCTCCCACATCACCCAGTCCTTCTATCAGTTCTTCAGTAGCAGCTACTTGAACAACCACAACTCCAACCTCTGCTGTTATATCCCAAATGCTACAATGATTAGTAGGCCATACGATTAACTAATTACTTGTGGTTCTTGTTCTTGTATTAGTCTAATTTTATTATGGGATGTCTTCAAGGGGATTAGAGGTTGGATATTTAGTTCTAGGGCTAAAAACAAGTAGTGTCAAGCTTAGTAGTAAGTTGTTCAAGCTTGGATTGATAATTTAATGAGTTTAAAATTATGTTCAAACTTGACTTATTTACATAACGAACTGATCTCAGACAGACTTTTAACTAGCCAAACAAGAGTTGATTTTTTATAGTGCATATAAGCTTATCGAGCCAAGCAGTAGGTTGTTTGAGCTTGATTTCAACACTTAACGAGTTTAGTTTGTTTACATAACAAGTCAATCTCAAACAAGTTTTTAATTAGCCAAATACGAATCGAGCTCGAGTAGGTTGGTTCATTTAACAACCCTATTTTGTTCTGGTTGCTTAGATAAAGTGAAAGAGCACTTGATTGTAGTATCAACCATACAATAACAATAAATGGAAAAGGTTTCATAGTTCTAAGTTCACAAACACAAAGATTACCATGGATATATAGTCTTAGCAGACTACAAGCACTTGATTATTGATTATTTTTTATATATTATTATATCTAAAACAGAAAACCTACTAAGAAATCATTAATTTTCTAATGGAACTGTAGGAGGGGTTTTTGGCTATTAGAAAATTTTTGGCTATTAAGAAATCAATAGGTTAATTTGAATTTTGGGCTTTCCATTAGAATTCACTTGATTATTGGCTATTGTGTTTCTAGTTGCAACCACTAAAGAATCTAAGCCTCTTATCATTTCTAGAGAATTTGAGTTTTCCGGCGATATTTGAAGATCTTTGAATTTCCAGCTAACCTTCAAACTTTTCCGACAACATTCTCGGACCCTCACTTACAGGAGCTTGGAACAATACCTTCTAGTAGGTGGACACAAAATACCTGCTGAATTTCGTCGTCTGTAATATATGATGCAAGGCTGCACAGAAGAATTATATTAGCAATATTATTGTTGGTCAATGGTTCAAATCATTGAAACGGAACTCATGGTGGGCTCCACAGGCTCCTCTAGTTTTCTCAAGTTCAAATTTGAACTTGAGAGAAGCTCAAGATGGATTAAGATGCCTTTAGCTCTTTTAGCATTTAGAATTTGAAATTGCACCTTGTTTTTGATCAATATCAACCAAAAATTTGTGAACTGAGTTAAAAGATAGGAGGAGGCTCAATGCAATCACTTAATTTCTGACGTTGCTAATTAAATTTCTCATTCATAAAGAAGAAGAAGAAGAAGAAGAAGAAGAAGAAGAAGAAGAAGAAGAAGAAGAAGAAGAAAACTAATTATGTTGTATAACTGAAATTTTCAGTAGTTTAAAAACACTACATTAATAGCAGATGGAGCACCCAAGCCAAAAAGAATGTGTGCTTTCTATGACACAAAAAATAAAATAAAATAAAATAAAAAAAGAGCCTGATAAACCTAGCTTGAGCCACCATATTCCATGGAAGCATGGTTAACAATCCAACAAGAGTGGATAAGCATTCCTCTAATGCATGGGCCAATTTGACACCTACTAAGATAGGCATAAGCAAGTGGGATTAGAGTGAAACTGCTAAAGGAAATACCGACCTCTTGGTAATTCTTTTCATGAAATTTTCTCATATTATAAAAGTTGTGAGGACAGTATGTTACACGATCCCATTATAAGTGCAAGGCAAGATTCATATGTCAATAGTTTGGAAGCTGGTGCATTTGCATATTGAGGTCAGCTGAGTCTAAAGAGAATTTTGGGATGGATATGCCTCATTATTATTGTTTCTCCAATTTTCTAGTGCAGCCCAGTGCTTTCTTTTTTTTCCCCCCTAATAATCTTACATGCTTTTATTTCTTTTGTTTCTCTTACTCATTTTAATTCTACCCCTCAAAAAGTTCATTTCCCACCAAATGGAAGAAATGACACAAAGGGAAATATATTGGCCCTTTTGGTCTCTTACATCTTATAATCAGAATTGCACCTTACAATGAACAATGTCATAGAAAAAAATTACACAAGCCCACCCTCCCAAATTTGGGAGTTCGAAACATTACTCTACAAATGGTGTATGGGTGGTTAGTCATTCATGGCTGCTATAGAATGATAACACCTTATTATAAATATAAAAAAAAAAAATTGTCACTCTAAAATGATTACAAAAGCTAATGTTAGAACAGAGTGATCAAATTATTCAATTTTTACCATTCAGCAGATACTTGCAACATTCCAACCCAACCCAACCCAACCCTGACTCAAGTCAAAAAAGTTTCATATAGTTATTAAAAATTAAGCACAATAAAACAATGATTTGGAAATTAGCCACTAACCCGGGATACAGATACATATTATTTGCTTGATTATTTTTCTTATTGCAAACTTTGTTATATATTTAAGTAAATTTTAATAGTTATATATGGAAGTAAACTTTTGTAAATACTATCAAAAAAAGATACATAACTTTTGGTTCATAATTTTTTTATTTTAAATATATGGAAAGTCCCAGATCAAAATTTTGAATGTCAGAATTGGCTCTGGCTACGCATAAGGAGCATGAGTACGTGACAAAAGTTTTGTAAACTTCAACAACTAGCAACTTGAAGGCTTGTTAAGGACAGATATTGCTCATCCAATAAGAAGTTAAACAATCTTAATAAGGACCATTTAAATGTTTGTTAAGAAGATTAGATATTGCTCATCCAATAAGGAGTTAATCAATCTCAGTAAGGACCATGAAAAAGTTTGGGTATCATGGGTATGTCAAATATCATACAGCTATAGAAAGAGCACAATTAGCCAATTAAGTCAAACTTACTTGGCCACTATAACTTTTCTAAGGGTTTAGTCCTTAGGGAGGTCATGAGTTCAACTTTCTCTAGGTGGAGTTGAATTAAAGAGAGAAGCACTTTTTTTGACGCTTTATAAAGGGTGGAAAGACTAACTCTTACAAGTACTAATCTAATAATTAACAACTGATTTTTGCTGATTAAAAAAAAAAAAAAGGGCACAATTGGATATATAATTAGTAGTGTAATTTTTTTTTTTTTGGAAAATTCAATTGCAAAATGTGATTTTTAATAGTAGTGTAATTTTTTTTTTGAAAATTCAATTACAAAAAAGTCTCACCATTCATACAACAAAAGTATATTACCACTACATTAGTGTTTACAAAAGATTATAAATCTAAATTTATTGTATAGTAATTAAACAAATCATATCCGTCCTTTATTAGTTACCTTGCTTCTACCTTTATTTTCTTGTATTCTACCAAGAAATTAGTGTGTGCCCTTGTTTTCTGCCTCTAGCTATTTGAAATGAATAATTTTCACTATAGGAAATTGCACTTTTGCTGACTAAAAATTAGTTGGAAAAAGTCCATTTTTAGTCAACAAAAGTTATCCGCGACTAATTTTTTTGGTTGCCACTTTGGTTGCCAATTGAGGGTTGGGAAAAGTAATTAGCGACTAAAAATTTTTTTAGTTAGGAAAAAGTTATATTTGCCGACTAAATTTTTGGTCGCTGAATGTTATATTACTGTGACTAAACTATTTTGTTGCTAAAACACTTTAGTTGCCAAAAGTGATATTTTCCCGACTAAATATGTTAGTCGCCAATTGTCACATTCCCCGACCAAAAGTGTTAGTCGCCAAAAGTAATGTTTGCATGACTAAAACTTTAGTCAGCAATAGACCTATTCGCGACCAAACACTTTGGTTGCCAAAATTTATAATTGTGGGGAAGTGGTTTGGAAATACTCTTCAGACCCAATGGGACGCTCGAGGTCCTTAGCTAGTCACCTGAAAATGAATGAACACTTCGGTCAGAGGTGCCAGAATTAGCACTCCGACGGATAAGTCAGTATCTACTCTCTTGGTTACTTCTATCTTAAGTTAAGCTTACTTGTTTTCACATACCTCTCTTTGGTTGATGTTCTTCTATTTATATCTTTTTTGTTGGGCCTCAGGGTCAGGCCCACCTTTAATCCACCGTGTAATTATTTACTCAGCTCTTTTGTTGCAAACCTCTCTTCACTCGGCTCCTCGCTCAACTGGTTGCGTGGCCTATTAGGGTACTTCTGAATTTATACAAGACGGGGCCGAATACAATGTATATACCTCGATTCTCTAAGTTCACTTATTCGGCCTCCTTGCATCCCCTAATACTCGGCCCCCACAATAATTTTGCCGACTAATTATTTAGTCGCCAAATGTACCCTTTTGCCTACTAACATTTTGGTCGCCAAATGTGAATAGTGAAACACCGACTAATCATTTGGTCGCCAAAAGAGGAAAAGCCATACCAAATCTTGGTCGCCAATTCAATTCTTTTTGTTTATGAAAATAGAAATAAAATATAAAAAGAATTCCATTTGACCTGTATGATATATAATAATCCATCTAAACCATTCAATATAACCTGCTAGTAAATCATCATTTTCAATTATTTCATAATATATATATATATATATATATATATATATATTATCTCTGTTCTTTAATTTTGATGTTGTTCAACTTATATTTTGTTATATATAATGTCTATGTTTTTCAGGTAAATCCGAGCATGTATAGAGACAGAAAAACTCGATTATTTGTGTATTAGACTTAAAATCAAATCCATTTACAACATCAAACCCATAAAACTCTAGAAATCAAACCAATTAAACCAAATCCATTTAAGAAATTACCATGCAATTAAATTGAATAAATCATTTCAAACCCTAGAGCAAGAGTGAGAAATAGGAAAATAGAGGAAGAATATCAAACCCTAGAGCAAGAGTGAGAAATGGAGGAAATAGAGGAAGAACACCAAATCCTATAGCAAGAGTGATAAATGGGGAGAGAGAGAGAGAGAGAGAAACAGACCGATAGACATAGAGAGAGAGTGAGAGAGAACCTGGCATTCTGGCGGTGGCGGTGGTGATTTGCGGTGGTGGCTGTGGCGATGTGCAACGCAGATATGCTTCATGGTGGTGAGTGACTGCGGTGAGGTGGTGAGGTGAGGTGAGGTTTGGTGGTGCCTAAGATTCTCTTTGTGTGTGTGTGTGTGTGTGTGTGTGTGTGTGAGATTTAAAACTGTTTGTATTTCTGTTTTGCTTCAGACCTGGGCGCCAATCTATATCACTAAAATTTTACACCTTTGCCGACTAAATTCACTTTTTGTCGAAAAATCTTAATTTATAACAATTAAACTATTTGGTAGCCAAATCTTAAGTAACGACGACTAAAATGTTAGTTGCCAAAAGTACAATTTGGCGACTAATTTTTTTTTTGTTGGGAAAAATGAGTATATGACGACTAATTTTTTTTTATCTGCGACCAAAATAGTTCAATAACAATTAAAACATCATAGTTTTATTATCTGCGACCAAAATATTTTAGTCGCTAAAATTTTTTCATTCCCACTATTTTTTTTGTCTTCCCTCTTCGACTTTTGCCGACCAAATTTCAATTTTGGTCGCAGAAAATTATATTTTGGCAACTAAAAATATTAGTCGGCAAAACTCCAAACCTTTGCCTACCAAATTTTTATTTAGTCACCAAATAAAAGCTTTTTGCGACTAAATAAAAGTTAGTCGGCAAAATTGGTCGGGAAAAATGTAAATTCCTATAGTGTTTGAAGAAAATTCTATATACCATATGCACCTTGTTATATGTTTTTGTAGTGTGTGTTACTTATTTTTGTGGTACATATTACATATTTTTTTGGTAAGAATTACGACAATTTATAGTTCAGAAATGAAGTTACACATTTATGTGGTAATATTACTTATTTTGTGATATTTTGACACATTTTGTGATTAGAAAATCTTTGGATAAAAAAATATGTAACATGACCACAAAAATACGTAGCACTACCACAAAATATGTAACTTTATTTTTAAATCACATATTGTTTAACTCCTATCAAAAAAATTACATAACATTTACAACAAAAATACGTAACAAGATGCTAACAGTACATACCTTTTGAAAGGTGTGTATCATAACATCACCCATAGTTTAATTTCCTTGAGCTATTCATAACATTACTTATTTAAATAACATGAGAATTTTTTGAGTACAAAGTCATATAGGATATATATAAATATATACTTACATCTTCGTCTACAATTGTAACGCCCCGAAATAAATATAATAAACCATCCATAAACGATAATTAAATGATGATATAAATTAGAGTATAATATCCTTCTATTACATAAGATGCAGCTGTACAAGAGAGGTGACACATGCAAATATACATTCATAAGTCCTAACCCTGAATGTATAGCATGTGTCAACAACAAAATATGAAATATAAGTTAAACAAATAATTGAAAAGCCCTGAGGGCTACAACTTTCCAAGACTATGCTTGGTTACAACAAAATGGATTTAAATCCAATACATGTAAAGCCCTAGGCTTGTACAAAATAACAACAAGAAAACAAAATGAGCCTTTGCTCCAATCCTTCCAAGCTACTACCTTGGTGGAGGCATCTCACCAGCACCTGAAAATGATTTTCCTATATAGGGTGAGCCAACATCCAGTAGAAATAATTTAACACACTATATGAATCTTCACAAACATATTAGGGTGAAATGCATATGCAATGCTCATGTCAAAACGTTTTATCTTTCTTTTCCAAAATCATGTTCATTACTGTAGAAGACAAGGGGGAAATTCTCAACCGGTACAACCTTTCATGGATATTTTGTCTTCGGGAAACTGTCAAATGGTACCCATGTAAATGTAGCCTATACAAGTGCTAATATTGCCATTTTACGGATATTTTGTCCGCGAGAATTGGCACCCATGTATACGCACGTTTTTCGGGACTTTCACCATGGACACAGAGGCCAACTTAGTTTGGTGATACACACATCTTTCCAACTTTCAGCCCTTTTTCTCAAAATCACATACATTTGTAATGTATTAAATAAGCAACAATATTCAATGCACATGGATGAGAAATTAGTTTCAATTCACCTAATTCTCATGTAATTTCTACAACAATCATAACTATCCTACGTTGATAGTCCAAAACAAATATTTCTAAACAGATATAAAATCTCCAACACCGATAAACTTTCCAAATTTCAAGGTGAGTGATAATACATATCAAACTCCACCATCTATATCAATATCCATCCAATTTTATATTTCCAACATCAATTCCATTTATTTATACAAAATAAATATTTGAGTCATTTAGGGTAAAATCCCTTTTTCTTCTAAAATCCATTCCAAGTGTCAAAATCAATGGTTTGATCACAACTCGACCTCATTTCCAACTCCACAACCATTTTCAATACAACCATTTGAAAACCCTTTTTTTGATTTTAAACCAAAACCCTAGGTTTGTTCAAAATCCTCCAAAATCACAAGATTGTTTCATAAAAACAAATAGCTAAGTTAAAAATCATAAAAGAGTGTAGAGAATCCCTACCTCAAAGCTAGAAGACAATAAAAGCACGGATGAAACTCGAATGAAGCCGGAACCCAACTCTATTCGGATGAAAATGAAGCTCTAGGTGAGCTCTACCTTTTTAACAAAGGGAATAGGGTGGAGAAATGAGTAGATCTTGGTGTATTTGTAAAGAGAGAGAGAGAGAGAGAGAGAGAGAGAGAGAGAGAAAGAGAGAGTAAGTTCTAGAAAGAGGAGCTCTAGATTTAGGGTTTTGAAATGTTTAGAGAGAGAGAGAGAGAGATGAAAAAGTTATGTAAAAAGTGACTTTTACGGACTGATATACGCACAATCCGCTTGAGTGCAAGAAGTGACGCTCGAGCGTCTAGACACAAAAATAATTACTACTTGAGCATAAGAAGTGACGCTCTAGCACCAAGAAACAATGAAAAAAGGTGTAACTGCTCAAGCACAGGAAGTGATGCTCGAGCGTAGAATACACACTTCCAGTAGTTTTACAGACAGATGCCTATCGCTCGAACTCAAGAAGAGTCGCTCGAGCGCACGACCGCTCAAGCACAGAATACACTCTCCTAGTAGTTTTATAGATCTGTAAAAGTACTGAGAGTTCACAAAGGCTGCTCGAGCGCAAAAAGTGACGCTCGAGCGTAGAGGCAAAATTTTGGGCAACAAGGTTTTTGAAAAACAAGGTACCAACCTGTTCCAAACACAACCAACACATCCCAATGGCCAAACTCAAGGAGGGAAAAGAGGAATAAGGCACAAACAACATTACAAAACCATGAAACCCAAATCCAGAATATCAAATGGGTTAGGTCTAAACTAGAATCGCTATAACAATACTAAAATAAACAGTTCTCACTCAAAAGATGATAGTTCATTACGAACAAAAAAAAAGGCCGGAAGGTCCTTCATCAGGAAGTAAGGCTAGCTTCACAAGACATTTAGCACCTTGTTCTGTCCTTAGTATGCCACTGTTGTTGTTGTTGTCACGACCTAAACTCACCCCTATACGTTTAGCGTCATAATTGGCCAGTAATCTTGGGATTACCAAAGGCCTCTGAACAGATTAACACATAGTAAGGGGTTGCAGAAGCATATATATAAAACATACATAGTCCATTGAGTTGTGCAAACATATATGGGACATGAATTTAAAACTTTATATTGCTATACAATACTTGACGTCATAATTACATTATTCTTACATCACCACTTTACATATAAACCAAAAGTTGAGTTCAAACTTAAACAAAAGGAAAACAAAAGTCATAACAAGGATCACAAAACTCGACCACAAAACACTTCGGAACCTCCTCAGGAGGCATACTGGTTGGCTGACCCAAACAGATCTCGAGGTAACCTCATCGAGCCTGGTCTTGCGCCTGATCACCTACATACATAAATAATAGAATGGGCTAGAGCCCAGTGAATAACAACATGGTAAAGGGTTATGAATGATGTCCAAAACAGATTCAGAAATCAGAGTTCATATTAGAAACAAATTTAGATTCACATGCTTGTACAAATTTCATAAGCAATTATATGTGGTACATCCATTAGCTGTCAGATCGAATTGGTCATAAGACCCACATGCATAGTCGATACCGACGACCATAAAGGTTAACATCTTTGTACACAAATAGCCATGGTATTGTTACCCCCAAGCGAGGGCCACGTGAACATAGGCCTCGGTATTGTTACCCCCGGGCAAGGGTCACATGAATATAAGTCACGGTATTGTTTTCCCCGGGCGAGGGCCATGTGAACTAAGGATGCCACAATACATTTAATAAAAATGGACATTCATTCATGATTCATAAAATAGAATTGCATAAATCATATCTTATCATTCTGGAAATACTTATAATCAACATATCTTTACAAACTTGTTGTTACTCACAGATAACTCCAATAGCAGAAGAGTCAAAATGGTCGAATCAACGATCTATGGCACGTGACCTACACAAACATAGAACAGAATGGATACACATTGAAACACATGCTCGGAAAATACTTAGCTCATTTCTTTTCTATCTTGGTGTGTTTCTGATCCTTATCCTCATTATTAAGGCTTAAATAAGGCTCAAGGATGCCTAAGATGCAATGAGGATGCCAAAATGTACTTTGAAACACTTAATCAAATTTCTGAAAACAGGGTCTTCCCTCAAGCGGAACTTTGGTCGCTCGAGCGGATTGCAAAATTTTATAAAACTTTTGGGAGCTCTCATTTTACGCTCGAGCGAAACTTCTGGTTGCTCGAGCCAAGGTTCAAAAATAGGTGTGGTCGCTTGAGCACAGGTTCCCTAGCTCAAGCAGCAGCTCATGTTTGCAAAAGTAATGGGAGCATGAATTTTACACTCGAGCCAACTTTTGGTTGCCCGAGCGAAAGTGAAAAACAAAGTGTGGTTGCTCAAGCGCAGATTCTTTCGCTCTAGTGATGATACAAAATTCTGGAATTTCTAGATTGATGTTCAAGATGCAAAACTTAATTTCAAAGCTTTAAAACGCATCCTTTGGGCTTAAAACTTGAGAAAACATGTCTAAACTTGTAAAACATCAAGAATTAAGAATCATTTCGCAAAATCAAGGCCCAAGAGTAAGTCAATTGTCCAAAATTCAACTTGAAAAACATGACTTGCATCTAATGATATGAGCTTCAACTTTCCAAAACATGATCAATTAAGATGTTTGGTACAAAAACATGTTGAATTCTCAAAACATAGCCAAGGTAAGGTCATGCATGTGAAAATTTTTGGGTAAACAACTTCAAAATACCATGATATGTACATGCATGCTTGATATGGTCTCAATTATACTTCTTTAGCTTATTTCTTGCATCTCTTAGTTCAATTCTCTTGAATTCATGTATTAACCAACTAAATTACAAAACTAGAGTCTAGAATTCTTACCTTAGGTGCTTAATTGTGTTCTAAATGTTCAATTGCTTGAGTTTCCAAGTCAAAACCTCAAATTTTTCAAGAGATTCTTCCTCTCCAAGCTTTGATATCAATCTCTCTCTCTCTCTCTCTGTCACGTTTTTCTCCTCAAAAGATAATGAATCAAGAGAGTCTAATGTGTGTATAAGCCTTATATAGGCTTGGTTAGTGGACTTAATTAAACTAGGCTTACCACTAATCAAATGGGCATTATTTTATTCTAATTGTTTGGTTCCGAATCGAATTCCAATTAAACCTACCATAGTGTTCTAAAAATTTCAAATCACACATAAACCAAGTCAATTTCGTGATCAGATGCCGATAAGGCCTTCAATTCGCATATCAAATCGGAAATATAGACAGATCTTTCTACAACAGATAAATATAAATGCAAATACCATATAATACATGCAATTAACGTAGAATTTTATCTTAATTACTTATTAGACATTCTCAATCATGGATTATAGGCTAATCACAGGTCAGGGTAGTGGCAGTTGTTTATATCTATTTTAACATAACCAGGGCAAACACAATTGATGTGGAATGTGGGATACTTTTTGGCCAGAAATCTTGTGTACGCGTTCATGGCTGCTTTCGACAATGTATAGGCAGACAACAATGTAGGCCAAACTTTCGATTCTAACGAATTTTCTTTGAAATCTTTTAGAAACTCATTTAGTACCTCGTTTATTCTCTCTTTTGTAAGGCTTTCGTCATCATTCAGTACTCCTTTAGCCCATTCACTGGGTATGTTATGAAACCAAAAATAAAATTAAAAAAATAGAGAGAAAAAGAAAAAAAAAAATCAAGGTGAACAGCAATTGGAAACAATAAATTTGCAAATATGAAAAAACCTCCACATCCATGAGAAAGTTGATCCTAGAAGTGGTTCAGATTCTTTAAAAAAAATACTTCGGAAAAGTAGCCCAGAAAGTACTTAGAAAATTAAATTTATGGACCTTATTCATTCTGAACTATCAAGCATGGACACTTCTACGCAAGTGACGTGTCCGTGTCGGACATTGACACTCGTTGGACACTTACCAACACGTGTCAGATACTCATCTAAACATGTCTTATTTTTCAAATTTTATAAACATAGACACTCTTCGGACACTTGGAGGGCATGCGTGTTCATCATTTAGACAAACATGAAACTAATTATAAGTTTGAACAAAATAACTTATGTACCGCCCTCAAAATGAAGAGAATAATCCAACCCGAGAAATCCATAAACATAATAGGAAATGTATTACTTTCATTCATTAGAGCTTGTATTGCAAAAGATTACATGCATTATACTTTCATAAATATTCATTCTGAAACTACAGCATGTAACACTAATTAATTACAACAAAATAAACGCCCTACAGGCTTACATCTTTCCAAGATATCACTTGGTTACAACAAAAGAGTCCTAAGCTCTATACATATAAAGCCTTTGGCTTGAATAAACATTTAACACAAGGCAAAATAACAAAAATGGAGCCTTCAGCCCCAAATCCTCCCAAGCTATGTTCTTGGAGGTGGCATGTCACCTGTACCTGAAAATGATTACCCAAGTGGGGTGAGCCAAAGCCTAGTAGAGATATACTAAAACAATATATGAGATTTAACTAAGATATGAGCATCAGATAAATGATCAATAATCATAACCAACACAAATCCTTTCCAAGACCATTCAAAATAGATAACCATACCTCAATCCATTTCCATTCATCCATTTCGGGTTAATTTATTAACCAAATTCATTATTATCCAATCAACCAAAATGAGATTACACCCAATGGTTCACAATTCAGTACATTCATCAATCCAACACTTCTATTTTCTCGCCATTTTACAGAATTCACATCCGAGGGAATCGACACCCATATATATATATATATATAAGATTTCGGGACTTTCACCCTGGACACTCCGGCCAACTTAGTTTTCAATGGAGTCTATCCCCTATCTCCTCCCAAACAATGATACATATACAATGTATTTAAAAGCGTCGTCATATACAATGATTAACCAAGTCACATATTCAATAGTTTAATCACACCATCATATTCAATGACATAATTCAAATGATTAGTTTTAATTCACCTAATCCTCATGTAGTTTCTACAACAATCATAGCTATCCTCCACCGATAGCCCAAAACAGATATTTCTAAATAGATATACAATCCATCAAACAGATAATTTATCAAATTTCCATAGGTGAGTGATTTAACAAATCCAACTACACCATTAAATTATACACCCTTCAAATTTCATATTTCCCACATCAATTTCATTATTTATTCAAAATAGTTCTTTAACACAAATTAGGGCAAAACCTTCCCCTTTTCCCAATATCATCCCCAAGACCCAATCTCACCATTTATTTTCATATAACATCATAATCAAGTCCTCACCTACATATATGGATCCAAATATAGAAAACCCCTCTTTCAAAATTCAAACCCAAACCCTAGCTTCCCCCAAAACCTCCCAACTCCACCATTTATACAAAATGACCAATACCTAGGTTAAAAACCATATCAAAGAGTCAAATATCCCTACGTCAACGTTAGGAGAGCAAAGGAGAAGATGGAGACACTTCAAACAAGCTGAAACCATGATCTATTCAGATCACCACGGAGCCCTCAAGGTGCTTTACCTTTTTAACAAAGGAACTAGGGTTGAGAGACCCCCAAATCAAGGTATATTTATAGAGAGAGAGAGAGTTTTAGAGAGAGAGTCGGATTAGGGTTCTTAGGGAAAAAGAAGATCAAAAGTGATATAAAATCACCCTGCTGCGAACTGATATACGCGACCTTCGCTCGAGCGAAGGAGTTGTCGCTTGAGCAACTAGACACAACAAGTGACCTCGCTCGAGCGCAAGAAGTGTCGCTCGAGCGTAAAATCCAAAGCTTCAGAAGTTTTACAGACGCACACACTCACTCGAGTGCAAGAATCCTCGCTCGAGCGAAGCACTTCACCTTCCCAGAAATTTTGCATCTGGGAAAGAAACCTAAGGACTCTCAATTCTCGCTCGAGCGCAAGAAACCTCGCTCGAGCGAAGAAACAAATTAGAAAAAGCTCGCTCGAGCGCAAGAAGCCTTGCTCGAGCGAAGAGGCCAAAACCTGGGCAACAATAATCTAAACAATTTAACAACCAACCTGTTCCAAACTCGCCCAACAAGTTCCAAAACTCAAATACAAAGGGTCAAAGGGGAAAACAAGACATGGATACAATACTAAGCCACGAAACCCAAGTCTGGAATACAATGAAGGTCGGGCCAAAACTGGGATCGCTATAACTTAAAATACAAAGATAAAAGAAAAATAATGTAGATTTATAAAAATTAGTGTTATGCTATATTTTTTAAAATTATATTTGAATGATATATTCATATATGTCACATATAATAAATACACAAAATTATATATTTTGTGCATGTTGTTCACGTGTTGTTTCATGCATTTTTTTTTTCTTAAATTTCATGTCGGCATATCCATATTGTGTTGCATGTCTATGTCCATGCTTCACCAGAATTTACACCATATACTTTATTTTTTGGGTACTTTCGAAGTGATTTTTCTAGATGCATAGCTTTTCCATAAACCTCAATATGGCTATGAATGCCACATCCTTCTTGTATTATGCATCACTTTGATTAAAACAATTCACCATCATTATCACCATAAAGATATTTGATTTTTTCACAGTGGCGACTTTAAAAAAATTTGTCAGTGACTCGATGGTGACATTCTAAAGCATAAATTCTACAAATCCTAACTTCTGCATGGACAAGTTACAATGATTTCTTAATTTGAACAAATCACAAAGTCTTTGCAAACAAAAGAGAAGGAAAAATTGTCATAGATGCCAAACTTCAATCCCCATCAATTCTCAATTTTTGCATAGAAAGTTATAGCCCAAAGCCAAAGGGCAGGAAGTGAAAATATTTGAGGGAACAAAAGAAGACATTTTTAAAAGCCATTGGGACATGTAATATAGATATATCAGGGTTAAAACCATTTATCCAGTGGTGACAATTGTATTTTAATTTTTGAAGAAACAAATATGTATATATATTTGTTTCTTAAGGGGTGCAGCGGACACATTGATCATTGAGTGATATCACCTATGTGTATTGGACAGACATAACAGCCCTACTCTAACAAAAACACAACATTGATATTTACTTTTGGTAGGAGACAATAAATCTTCTACTTTGAATTCAAGAGCCTAATTTCAAGCCAAAATTGTTAGCAAGTAAGGCTGCTTAAGTTTGTAATAACCAAAGTGCAAATTTTATACTTATGAAGGAGTATCATGTTAATTCTGTACCTTTAACTTCCCCATGCTAGAAGAGACATTTACAATCCTCGGTGAATCCGAGAGCTAGAGGAGGCAAATGAGTGCTTCAATCATCCCTTTTGCTCTATAGTAGTTTGTTTGCAAGCATTCATCAGTCAACTCATAGTTTTGAGTCATTACTTCTTTCCATTTGTTAAGCAGTCCAGGTTGCATCAATGAGATCAATCAGTTATAGTCCTTGTGGTTTTCTATTACTTATTACCTAAAAAGCACACACTTTTAAGAAGGTGGTGTGTCCACGTCCAACATGTGTCAGACACCAATACTCATTGGACACTTCCCAATTGTCATCAGATACTTCTGACATGTGTTAGACACACATTCAAGCATGTTCCATTTAAAAAATAAAAATAAAAAAATTTAGACTCGGACATGATTCTAACACTTGGAGGACACACATATCCATCATTTAGACACACATAAAATACTTTGCAAGATTGAACAAAATAGTTTAAGATCTCATAATAAAAGAAAAACAATGTAAATTCATACTTAGTAGTCCATCTTGCCTTAAGCTTTAGAAATTTGTGTTATATTGTATATTTTTATTTAACTTTAAATGAAATATTCTATATATGACATAATAAATATATAAACACATATCACCCAAGTGTCGTGACCTATATTTTTAAAATTATAGTATCAATGTGAAAGAGATTGGAAAGGCGTCGGATAAAATTAAAATCACTATATCAGTGTGATGAGGATCCCTTAATATAAATAATGATCTCCAAAAAATTTTAAAGGTTAGGTATAGATCTTAACCATTTGTGGACTCGACTTTCTTCGCAGGCCCCCTTTTGGAGAGGCGCGAATTGGTCCTCTACAGTTCGGACTCCTGTCATGGTTCTGAATCTAGTCTCACAAGTGCAATGTGAAACTGATAATCACCAAAGAGTCCAATCCGACAAATCATTTTGGAAAATCAGATTTTTAAATCAAATAATGCCAAACTGAACTGCTTTTGCCAGATTACAGAGTCGCCACCTAAATATTTTATTTTTGGAAAATTTAGGAAATCCTGATTCGTGCCAAAGGCCACGTGTTCGTCATCACCAAAGTTACCTCGGCTCAAGAACTTGGGTATGAGAGGGGAAGGTCCTGAAATGAGCACCCCCGCTCGCGCAATCGAAGGATCGGCCTCTACTAAGCATGATATGTTATTTTATAAACACATGTGTTCTTGTTCTGATTATTTAGCTAACTTACTACGTGATGCGCACAACATACAAGTATGGACTAAATCGCAAGAATTGGAACAAAACAACTCATGTTTATTTTCAAAAATGGTTTGAAATTGCCACCCTTAAGTGGGCTAAAGCGCGGATTTTCCACCCTCAAGTGGGCTTAAAACATGATGATTTGCCACTTCGCAAAGTGGGCTTTAAACTCACATTTCATCGAGTTGTTCCAATTTAGGCAATCAAGCCTTCACCCACAGACATTCATGCAGTTAAGCACTTAAGCAAATAGCCTCATGGCAAGCATGCTATCATGGCAACACTCACACTCATGCAAGCATGCTAAAGCGTAAAGACTTACAGTGTACTCCAAGCCAAAACAAAAAACTAGTTAGAAATCATGCATGATCCTAACTATACAAAATGCCTAATGCAACACATGCAATAATGCAACTAAATAGGCTCAGCTATCTAAGATGACATATGAATGCAACAATTTGATAACATGCTTTGAAACACGTATTCAAATAAGTATTGAAATACAATGCAGTTTGAATGATGTGCCGAGCCCGGTGCATGCAAGACAAATGAATGATGCAAACATGCAAGCATAAGGTATGCTAATCAAAACGTGCCCTAATCTAACCATCGAAAGCAGTTAAATAAAAGGGAGAAAGACGTGGGGTTGGAAGACATGCACACACGTGCGCACACTTATTACAACATTGTGCCCTCGTGAAGGAGGGTCCAAATGAATAAGCTAAGCTAATTATTACAAACCAACTAATTAACTATTCTAGCTAATTAATTATTACAAACCAATTAATAACTAGCTAATCTAAGCTAATTAAAATACAAACCGAATTAATTAATTAAACACTTAACTAATTAATTACAAAACGACTAAGCTAATGAACTAATTAGCTAAGCAATTCAAATGAACGGCCTCGGGAAGTGAGGGGGATATGCATGCTCGGTTGGCATCGCCCCGAAAATCCACCACCTTGCCTCTAAATGCCTCTGTTTGCCCATCTTTGGACCTCTGAAAATTGTGCCAACCTCTAGATTGCTTTTGTTTGATCTCAAGAATACACTGATGGTTGATCGGCTATGATTAGTGGCCATCGGCCACTTCTGTTGGCCGGTCGGCTGGCTTTGGTGGCCTGTCAGCTAGTACATGTGGCCGGTCGGCCACTGATTTCCTAAACTTCCTCCTTTTGCTGCAACAGAGAGCAAACAGAGGCATGTCAATGTATTTGCAAGGAAATGTGTGTACCGCCACCCTCCTTATCATGTCTCAAGCTCAAAGGAGTGTGTCACTTGGCTCTCAAGCCACCAACCAAGCATCTTCAATGCATGATGGCCAAAGAACCGAGCTTGTACAAGCTTAATGAATGCACACATAAGACTCAAAAGGCCGCCACACTATCATGCATGATCAAAGGTGACAATGACCAAGAAATGTGACACGTTTCATCACTTTGAGTATGAAACGTCCCACATTCCTCGTGTTTGGATTAACGTCCGATCCAAACACATGCAATGCAACACAAATGTGCTTATCTTGCACATGGTTTACTTGATTCGTTTTGTTTACACATTTTAAATTACCGATTAATCCTTTAACCGATTAAGTCCAATGTGAAAGTCCTCTAATTGGAAAGATAGCCTAAGCCACAAGCACCTTGAGCATGAAAGAAGCCTCCTGCTTTTGGTTAGTAGAACCCCTCAAGGGAAGGTTAAAACCATTAGGCATGAGAGCCTCAATTCCATGCTCAAGCCAACAAGGGGCTTAAGACCACTTTCAAAGCAAATGAAAGAGTGAAGCATGGAGGAAGATTGTAGAAATTTCAGCACTGAAATGGCATGCGAAAGACACTAAATCATGCAAGCAATGCATGCAAGGCATGCTAAAAGGCCAAAAACACCAAAGCTAGTGAAGTGCATTACACTAGGAGCATGCAATACCAAGCTTAAATGACCAAACCAGCTCTAGACAGAGCTTAAACATGTTAAATTAGTGGCTAAAACATTCCAAGATGGAAGCATAAATGGCAAGAAAAGCATGCTCACTTGTTGGCTCACAAATAAGGCTCAAAGCACAACACTCAAAAGCAATGAAAGAGTGGAATATGTGAGAGTGTGACAAAGATATATGCACTGAAAACACATGCAAAACAATACCATAGCATGCAAACAACCCATGCAAAGCATGTTAGAGACCTTGAAACACAAAGCTAGTAAAGACCATTTACACTACAACCATACAACACAAGGCTCATATGACCAAGGAGGCTCAAAACAGAGCTAAAGCATGCTAAATCAGTAACAAAAACATGCTGAGATTAGGTTACAAGAGAGTAGAAAAACATGCTCACATGCTAGGCCATCTACACATGCAAACAAGACACAAGGAGGAGAGACCACCCCCTCCTATTTTGGACCTCAAAACATGGTTTTTACCATTGAAAATTCTCTGATTTTCAGTGGTTATAAAGGCCAAAAAGTTTGATTTAAAACAACTTTGAAAGATGGCACAACAACTTAGATATAAAAGAATAAAGCATAATTACATATCATCAGAGTATTCATTACAGAATATATTACATGTTGACAACAAAAGTAAATGCCCTATAGGCTTACAACTTTCCAAGTCAACACTTGGTTACAAAAGAGAGTACTAACTCTTCACAAAATAAGCCCTTGGCTTGATATACATGTAATACAACCAAAAATAACAAAAAAAGAGTCCAACAGCCTCAAGCCTCCCAAGCTACGTCCTTGGAGGTGGCATACTACCTGTACCTGAAAATGATGTCCCATATAGGGTGAGCCAACGCCCAGTAGAGATATGCTAAACATAATATGAGCAATAACTAAAACATTAGCATTTGACAGATGCTTAACTCACATGAATAAATTCATAACCCATTTTAATTACATAACAAATGTGTCCATGTTTCATTTCATTTTCAATACTTATCCAATTTCTCAATTCATAATCCTGGCTCAGAACCTGGCCATATACTTTAAATGAGAATATGTCTCATATCAATAACTCTTCCATTTCAACAATTTAAATAAGATAACAACTCATATCAAAACACTTCCATAAGCCACAATAGATACACAGATTCGCTGTATCAATAACACATCAAAACACTTCCATACTTCACAAATGATACATAGATTTGCTGTATCAATAATTCAATAGATACACGTATTTGCTGTATCAATAGAGTCCATCCCCTATCTCCTCCCACATAACATCCGGTTTAGGAGTCCATCCTCTATCTTCCCTAAACCGTGGAGTACATCCCCTATCTCCTCCCACACAATACAATGTATATAAACACATATCATATACACATTCAATCAATACACAATTTCGATGTAATATTCCAACCGTCATATTCGATGACATACTCAATTGATTAGTTTTAGTTTGCCTAATCATCATGCATTGTCTACAACAATCAAGACTATCCTCCACCGATAGCCCAAAGCAGTTATTTCTAAACAGATAATAAATGCCTCAACAGATATATATAATCTCAACATTTTCAAAGTGAGCGATTAATAAATCCAACTCCACCATTCTATTTCATAATGAGTCAATTTCATTATTTCCAACTCAATTTCACATTTCCATAACAATTGTCATTAATTACACTAATGACCCAAATATACCCAAACATGGCATTTTTCCCATTTTTTCTCAATATTGACCCAAAGGCTCAAATATTAACAACAACATCAACAATCTCCTTTTAAGACCCAAAATATACATATATGAGTAAAAAACAACAAAACCCCTCTTTTAAAAATAACACATTTCAAATCCTAACTTTCCAAATCAACCCATCTATACAAATAACTCAATGTCTATGTTAAAGCACATAAGAATGAGTAGAAATCCCTACCTCAAGAGATGAAACCCAATGGAGAAGATGAATAAATCTCGAAGTGCTCCAAACTAAGAAATTTTCGGATCAAATATAGCCATCGACAATCCCCACAACTTTTACAAAGGCCCAAGATGAGGAAATCACTCCTACTAGATCAATCCCTAGAGAGAAGGTAAGGTTTTAGAGAGAGGAGCTCTCAAATTTGGTTTTGGGAAAGTAAGAGAGAGAAAAGGAAATGAAAAAGTGATCCAAAAAGGTAAAATCCCAATGTGTTATACCCGTTGCCTGGCTCGAGCGTGGAAACCCCCGCTCGAGCGTCAGACACAGACTCACGCTCGAGCGTCAAAAGCGCCGCTCGAGCGTCGATTGCACACTTCTAGAAGTTTTGCAGACATAGTCCCCGCTAGAGCGTAGGAACAAAAACAAAGGGTTTAGCTCGAGCGTCAAAACCCCTGCTCGAGTGTACGAAGACCTGCAGCCAACAGTACTGGGAGATGGAAATTTACGCTCAAGCGTCAAAACTCCCGCTCGAGCGGAGAAGCAACAACGAAGGGTCCGCTCGAGCGTCAAAAGCCCCGCTCGAGCGTGAAGGCCAAATTCTAGGCATCAACCAATGGTTCCAAAGCACAACCAAACTATTTCAAACCTGCCCAACACAACCCAAGACTCAAATACAAAGAGTAAGGGAAGGAAATGAGAATGAGACAACAACACAACCACGGAACCAAGTCCGGAATACAATATACAAAGGAAAGGAAAACCAGGATCACTATAACCTTCCCCCCTTAAAGAATTTCATCCCCGAAATTAAGTACAAGTTTTTCTCAATTCTCAACAACATTACAATTCATTTCCCAACAACTTGACCCATTACCGGTCATTCCATCTCTATTCAAGAGACATTTCACAATATATACTCAATATGCATTATTAGCATGCTTTCCCTTGAAATCTACCAATTTCAATACATTTTTCACAATTCCATATCATATTCAACGTTCATGATATATTTCCATTTCTACAATACATTCAACATATGCAATGTTACATTAAACCTCCTTTTCAAGGCAAGTTTCAAAATACTTCATAAACCAAAACATATACAATGTTTTACAACTCAAGACATAATGAATGCTCTTAAAGTTCATCGATATTACAAAATTTCCAATGCATGATTAAACATTTACAAACAAGTCCGGATATTTCTCACGGACATCCACCTCACGTTCCCAAGTGGCTTCCTCCACTCCGTGATGTTTCCACAAAACCTTTACCAAGGGAATGGTCTTGCCTCGCAAGACTTGATCCCGCCTATCCAAGACCCGAACCGGTCTCTCCTCATACGAGATATCCTCATCAACCTCCAAATCGGTCCAATCCAGCACATGGGACGGATCCGGTTCATACTTCTGAAGCATACTAACATGAAATACGTCATGCACTCCGGACAACTGCGGCGACAAGCCCAAACGATAGGCAACCTCGCCAATCCTCTCAAGGATCTCAAAGGGACCGATAAACCGAGGGGACAACTTCCCACTCTTCCTGAACCTCATCGAACCCCGCCTAGGTGATATTTTCAGAAATACATGATCACCCGTCTCAAATGCCAAAGGCCTCCTCCTACGGTCGGCATAACTCTTTTGGCGACTCTGGGCTATAACAAGCCTCCTAAGGATAAGTTCAACTTTCTCTGTCATTTCCCTCACCAACTCCGGGCCTAACAAAGGTGCATCACCCACCTCAGCCCAACAAACTGGAGACCTACACGGTCGGCCATACAAGGCCTCAAACGGTGCCACACCGATGCTCGACTGAAAACTGTTGTTGTAGGCAAACTCCACCAAGGGCAAGTGCCTCTCCCACGACCCACTAAAATCAAGGACACAACCTCGAAGCATATCTTCAAGGATCTGAATAGTACGCTCAGACTGCCCATTAGTCTGAGGATGATAAGCCGTGCTAAAGGTCAACTTAGTGTCCAAGGCACTCTGCAAACTCTGCCACAACCTAGCGGTAAAATGAGGATCTCTATCAGAGACGATCGACACTGGGACCCCATGCAACCTCACTATGTCCCGAATATACAAGTCGGCAAGATGATCTACCGAATCTCTCATGCGCATAGGAATAAAGTGCGCTGACTTAGTCAACCGGTCTACAACCACCCAAATAGCATCACTACCCTGCTGAGTCCTCGGAAGACCTACAACGAAGTCCATAGTGACATGCTCCCACTTCCACTCGGCTATAGGCAAGGGTTGCAACAAACCCGCTGGCCTCTGATGCTCGGCCTTCACTTGCTGACAAGTAAGGCACTTTGATACGAAAACTGCCGCATCTCTCTTCATACCCC
Source organism: Camellia japonica (assembly GCA_030407325.1). NCBI lineage: Eukaryota > Viridiplantae > Streptophyta > Magnoliopsida > Ericales > Theaceae > Camellia > Camellia japonica. The sequence continues at coordinate 104,955,754 of JAPPVO010000019.1, forward strand.
GCCACCAAAACTGGCGCCCCAAATCGCGATACATCTTGGTGCCTCCCGGATGCACCGCAAGGCGTGAATGGTGAAACTCTCGAAGTACCTCCTCTCGGCAAGACTCCGGCACAAACAAACAGTCTCGGTATCTCACACTCAGGTCGGGATACACAGACAAACCCTTCTTAGCGTTCCCACTAGAGATCTTCTCTCGAAGGGACTCTACCTCAAGGTCACCTCTCTGTGCCTCTAACACTCGGTTCACAAGTGTAGGCTGCGCAACAACAGAAAATAAGGCCGCAGCCTCAATGGATTCGCCCAGAAGCAAATCAAACTCCCCAAGTGCACCCAACATCTCCCACTCTCGGATGGCTATACAAGCGACATCACTAATGGATTTCCTACTAAGGGCATCGGCCACAACATTGGCCTTACCCGGGTGATAGTGCAACTCGAAATCGTAGTCCTCAATGAACTCCATCCACCTTCTCTGCCTCAAATTCAAGTCCCTCTGTGTAAACAGATACTTCAAACTCTTATGGTCCGAGAACACCTCGAACCTCTCACCATAAAGGCAGTGTCTCCAAATCTTTAGGGCAAAGATCACTGCTACTAACTCTAGGTCATGTGTAGGGTAGTTCCTCTCGTGTATTTTCAACCGACGTGAGCCATAGGCTACCACTTTCCCCTCCTGCATCAACACACAACCCAAACCCTCTCGTGAGGCATCACAATAAACCGCATAACCCAACCCTCTCTCCGGAATAATCAAACCGGAACGGTGGTCAATCTAACCTTCAACTCCTGGAACGACTTTTCACAAGTCTCAGTTCATACAAACTTGACCCCTTTCCGCGTCAATCTAGTCAACGGTGAAGCTAGCCTGGAGAAATCTTTCACAAATCGGCAGTAATACCCAGCTAATCCCAGAAAACTGCGGATCTCAAAGACACTCTTAGGCTGTGCCCAATCTTGCACTGCCTCAATCTTGGATGTATCAACAGACAACCCTTTCCCCAGAAACCACATGGCCTAAGAATTTAACCTCTCTTAGCCAGAACTCACACTTCCCAAACTTGGCATACAGTCTATGGGCTCTAAGCAATTCAAGCACCACTCTCAAGTGTTCCTCGTGCTCCTCCTCAGAAGGCGAATAAATCAGAATGTCGTCCATGAAAATGACCACAAAGCGATCTAAGAATTCCCGGAAGATCCGGTTCATCAAATCCATAAACACTGCCGGTGCATTGGTGAGCCCAAATGGCATCACCAGAAACTCGTAATGGGCATACCGCGTACGGAATGCCGTCTTCGGAATATCCTCTTCCCTGACCCTCAACTGGTGGTAACCCGATCTCAAGTCTATTTTAGAGAAACAGCGGGACCCCTTCTACTGGTCAAACAAATCATCTATACGAGGCATAGGGTATTTATTCTTAACTGTAGCCCGATTCAACTTCCGATAATCGATACAAAGTCTCAAGGCACCACCTTTCTTTTTAGCAAAGAGGGCCGGTGCTCCCCACGGCGAAACACTGGGGCGAACAAAACCCTTATCTAGCAACTCCTGGAGTTGAATCTTCAACTCGCTCAACTCGGCTGGGGCAAAACGGTAATGTGCCATAGAAATCGGCGCTGTGCCGAGCACTAAATCAATAGAGAACTCTATCTCTTGATGAGGTGGCAAACTAACAAGATCCTCGGGAGAGACGTCCGAATACTTGCAAACCACCCTCGGCAACTCAACCCCGGTCTCATTACACTCACTATTCATAAGGCTAGAGAGAAGACCACTAAGCTCACTCCGCCCTCGTGGATCATACGCTGGTGGCAACACACTACCAACCCAGTCCCCCAAGAAATGGAAACAATCCCCGCTCAAGGTACATACTGTGACCCTCTAGCGGTAACAATCAATAACAGCCCGGTATGACGATAGCCAGTCCATACCCAAGATAACATCAAAACCCACATAGGTATAACTACAAAAGGAAATGGAAGTCGGCGATCTGCTACCTCTATATCACAACCTCTACACCCTTGTTTCAAAATCAACTCACCCCGAACGGGTGATACAACACAAATAGGAGATGCTAACTGTGCCAACTCCAAACCCAAAACAGATACAAATGCAGCAGATGTAAAAAGAATGGGATGCACCCGTATCAATCAATACATTGGCAACCGAGTTGCAAACAAAAAGGTCCCTCTCACAACCGATGGAGCCGGTACAAGATCCTGCGCGGTAACAGCATACACGCGCCCTGTAGGCCCCTGATCTACCTGCTCACCTTTAGGAGCAAAAGACTACTGCACAGACTGGGATGACGAAGCTCCCTGATTGGCCCTCGAGGCCTGAACTAACTGAGCTAGCTGAAAACTCTGCCTCTGCCCAGATGCACCAGATGTGCCACTCAACTGCGGGCAAAACCTTTTCAGGTGCCCCCCTGACCACACTGATAGCAAGACAGTGGCTGGCCTCTGCCCTGACTCTGGCTCTGAGGTCGAGCCCAAGATGAAGCCGCTCTCTGCCCTCCACCCTTCTGCGGGCAAGCTGGAGACTTGTGGCCCAGCTGACCACATTTGTAACAAGTGATGTCTCTCTGACTGCCTCTCCCCAAGCCTGCACTTGGCACTGGAAAGGTCGATCTAGCAAAACCACCCTGGGACTGCTGAGGGTTAGAACCCCTCTGTCTCCTGCCATCACCCTTGGCCATCTTGACTCCTCTTGGAGCCTCTCTGCCTCTCCTCCTCCTCCTGCATCATACTCTTCATATGGGCCGCAGCATCTACAAGGCGCCCATAGTCCCGGGTCATAGAACCTCCAACTCTCATCATGAGGCTATGCCTTAGCTTCTTCTCAAACTCAAGGCAATGGCGTTCCTCAGACGCCACAAGCTCAGGTGCGAATCTAGATAGACTGGTGAATGTGGCCTCAAACTCGGCCACTGAAGAACTCAGTTGCTTAAGCTGGCAGAACTGATCCCTCAACTTCTCCCTGACAGTTGGAGATAAATACTTCTCCTGGAAAGCATCCACAAAAGCCTCCCATGTGCCACCAATATGACCCCTCATAAACTTCCACCACTGACCCGCATCCCCCTTTAGCTGGAAAGATGCCAAGGTCACCTTCAATACTTCGTCTTCGATGCCAAGCATCTCAAATGTCTTAGTCAACTGCTCCAACCACTCATCTGCCTTAAGTGGCTCCTTAGGATCCCCAATAAACTCATCCGGGTTAGATCGGAAGAACTCCCTCTTCAGAAATGAAGGCCCTGCCTCAGCAACATGGGCCTGGACCTGATTCTCAGCTCTGAGAATGCCCAAGGATTCCCTCAAAGCTCCTGCCATCTCGCGGGCTAAGGCACCCATGGCTTGCTGACCCACTGGCTCGACCACATTGGCCTGACCAACCCACTCCTGCTGCTCCGGAATCTCATCCGGTATAGGCATCTCCTGCCTCCTAGGCCTACCTGGCCTACCACCACGTCCTCGTCCAGACATCCTAATAAAGGTAATGAAGAACATTAGCACATTCACAAATATGCTGAAGCTATAACACTCGCATCCTAATGCATGGACAATTGTAATTCACTCCACGTAAGCACATAATCACATAAGCACTTACGAATTTCATTTCCGAATAATGATAGTCCTGAGGCGTTACTAGAGTTCTGGTTAGAAACAGCATTGATCAAGTGCTTTTCCAACAAGACTCATAGAAACCCAAGGATCCAATCAACATCCTAGAAATTAAATCCCATACCCAAATAGGCATATCAACATGTTATCACATAAGCACATAACATTACACATATGTCTTTAACAAGCGAGACAAACCCATTGTGATACTAATCACTTCCCACGTACCCAAAGTATTCAAACCCGGTACGCTCTGATACCAAGTTGTAACGCCCTCAAAATAAACCCATAAATCATACATTCTTGACATGCTTAGATATAAAAGAATAAAGCATAATTACATATCATCAGAGTATTCATTACAGAATGTATTACATGTTGACAACAAAAGTAAATGCCCTATAGGCTTACAACTTTCCAAGTCAACACTTGGTTACAAAAGAGAGTACTAACTCTACACAGAATAAGCCCTTGGCTTGATATACATGTAATACAACCAAAAATAACAAAAAGAGTCCAATAGTCTCAAGCCTCCCAAGCTACGTCCTTGGAGGTGACATACTACCTGTACCTGAAAATGATGTCCCATATAGGGTGAGCCAACGCCCAGTAGAGACATGATAAACATAATATGAGCAATAACTAAAACATTAGCATTTGACAGATGTTTAACTCACATGAATAAATTCATAACCCATTTCAATTACATGACAAAAGTGTCCATGTTTCATTTCATTTTCAATACTTATCCAATTTCTTAATTCATAATCCTGGCTCAGAACTTGGCCATATACTTTAAATGAGAATATGTCTCATATCAATAACTCTTCCATTTCAACAATTTAAATGAGATAACAACTCATATCAAAACACTTCCATAAGCCACAATAGATACACAGATTCGCTGTATCAATAACACATCAAAACACTTCCATACTTCACAAATGATACATAGATTTGCTGTATCAATAATTCAATAGATACACGTATTTGCTGTATCAATAGAGTCCATCCCCTATCTCCTCCCACATAACATCCGGTTTAGGAGTCCATCCTCTATCTTCCACTAAACCGTGGAGTACATCCCCTATCTCCTCCCACACAATACAATGTATATAAACACATATCATATACACAATCAATCAATACATAAATTCAATGTATTATTCCAACCGTCATATTCGATGACATATTCAATTGATTAGTTTTAGTTTGCCTAATCATCATGCATTGTCTACAACAATCAAGACTATCCTCCACCGATAGCCCAAAGCAGTTATTTCTAAACAAATAATAAATGCCTCAACAGATATATATAATCTCAACATTTTCAAAGTGAGCGATTAATAAATCCAACTCCACCATTCTATTTCATAATGAGTCAATTTCATTATTTCCAACTCAATTTCACATTTCCATAACAATTGTCATTAATTACACTAATGACCCAAATATACCCAAACATGGCATTTTTCCCCTTTTTCTCAATATTGACCCAAAGGCTCAAATATTAACAACAACATCAACAATCTCCTTTTCAGACCCAAAATATACATATATGAGTAAAAAATAACAAAACCCCTCTTTTAAAAATAACACATTTCAAATCCTAACTTTCCAAATCAACCCATCTATACAAATAACTCAATGTCTATGTTAAAGCACATAAGAATGAGTAGGAATCCCTACCTCAAGAGATGAAACCCAATGGAGAAGATGAAGAAATCTCGAAGTGCTCCAAACCAAGAAATTTTCGGATCAAAATATAGCCATCGACAATCCCCACAACTTTTACAAAGGCCCAAGATGAGGAAATCACTCCTACTAGATCAATCCCTAGAGAGAAGGTAAGGTTTTAGAGAGAGGAGCTCTCAAATCTGGTTTTGGGAAAGTAAGAGAGAGAAAGGGAAATGAAAAAGTGATCCAAAAAGGTGAAATCCCGATGTGTTTTACCCGTCGCCTGGCTCGAGCGTGGAAACCCCCGCTCGAGCGTCAGATACAGACTCACGCTCGAGCGTCAAAAGCGCCGCTCGAGCGTTGATTGCACACTTCTAGAAGTTTTGCAGACATGGTCCCCGCTCGAGGGTCAAACTCCCCGCTTGAGCGTAGGAACAAAAACAAAGGGTCACGCTCGAGCGTCAAAACCCCTGCTCAAGCGTACAAAGACCTGCAGACAACAGTACTGGGAGATGAAAATTTACGCTCGAGCGTCAAAACTCCCGCTCGAGCGGAGAAGCAACAACGAAGGGCCCGCTCGAGCGTCAAAAGCCCCGCTCGAGCGTGAAGACCAAATTCTAGGCATCAACCGATGGTTCCAAAGCACAACCAACCTATTTCAAACCTGCCCAACACAATCCAAGACTCAAATACAAAGAGTAAGGGAAGGAAATGAAAATGAGACAACAACACAACCACGGAACCAAGTCCGGAATACAATATACAAAGGAAAGGAAAACCGGGATCGCTATAAAAATAAATAAATCAAGTCCAAAAGACTAACTGGGTGTTTGACATTATCAAAATAAAAAATTTACCATTCAGCTATGCTATAGTTATTGATTGAGATTGCACAACAAGTAAGTAAAAAGGAAATCCGATTTCATATTTCATATCACTCTTTTTTATTCTATAACCAATTTTGTGGTGAAATAAATAAAATAATATATTTGATTCTATCTCAATCAGGTGAACCGCTTGTAGAATTATTTTTCCGCGATTCAGATTCGGAATGTGAATCTGTACATTCTTAAGAATCTAAAGAGGGGATCTCCCTCGATCTCAAATTAAGACTCGCCCCCTGAGGGATGTTTAGGGGAACCTGTCCTCCGATCTCTTATAGAAAATGAGATAGCTCATCCTATTCAACCACTTACCACTCAAGAGAGTGGGAGAGGCTTTCTACTATACATCTCAAGCAGTTGTGACAGTATTACACCAACTACCTCTTCTCGGTTATAAAATAATTTAACCAAAAGTACAAAATAAATAAATAAATAAAATTGGAAATTAGGTTGTGAAGGTTTCAAAAAGCGGTGTTACGTAACAGTTGCAGTTGTTATGTAACGGCTGCGGTGGTTAGCGCTACCCATTACACCCGTTTTTGCAGTGTGACTGAAATTCACGTGTAACGGCTGTTTTGGTGTTATGTAACGGTTGTAGCGTTACCGTAATGGCCCGTTACACATCGTTACAATATTCTAAATAGCATCCTTTATAAAAAAAAAAAAGAGGGTGATTTGGTGATTAACCCCTCACTGTCTAATTTGTCTTTCAAAAGGACATGAACTATATAGATCCTTTCAAAACCCCATAATATTTTAAAACTTATTTCTTTTACTATACTACCCTTATATATATATATATATCAGCTCTCCTGTAAAACCATCATCACAGTGTATTTTAGAGTAAAATTTTACACCCCGTAACCGTAGCTGCACCACCACTACCATTATGGCGACCGCAACTGTTTTCCAAAAACAACTTGTGAATCATACCAAGATATCAACACAGTAACTGTGTACTACAAGAGCATCTCCAATCCTTCACATTTTCTTTTATCAAATTTAAATTTGATGAATAAATGTTAAAAAATCATTTTCAATCTTTTCATCAAATGTTAATTAAATCAAGTGAGAATAATTTTTTTTCATCAAATTGAGAACTTATCAGATCCTTCATCAAACTTGAATTTCACAAAAATTTAAAAGGATGAAGCATTGGAGATGAATTTTTTCATCAAATTTGATGAAAAGTGAAATTTGGATGAGAAGGTAATTTTTAAGAAGATTTTGATGAAAGGATTGGAGTAGTTCATATTAAATCAAGCATTTTACTCAAATTTGGAATCAAATTAGATAACAATTTTGATGAATGATTGGATGGTCTAATAGTATAAAACTAAAATTACAATTCAGGTAAGCTATGGCTTTTGATTGAGACTGCAAAAACAAATAATCATAATCATAAAATAAATGAACAAAAAAAAAAAAAAAATTGAGAATTTGGTTGTGAATCAAAGCTGTAGCACTTGGGTCCTTTAAACTATTGGAGAATGTATTTAATTTCTTTATTTTCACTTTGGTAGTCTTTGGAGTTGTTATATTTTGGTTTTGGAGGAGTACAATTCGATTTAGACTTGTTGGGATTGTTCGTTCGCACTTGTTTTTGTTGAAAAGTTCTTTGGGAACTTGGAAAAATTTGTTCTAGTGTCGACACTAGTCTTCCTGGAGGTCGACACCACCTTGCTGCCTTGCTCTTAAGGTCTTTGCTGATTTATAGGGTCGACACCACAAGTCCCAGGGTCGACCCTTGTCTGCTGCTGTGTTCTAGGTGTTGCTATTGAAATATAGGGTTGACACCACTGGTTCATAAGATCGACCATTGTCTGCTGCACACATTAGTGTTTTAGCTTTTCTTCTTGAGGGTCGACACCATTGTCATGAGGGTCGACCCCTGTGAGTTATTTTTAGAAATTTTGGTTTTTGGCCCAATATTTTGGGCGTTTTGACTTATTCTTTTCATTGACTTTAGGGCTATTATTTTAGCACTATAAATAGACCTCAAACACACTTATCTCATTCACTCTCTCTCTCTCTCTCTCTCTCTCTCTCTCTCTCTCCTCTTTAAACCATGAATCCCTCTCTCTCTTAGAAACTCAACTCTTCTTGCATAGATCTCTAGATCTACTTAGTTAGAGACATCTTTTCACCTTGGTCCTTTGAGAAAGGTTGTAGATCTCAACAAGGGCTTTATTTTGATCCAAGAGTTTCGTGGTTTCATCAACTTTGAGTTTTTTGAAGTTCTCCTATTCGCTTCAAGAGGTAAGGTCTATTCCCTAAACTCAAATATGAGTCCGATAGCATATTTGTGGCGTATTTTGTTATTTATATTTGGTAATCATTTGGTATGATTTTTACCCTAGTTGTTTGTTATTTCAAAAGATTTATGGATTTGGGTGTTTTGGGTTAAACTTAGGGTTTGGATTTAAGATGTAAACGAGAGATTTTTCAAATGAGTTCTTCAACAAGGTTATGATTTTGTATTGGTGGTTGCGATATGTTGACATGGTGGCTTTCCTTTACTCAAAAGTGATTTTGAAAGAAAATGATGTTTTGTTCTAAAACCATGGGTTTTGGCTTGTGTTGGAAAACAATGAAAAATCATGTTGGTCTTGTAAGAGATGGGAAGAAAATGGTTGTTGTTACTCTTTTGGAAAATATATCTATATTGATATCTTTTGATTATTGCATTAGAGATAACTTTTTTGGCAATTGGTAGAGGATAGCATTGCCGCGTGTTAGAAATTGCATGTAAATTAGGCAATTTGAAACCATTCATATCATGGAGCATGTAATGGATTTTTTGAAATTGAAACTGTATGTTTTGGAAATTCTCATACAATGTTTTGGAACATTTGCATTGTTCTGGAAAAATAATATTTTGAGTTACATGTATTGTACTATTGAAAAGGGTAAATAAAATGGTGAATCTAGGAAGTAAGTATTGTCTCGTTGAAATAAGTTGGCCTGAGTGTCCATGGTGAAAGTCCTAAAATCGCACATATACATGGGTGCCGATCCCGCGGATGATATTTTCATGAAATGGCAATAGTAATGCTTGTATAGCCTACGTTTATATGGGCGTTGGTTTACGATTTCTCGCAGATGAAATTTTTGTGAAAGGTTGTATTTGTTTTGGAGATTTACCCATTTCAATTACTATTATGTTGGTTTTGGAACAGGATGCTTGGAAATGTTTTGAGCAAGGTATTTGCTTTTGTTCAGCGATGTGGTCACATTTGATTTAGCAATGTTTTTGGTGGTTGGTATTTAGATACTTGGATTGGTTTTTGAAAAGGGGTTTCATATCAAACAGATGTTTTGAACTTGGGAAAACATTTTGATTAAACATAAGGTTTTGGAAATTGGAAAGAAAGGATTTTCTTGAGAAATCAAATGGATATTGTATATATGTATTGCATCATGATCATTTATGCAAGTGGAGCATGTTTAGTTTTTGAAATATTCTCTACTGGGCTTTGTGCTCATCCTACGTGGCTAAAAATGTTTTTTAGGTATACATGTGTAGATGTGGACTGAGATATGAAACTTTGTTCAGAACCATAAAAGGTGGTTCTATTATTTGCAGGCCAAGGGCCATTTATGTTATTTATTGGCCGTGTGCCATTCTTGTAAGGATTACACCGTTGTGTATGATGTAAGCCTCAGGGCATTTAGTTTGATTTTATAACATTAGTGCACGTTTTAGTTACAAAACATCCATTCGACTTAGATGTTGTATCTAGGAATGTATAAAATCGGACAAACACATATATTGTATATATTATATTCATTTGCATGAGAGTTGTTATTTACTGTTCATCGTTGGGTGGTTTATTCACATGAGTCGGACCGTGTAAATCTGGGGAGTGACAACCTAGTATCAAAGCTAACCAAGTTTGAAAACCTTGGGCTCGTGAGAAATGATTAGCCATAATGGGTTTATCATGCGTGGTGAGGACATTTGTATGTTGTGTGCTATATGATAACATGCTTATGTGTTGCATTTTATGTAGGCATGAGGTTGAGACTCATGGATATTATTTGGTGTCTAGTTGACTAACTTGGGGTCTTATTGGAAACGCACTTGATCAACGTTGTTTCTAATGAGAATTCTAAGTGAGCGCAAGAACGAATAACTATCTTTGTAGGCTTAGCTCGATTATGTGTTACGTGTTATGTGGTAGCTGATGTGTGAGTTGATTGGAGTCTAAATGCGGTTGTTTATGTATTTGCTGATGTGTGAATTGATTGGAGTCTAAATGTGGTTGTTTGTGTATTTGCTTATATGATGGTATTGTGTTAGTATTTTGGGAAAGGGTACCAGTGTTATGTATCCTAGGTTGTGGATATTCTCTCTTTTATACAGATGTCTGGAAAGAAGTAATGAACTCAGAGTGGGTACCTCGGTGTGTGCTATATCAGTTATGTATTAGTGTTGGTTGTGAGTTAACGTTGGTTGCCTTGGTGGCGGTTGGTACGTCTTTCAAAGACAATAGTGTTTTCGAGTCCTTTGTGACGACATGTGAGGGTTGAGTTCTGATGCTCACTTGGGTGATATCATATATGTTTGGTGTTGGTTGGTAGTCTTGGGACTAGTACGGTTTTGGAGTTAGTTATAACCTTGGTCAGTCAGGTGTAAGGGATGTTGTGTTGTGGTATGACTTCCCTCGGGGTTGGTGAAGTCAGTTAGGCCATTTAGGCCATGAGTTGTTCATTGTAGATGATGTATGATTGGTTGGTATAGGCGTGGTTGTTTCTTGTAGTTGGGTGAGACAATTGGTTGAATACTAGGTAGAGTTATTATTGTTATGAGCAATTTGGTAAGGTATGAGGTGTATTAAGAGATTGTGGATGGTGTGATTGGTTTTGAGTTAGTGTTTGGGTGATGGGTTGTCGCGATAGGCTAGTCTAGGATTGACCTAGTAAACTGGTACGACGTGATGTAGGGATGTATGCAAAGGTAGAGTATTTCTTTATTCTGGGTATAGAGAGAGTTAGAGTTACTAGCATTTTGAGAATAACATATGGTTTTGTTGGGTATAGACTTGTACCTTAATTGTCGGTAATGTTAGCGGATCTTAGTATTATCGGGTTGGTTGTTTCTTGTGAAACAATGTTAGTCCCTTATCGTAGCATTGGTTGTTAGTGTTTGGTGGGTGGTGTGTTTTGAACACCTTGTGTTGCATTTCAGGTAATGGTACTGCGAACGTTTCCTAAGTTCTAGAATTTATTTATTGCATCTGGGTGCGAGAGATGTGTACCTCAATTCTGGTTAAGTTAAGAGATGTTTTCGGAAGGGTTGGTTGGGTATGTAACCCATGTTTGGTGGTTGACCCATGTGTAGGGGTCACAGTGGTTTAGTGTTTATTGGTCGAGGTTTGGGATGACGGTGAGGAAGTGACTGTCTTCGAAGATGGGTTGTGTTGTGGCTCATGTAGTGTTCTAGGTTGGTTTAGAGAGTTGTTGGGGATATAGTGTTCTATGACTCGGGTGGAGGAGGTTGAGAACTTCTTTTGTTCTTCTGTGGAGTTAGGATAGTACAACTTTGAAAGCCTTGTAAGTGTTGTGTGTATGTATCAGGGTTTGGTTCAAGGTAATTGTTTAGTAAGTATTAGCAACTAGTGGATTGACCAGGGGACTTTGTGTTTTGGTTGTACTCGTATAATGGGTGATGGGATAGAATGTGGATTAAAGAGTTGACTCTATTTGTCATTGATGGATGGAAGTGTTGTGTTTACTTGTTGTTCGGTTTGGGTTGTTACGTGGTGTCGGTGGCGTTGTAGCATGGGAGACTTTTACGAGTTAGGTTGGTACGAGAGAATCAATAGGCGAATTTCATTGTTGTGAATTCGGTCGAGGTTGTGGTTACACTAGTAGAATGAGGGATTTAGTACTGAAATAACCCATTTGGGTTTAAGGGTGAGATGTTGTGTAGTAAGTAATGGGGTTTTACCTTATGTGACATGTAACGGTACATGGTTTGTGTGTACATGGTATGTGGTTTGTGTGATTGTTTTAGATATTGTTGTTAGAAGGGTATTGGTCATGAGACGGTCCCAGAAGGGTGCCTCGGTGGGGCAATAGTGTGGTTAATGTATGAATTGAGTGGTTGGAGTTCAATAGTGCTGGGTCACGTGGGTGTGAGTTTTGTTGTTTGGTTTAGGGATTGGAACTCCAGAAGAGGTGGTAAGATTGTATGGAGTGATTGGTGCGCTCTGTCAGAGTTACTTTGACCTTATCGGTCCTTATGTGTGTGGTGTGATGAGTGTACATTGACTTGAGGGGGTGTGTTGTGTTTTAACTTGAGAAGTCCATTTCGGACTCAAATGTGAAGTGAGGATGTGCATGCCATTTCGGCAAATGTGTGATGGGTGAATTGAGAACTAGAGTACTGTAGGTTAACTTTGAGGAATCCAGAGTGATTCAACGAACATGTGAGGTTGTGTATGGAACTCCATTTCGGAGTTAGTGAGGTTGGGCAAGATGTTGATGTTGATGTCGGGTTATGTAAAGTTAAGTGGTATGTTGGTGTTTGGAGGCTGGTGTGGGATAGTGGTGTTAGATAGTTGATTGGTTAGTATTTGGGTTGGTTGATATATCGTTACCTCAGAAGTAGGTTGGAATTGAGGGTTGTGTAATTGAATGGTGTCATTGTGTGGCATGTAAGTCCTGTGCGGACAATTAGGATGTTGTTTTGAGTCTGGGGTAACTTGTTTGGGGTTACGGTTGTAAACTTTGGTCATGTGAGCGCTTTTGCACCATTGTGTGATTGGTGGGTGTGAATTTTCTTTACTCGTGTTATATTGTGTTGTTGGCACTTTAGAAATTTTCCAGGGATTTTTTTATCGTGGAAATTGGTGTTGATTTTGTGACGTCACCGTGGGTGTGATGAGTTTTGTGACTGTGTTGTGGTTCATTGGAGAAACGCTAAGGAATGATTTTGAGGAAAACAAAAATCTTCTTTTTGATGTTGTGGCCTTGGATGGTCTTTTTGAACTAAATTGGTTTTGGTTGGAAATGTAAGTTTTTGGTTTAATAAAAAGCTTAATTCAAAAATAAAAAAATATTAAATAAAATAAAATAATATTTTGAAAATGAAACTAATTTTGGTGTTATTAGTAACACTTGTCGTTTCGGAAAAAGAGTTTGAAAATCCCTGAGTTTTGTTGTGGACAGTTGAAAATGTGTTTGGGTTGTGACGGTGTGAGTTTAAACACCTTTCGGGAAAGCAGGGTGTTTTTGAAACAAATGGGGAAAATAAGGAATTTTCTTTAACCTAAATGGGGTATCATAAATATTGTATTGGGAAGTCGTGTCTTGACCTAGCTTGAGTTGCTAGTTAGATGTTGTATGTTTATTTTTGTAAGGACTTAGAATTGTCGGGCATTGATGTGCCATAACGTTGTTAGGATTAATCGAGTTTTGTTTTATGTTCTCGTGCTACGAGAGAGTTGATTAGGAGCTTTGTGTGCTAGTAGCTTTCTTATTCTCCTTGTTCGAGCATTGAGTACTCGGTAGCTATTTGGGTATTGTCGGTGGTTGAGGCGTAGATCGCGTCTTTGAGTTCAAGGAATTCTTATTGTTGTTGTGGTTGTTGTTGTTTCTTGTCTCGTAGACCACAACGAGTTATGTGGATCGAAGGGTCATCAATGAGATTTTCTTACCATTCTTGGTGTTTGGGTGTCTTCGGGACCTCAAGATGTTGGACCACCCCAAATAGATCTAAGCTTGGGTTAGCATTGTGTTTCTTTTATAGATTGGGTGGCCTTTTTTGTTTTGGCGTTTCTAAAATTTCAGGGACAAAATTTCCTAAGGTGGGGAGGTTATAGCACTTGTGTCCTTTAAACTATTGGATAGTGTATTTAATTCCTTTATTTTCACTTTGGTAGTCTTTGGAGTTGTTATATTTTGGTTTTGGAGGAGTACAATTCGATTTGGACTTGTTGGGATTGTTTGTTCGCACTTGTTTTTGTTGAAAAGTTCTTTGGGAACTTGGAAAATTTGTTCTGGTGTCGACATTAGTCTTTCCAGGGGTCGACACCACCCTGCTGCCTTGGTCATAGTGTCTCTACTGGTTTATAAGGTTGATGCCATGACTACCAGCGTCGACCCTTGTTTGCTGTTGTGTTCTTAGTGTTGCCACTAAAATATAGGGTCGACACCACTGGTTCATAGGGTCAACCCTTGTCTACTGCACACATTAGTGTCTCAGCTTTTATTCTTGAGGGTCGACACCACTGTCTTGAGGGTCGACCCTTGTGAGTTATTTTCAGAAATTTTGGTTCAATTTTGGGCCCAACTTTTGGGGGTTTTGACTTATTCTTTTCATTGACTTTAGGGCTATTATTCTAGCACTATAAATAGACCCAAACAAACTTTTCTCATTCACTTTTTCTTTTTCTTTCTCTCTTTTTCCTCTCTAAACCATGAATCCCTTTCTCTCTCTCTCTTAGAAACTCAACTTTTCTTACATAGATCTCTAGATCTACTTGGTTGAAGACATCTTTTCACCTTGGTCCTTTGAGAAAGGTTGTAGATCTCAGCAAGGGCTTTCTTTTGATCCAAGAGTTTCATGGTTTCATTGATTTTGAGTTTTTTAGAGTTCTCCTCTTCGCTTCAAGAGGTAAGGTCTATTTCATTAACTCAAATATAAGTTTGGTAGCATATTTGTGGCGTATTTTGTTATTTATATTTGGTAATCGTTTAGTATGATTTTTACCCTAGTTATTTGCTATTTCAAAAGATTTATGGATTTGGGTGTTTTGGGTTAAACTTAGGGTTTGGATTTAAGATGTAAAAGAGAGATTTTTCAAATGAGTTCTTCAACAAGGTTATGATTTTGTATTGGTGGTTGAGATATGCTGACATGGTGGCTTTCCTTTACTCAAAAGTGATTTTGAAAGAAAATGAGATTTTGTTCTAAAACCATGGGTTTTGGTTTGTGTTGGAAAACAATGAAAAATGATGTTGGTCTTGTAAGAGATGGGAAGAAAAGGTTGTGAAATTTTGAAAATGGTTGTTGTTACTCTTTTGGAAAATATATCTATATTGATATCTTTTGATTATTGCATTAGAGATAACTGTTTTGGCTATCGGTGGAGGATAGCATTGCCGTGTGTTAGAAATTGCATGTGGATTAAGCAATTTGAAATCATTCATATCATGGAGCATGTAATGGATTTTGGAAATTGAAACTGTATGTTTTGGAAAGAGGTTTTGGAAATTCTCACATTATGTTTTGGAACATTTGCATTGTTTTAGAAAAATAATATTTTGAGTTACATGTATTGTACTATTGAAAAGGGTAAATAAAATTTCAGAGACGAAATTCCTTAAAGGGGAGGTTATAGCTATCCGGGCTTAGACCTTTATTGCTTTCAAATTCGGGAAACCATATCTATAACGGTCGTCCTTCCCTTTTCTCTTGTTGGATTATGGCTTGAGGGTTGACACCATCCTTGTTAGTGTCGACACTGCCTTCTTTTCTTTGTTTTGTTCTACTCCTGGGGTCGACACCAACCTCGACACCACCTTGTTGTTGTGCTCTTGGTGTAGCTACTGAAATTTGGGGTCGACACCAGTCTTAGTGGTGTCCACACTTACCCTGCTATTGACCTCTGGGTTGACCCCAGTCTTGGTGGGGTTGACCCTTCCATCGCTGCTTTGTCTTGGGTTACATACTAAAATATAGGGTCGGCATCTCGAGTTCTTAGGGTTGACCCTCCCCTTGCTATTTTTGTTTTGGGTTGCATTCTGAAAAATAGGTTCGACACCACTGTCTCCTAGGGTCAACCCTCGTTTACTGCAAAAGATTAGTGTCTCAGCTTTTCTTTCTAAGGGTCGACACCACTGTCGCGAGGGTCGACCCCTGTGAGTTATTTCTAGATTTTTTGTTCAGTTTTGGGCCTTACTTTTTGGGGGTTTGACTTATTCTTTTCTTTGACGTTAGGGCTATCATTCCACCACTAAAAATAGACCCCAAACACACTTTCTCACTCACTTTTCCCCCCTCTCTCTCTCTCTCCTCTCTAAACCGTGATTTCTCTATAGACCCCAAACACACTTTCTCACTCACTTTTCCCTTTCTCTCTCTCTCTCCTCTCTCTAAACCGTGATTTCTCTCTTTTCTTTCAAAACTCAACTTTTCTCACCTAGATATTTAGATCAACTCACTTAGAGGTACCTTCTCATATTGGTCCTTTCAAATAGATTGTAGATCGTCACAAGGGCTTCCTTTTGATCTCAGTGGCTCGTGATTTCGTTGACGTTGAATTTTTCCGAGTACTTCTCTTCCACCTTCTAAGCTTGAGGTAGGGATTCTCCGCACTTCCTTATGAGTTTTAATTTAGTTATTTGCTTTTATAAAACCACTTTGTGAAAGAAATGGATTTTTGAACAATCTTGGGTTTTGGTTTGAAAACAAAAGAGGGGTTTTCAAATGGTTTATCGGAAATGATTGTGGATAGATATTTATTGTTGAGATGGGATGAAAAGATGGATTTTTACCTTGGGAAATGGTTTATTAAAAAAATAGGGTCTTACCCTAGAAATCTTAAATGTTGACTTTGTTTTTGATAAATGGAGTAAAATGTTGAAATTGTGAACTTGGGTTGATGTTGATGAGGATGGTGGAGTTGGGTATGTATTATCACTCACATCTTGGAATTTGGAAAATTTATCTTTATGAAAATTATTTATTGTCTAGAGATATCTATTTTAGGCTATCGGTGGAGGATAGCTATGATTGTTGTAGAAATTGCATGAGAACTAAGTAAATCAAAACTATTTTCTCATCCATTTGCATTGGGCATTGTTGCATATCATTACATTGAAAATGTATATTGTTTTAAGAAAAATGGTGAATACTTGGTGAATCTAGGTAGGGGTTGTGGTTACAAGGTTAAGTTGGCATGTGTGTCCTTGGTGAAAGACTAAAAAGCTGCGCAGATTGGTGTCGAGCCTTTCGGTTAATACCGATAAAAATAACAAATTGGTAATACTTGTATAATCTACTTGCAGACACATACCTAGAGATTCACAGAGTTGTATTCACAGTCTAGTTTTCTATTGAAAGGGAAATGTTTCATGAATGGTGATATAAACCGGGCATTGCATGGTTTGAAAGATATATAAAATATTTTGTCACAAGCATTGCATATGCATTTCACCCTTATATCTTTGTTAATATTCATATACTGTGTTGGATTATTTCTATTGGGTTTTGGCTCATCTTATATGGGAAAACCATTTTCAGGTGCTGATGATATGTTTTCGCCAAGACAATAGCTTGGGAGGACTTAAAAGCAAGAGCTTCATTTTGTGTATTTTTGTTGCATTTATTTGTACAAGCCTAGGGCTTTAACTGTATTGGATTTTCCATGCATTTTGTTGTAACCAAGTACTATCTTGGAAAGTTGTAAGCCTTTAGGGCATTATCTTAATTGTTCACCTTTCATTTTACTATGTAACATATTCTATAGATTCAGGGTTAGAGTTGTGAATGTATAACCGTATATGTTACTCTTTTGTACAAGATTAATGGAAGATAACTATTTTATCATTATTGTTATTTATTAATGCTATGGATGGGTATGTTATATTTATTTCGGGGCGTTACAACTTGGTATCAGAGCATACCGAGTTTGAATACTCTAGGTACGTGGGAAGTGGTTCTTACCATAATGGGTTTATCTTGCTTGATAGAGAAAGTTATATGGTGTGCTATTTGATAACATGCTTATATGACTAAGAGGGTATGGAATTTAATTTCAAAGATGTTGATTGGGTCCACAGGTTTCTAGAGGTCTTGTTAGAAGAGCATTTGATCACTGCTATTTCTAATTGGAACTTTGGCAGCGCCGCAGAACAATCATTTTCTAGAAAGGAAGTTCGTATGTGTTTATGTGATTATGTGCTTATGTGGAGTGAATTATATGTTGTCTACCACATTAAGACACGAGTGAGTTAGCTTCGGTACATTTGTAAATGTGCTAATCTCTGGTGTTACCTTTATTAGGATGTCAGGACGTGGGCATGGTGGTAGTAGGCATGGCAAGCCTAGATGGTAGGAGGTGCCATAATCGGATGATATTCTAGCGCAAGAGGAAGGGGTTTTTCAGGCCAATGTGGCCGAACTGGTTGGTCAGCAGGCCATGGGCGCTTTGGCCCAAGAAATAGCCGAAGTGTTGCGGGAATTCATGAACATTCTCAGGGCTGAGAATCAAGTCCAGGCCCATGTTGCTGAGATAGGGCCGTCCTTCTTGAAGAGGGAATTCTTCCAGTCTAATCCGGACGAGTTTATAGAGGATTCAAAAGAGCCCTTGAAAGTGAATGAATGGCTCGAGCAGATGGTGAAGACGTTCGAGATGCTTAACATTGAGGATGATAGGTTGAGAGTGACCTTGGCATTCTTCCAACTGAAGGAAAATGTAGGTCAGTAGTGGAAGTTTGTGCGAGGATGCACTGGAGGGACTTGGGAGGCTTTTGTTAATGCCTTCTAGGACAAGTTTTTACCTCCCATTGTCAGGGAGAAGTTGAGGAAGCAGTTTTTGAAGCTCAAACATTGAACACACCGATAGCCGAGTTTAAGGCTACCTTTACTAGCATGTTAAGGTTTGCACTAGAACCGGTAGTGATAGTGGAATGCCATTGCTTGGAATTTGAGAAGAGGCTGAGGACCGGACTCCTTTTCAAGGTGGTCATGTCCATGATTAAGTATTACGGTCGCCTTCTGGAGGCAGCAGCTCACTTAGAGACCGTGATCCAGACAGAGGAGGAGTAGATGAGGGGCTCGAGGTAGAAGAGTTAGGAGGTTCAAGGAGAGACCCAGGACAGTAAGAGGCAGAGGGGTTCCAACCTACAGCAATCCTAGAGAGCGTAGTATAGGTCAACTTTTACTATACTGGGTTCCGGGTCAGGGAGAGGTGGTTAGAGAGGGATCACATGTTTCAAGTGTGGCTAGCTGGGTCACAAGTTTATTGTTTGCCCGAAGAAGGGAGGGGTGCAGCAGTTTGCACCATCAGCGACTCATTCTCAGAGCCAGGGTCAGGAGAGAGGGCAGCCACCTACTTGTTATTAGTGTGGGCAATTGGGGCACATAAGGAGGTGTAGACACCCCATTTTTGAAGGCCCTTTAAGACTTAGATGTTCTTGCAGGTATATCCGATGGTGAGTCTGATTGCTCACCGAACGCTCGAAGTCTGCGGTAGAACGCCACAGGTTTGAGTTTTCCAAACCCTGCATCCTTCCTGCTTCTTCTTTGGACCATGCTTAGGTATTTTCAGCATGAGGATATTGATGGCCAGCCGGCAATCCTTGAATGCAGCCAGCCATGGCTTTTGGCTTGCCGGCCATTGATATGCTTGTCGGCCATGAATGAAGCCTTGCCAGCCATCACTGATGGTCGGCCGACCATTAATGTTTCCAGGAGATATTTTGTGATATTTTGTGCATGCTGTATGCACAGGTTCATGCATCTTCTAACACGTGTGTGGCTGAATCTTTGTGAAGGGAATTTGCATCTTCTATATATATGACCCCTCTCCTGCATGTTGGGGGGTTAGAAAATTTGAAGACAAAAAACTTCTCTCTCTCTCTCTCTCTCTCTCTCTAGATTTCTCCATCTCTTGTTTTGTGCCTTAAAGTCTAGTTTCTCTACACTTTTGCACATGAACCCTTGATCAAACTTCACCACCTTGGAGCTGAGGTCTCTTGGAGTTTTCTTTGAGCTCTAGAAGAGGATTTTGGCTTGATTTAGCTTGTTTTGTTGCTTAAATTGTACCTTGTCTTCAAGAGGTAGAACACTTGTATTTTACTCTTGTTTTAAATACTTGTTTTTCCATCTTTACATACTATTTTTGAGCTAGTTTTGACTTCCAAAAATCTCTGTTTTTATGGTTTAAAAATGGTAGTTTAAAGGCCCCTTTTGAGTTAGGGGTGGTTCACCCTTTTGCTACTTGGTTTTCTTAGGCTTTTGTGCCATCTTTTAAGGCCTTTAAATCAACTTTTTTTTGGCCTTTTAACCACTGAATTTTAGAAGTTTTTCAGTGGTAAAAACCATGTTTTGAAGTCCAAAATTGAAGGGGTTAGCCCCCCCTCCTTGTGTCTTGTTTGTATGCCTAGATAGCTTCAGATGTTAGCATGTTTTTCTAGCAATTTGTAGCTTAAGTTCAGCTTTTTTTTGCCTCTGTTTTGACCTATTTTCGCTCTGTTTTGGGCTGGTTAATTCAGTTGAGGCTTGTATTGCATAGTTGTAGGGTTAATTCCTTCACTAGCTTATTGTTTTAGGCCTTTAAACATGAGTTGCTTGAGTTGGTTGCATGTTGCAGTGTCATTTTGCATGTAATTTCAACATATATAGCTCTGTCACTGTCATGACCCGAACCCGCCCCTATGGGTTAAGGACATAACCGGCCAGTAATCCTGAGATTACTTACGGCCTCAAACCTTAACAGACATAACTCATCAGAGTAAAGGGGCCAAACGGAAGCAAAAATTTAAAACTTTGTCCATAGAGCCGTGCTTATATGCACTCAAAACAAACCATGCACATATACGTTAATAACCCACAACAAATACAATATCACAAAATCCTTTACAGATAGGATCATCCAAACTGAGTCAACCCATATCAAAACTATATACAGATGTACACAAAGTCCTTGCCAACAAGACAAAATATAAATACATAACAAAATGGCAAGGATGGGTCTCATACGTGAGACACAAGGCTGACTCTCCAAAACTCATGTTGTTCCTGGCAGACTTCACTGGGGCTGGGTTTGGACTTCCCTCGGCTCACCTACAAACACATGAATGAGCATGAGCGACAGCCCAGTGAATAATATCGAATACATAAGTTACATAAGCAATATGAAGAACAACATGCTCCGAACGGCCTTGGGCCCAATGCATATTTCTGCTTAACATGTATACACTTATACAAAATTCAGATCAATGACTGTAGTTCCGAACATACTGGCCTTTGGCCCAATCAGATTTCCATTCATGTCAAAATGGCCTTCGGCCCATTCATTTACGTCAAAACGGCCTTCGGCCCATACATTCGCGCCAAAACGACCTTAGGTCCATTCATTTATGTCAAAACGGCCTTCGGCCCACTCATTCATGTCAAAACAACCTTCAGTCCATTTCTTTGTATCAAAACGACCTTCGGTCCATTCATTTCTATCAAAACGACCTTCGGTCCATTCATTTCTATCAAAACGACCATTGGTCCATTCATTTCTATCATGTCAAACTTTTGTCCACAATCCCAATTAGCGACTCATAAAGCTTATAAGGGAAATAAACAATTGGACATTGACAAGCTTTCAAATATCGATATTACTCACAGTGATCGGCTTGTGGATTCGCCCCGGAGCTTGACCCTACACATTCCATGAATACAAAAGGGTCATTAACAGTTCAATCCGTTCCTTAATTCACATATTCCTCTTTAGGCTTTATTCTTATCTCATTAACTCATTTACAATGCTTAACATATGCCTAAGAGTGATTACGAGTGAAAGAGAACGGAAGACGAAACTCAGAACGCATGAACAAAATTTCAGAAAACAGGGTCCCCGCTCGAGCATCAACTTCCCCGCTCGAACGGACCCTTAAGGCCTGCAAAAGTACTGGTTGCATGAAAAATACGCTCGAGCGTGGAATAGAGCGCTTGAGCGGAAAGCCTGTCTACAAAACTCCCCGCTCGAGCGTGAGATAGCCCGCTCGAGCGGACATCCAACTTTGCAAAAAGTGCTGGGAGCACGATTTTTCTGCTCGAGCGGCTCTTCCCCCGCTCGAGCGGATGTCAAAAATCTGGGTTTTCCAGATTGAGTTCTTGGGCTCCAATTCGAATTTCAACCAACAAAACATGCATGTTATGGCTCAAATCTCAAATATAGTTATGTTAACATGCCATAAACAGCAAAACACAATACAATGGAGCCCAATTCACAATTAATTCACATGCATACCCCAATCTCCCATTAACTCATTCTAATACAAACAAAATCATACATTCAAGCTCATATCTTAATTATTCAAACATGCATGCTAAACTTGATTTCATTTCCATCCCAAACAATGCAAATGGTGTTCATTCTCATGGAATACAACAAAAGCATGCTTGCATGTAAGATTTAACACCTTTATTTCCATGTTCAACTCAATACTTCCATGTTCAACTCAATACATGCTAGATTATGCATTTCCACAACAATTATATACATACATGCCTTCATTGACCTTCAATTGAACACAAGCAACTCAATTCCCTTACATTCAAACTAATTCATGCTCTTGACCATCTATTAAACTTGAATTCACAAGATGATGACTATAAATGCATGAATCACTCACCAAGGAGCTTTAATCTTCCCAATTTAGCAATACTTGAGCTTAATCTCCAAAAGGTCCAAGTCTTGAACCACAAATGCACAATTCTCTCCTCTCTCTCTCTAACAGCCGGCTCTCTCTCCCTTTCTCAAGTTTTGATCAGCCAAAATGAGGTCATAGGAGAGAATGGGATGTGTAGTGCTCAAATACAACAAACCCCACTAGCCACAATTAAAAATATTAACAATTTGAGCACAATGCCATTAAATAAATCAATTTAATCTGACCCGAATCAATTTTCAATTAAATTTCACCGTAGGCTCTAAAAATTACGCTAATCACAATGGCGTAATCAATTTCGGGTTCCGTGGCCGATAAGGCCCTCAATTTAATTTCCGAAGCAGATTATTCAAACAGATATTCCTACGGTGAACAGATAGAATTTCAAAATCACATATATTCACATAATGACACATAAAATCATGCTAAACACATAATCATACTCAAATTAAGGACTAATTAGCGTACTACGGAACAGGGATGTCACAGTCTTCCCCTCTTTAGGAAGTTTGGTCCTCCAAACTTAAGTTACCTTCGTCAGGAAACAAATGTGGATAGCGTAGTCGCATTCCTCCTCTTTTTCCTACATGGCATCCGTCCCATAGTGCTCTTTCCATTCCACTTTCACCATTGGGATGGACTTGCTTCTCAATTGTTTCACTTGCCGATCAACAATCCGTTCCGGCCATTCAGCATATTCCACATTTTCATTAATAGCAACCCGGTAATAATCAATCACATGAAATGGGTCTCGGAGGTAACCCCTCAACATCGACACATGAAACACATTATGGATTTGCTCGAATCCCGGCGGCAAAACAACTTTATAAGCAACTGGACCAAGCCTCTCCAAAATCTGAAACGGCCCAATGTAGCGGGGCGACAACTTCCCCTTTTTCCTAAATCTGACTTGGCCTTTCATCGGAGAAACACGGATGAATACATGGTCACCAACCTCATACTCAAGAGGTCTTCTCCGAACGTCTGCATAATTCTTTTGTCGGTCCTGAGCTGTTTTGAGCCTTTGACGAATAATCTTGATTTTCTCAGAAGTGTCTTGCACAATTTCTGGCCCAAGCAAAGCTCTATCCCCGACCTCTGTCCAACAAATAGGTGATCTACACCTCCTACCATACAAAGCCTCGTATGGTGCCATACCGATGCTGGAGTGGAAGCTGTTATTATAAGCAAACTCTGCAAGTGGCAAATAGTCTTCCCAACTGCCCTGAAAATCCAAAGCACACATGCGAAGCATATCTTCCAAAGTTTGTATCGTTCGTTCTGACTGCCCATCTGTCTGTGGGTGGAATGCAATACTAAATCTTAGTTCTGTTCCCATAGCTTCCTGCAAACTCTTCCACAGTCTAGACACGAATTTCGGATCTCTATTCGACACAATGGATACCGGAACTCCGTGTAAACGGACAATCTCATCAACATAAATGGTAGCCAATCTATAAGCGGTAAATATAGTTTTGACGGGCAGAAAATGTGCAGATTTAGTCAGTCTATCAACTACAACCCAAATAGAATCCATACCTCGAGAAGTCCAAGGTAGGCCAACAACGAAATCCATAGTCACATGTTCCCACTTCCATTCAGGAATAGGGAGAGGTTGAAGTAGACCGCCTGGTTTTTGATGTTCAGCCTTAACTTGCTGACACTGAAGGCACTTGGACACATATTCTGCAATCTCTTTCTTCATTTTAGGCCACCAATAGGTTTGTTTCAAGTCCCGATACATTTTATTGTTGCCTGGATGCATAGCAAATACGGATTTGTGGGCTTCATCTAGGACCCTCTTCTTTAGTTCCGGAATATCAGGGACACATAGTCGGTTTCGGAATTTCAACACTTCATTCTCAATGCCAAACTCTGCTTTCGGACTTGTCTCAAATTCATCAATCACCTTTCTGAGGAACTCATCCTCTTTCTGTTTCTGTTTGATTTTATCAACAATGGCCGGCTCGGCGGTAATAGCGGCTATCAATCAGCCCTGCCCACATACTATTACTTCAATTTCAGACCTCTCAAAGTCTTGCAAAATTTCCCTTTGTTCTGTAAGCAAACAAGCCATACTCCCTATTGATTTTCTGCTCAAGGCATCAGCAACTGTATTGGCTTTCCCGGGGTGGTACTAAATCTCAAGATCATAGTCTTTGATCAGTTCAAGCCATCTCCTCTGTCGCATATTCAGTTCTTTCTGTGTAAAGAAGTATTTTAGGCTCTTGTGATCTGTGTAGACTTCACACTTTGCCCCATACAAATAATGCCGCAAGATTTTCAAAGCAAAAACAACTGCGGCCAATTCCAGGTCATGCGTTGGATAATTCTTCTCATGTGGCCTCAACTGTCGGGAGGTGTAGGCAATAACTTTTCCGCTCTGCATTAACACACAACCCAAACCTTTATAAGACGCATCACTGAAGATTACAAAATTTTCCATACCTGAAGGTAGTGTCAAAATTGGTGCAGTGGTCAATCTTGTTTTCAGTTCTTGAAAAGCAGATTCTCTTTCATCATTCCATTCAAACGGTTGTCCTTTACGTGTCAATTGGGTAAGAGGTACAGCTAATTTCGAAAAGTCCTTCACAAACCTCCGGTAGT
The DNA here is from genome assembly GCA_030407325.1 of Camellia japonica. Lineage (NCBI taxonomy): Eukaryota > Viridiplantae > Streptophyta > Magnoliopsida > Ericales > Theaceae > Camellia > Camellia japonica. The sequence continues at coordinate 104,980,947 of JAPPVO010000019.1, forward strand.
ACCCAGCTAAGCCCATAAAACTGCGAACCTCTGTCACATTAGTCGGTGTAGGCCAATTCACAATTGCCTTTATTTTCTGTGGGTCCACTGAAATTCCTTCCTTGTTGATCACATGCCCTAAGAAAACAACTTCATCCAACCAAAACTCACATTTCTTTAGTTTAGCAAATAATTTCCTTTCCCGAAGTATTTGTAAAACAGTCCTTAAATGATGTTCATGTTCAAGTCTATCTTTAGAGTATATCAAAATATCATCGATGAAGACCACAACAAACTCATCAAGGTAGGTTTTAAAAATTCTATCATTAAGTCCATAATGCTGCCGGAGCATTAGTCACTCCAAACGGCATAACAAGAAACTCAAAATGACCATACCTCGTTCTGAATGTGGTTTTCTCAACATCCTCTGCCTTAACCTTCAGTTGGTGATACCCGGATCTCAAATCAATCTTAGAAAACACCTGTGATCCCTGTAGTTGGTCAAATAAATCATCAATACGGGGTAAAGGGTATTTGTTCTTTATCGTTACCTTGTTCAATTCAAGATAATCGATGCACAGGCGCAAGGTACCATCCTTCTTTTTCACAAATAACACCGGTGCGCCCCAAGGCGAAGTGCTAGGCGGATAAACCCCTTGTTAAGCAGGTCTTGCAACTGTTCTTTCAATTCTTTCATCTCGGCAGTAGCCATTCTATAGGGAGTCTTAGAAATAGGCTGGGTGCTGGCACAGTCTCAATAGTAAACTCTATCTCCCTGTCTACCAATTCCCCTGGTAATTCATTTGGGAACACATCTGGGAATTCTCTAACAATAGGAATATCATTCAATTCAACATTCACGGATTGTTCAGTCAACACATAGTACAAATAACCCTGGCACCCCTTCCTAATCAGTTTACATGCTTTCATTGCAGATATCAAATAAGGTGGAGGCACTACCCCATTACCCACAAACACAATTTCTTTTTGTTCTGGTGGTTTAAATACAACCCTTTTTGTCACACAATCTATGGTGGCACAATACTTGGTCAACCAATCCATGCCCAAAATTACATCAAAATGTCTAAAGTTCAAGGGCAATAAATCTACATATAAGATAGCATCCTCAATATGCATGTCACAAAACCGATATGTATAGTCACATAACACAGATTCTCCCGATGGAGCAGACACACACAACAAATATGGCAACAACTCTAGGGGTCTTTTCAATCTAGATGCAAATGTATATGTCACAAATGAGTGTGTTGATCCAGAATCAATTAATACAAAGGCATCCTGATTACATATTGAAATGGTACCTAAGACAACGGCATTGGCATTCCGTGTATCGCCCGGAACAAGCGCAAAAAACTCTCCCCTGTCTCACAGTATCCCCGGTAATAGCGGATCTCAAAGTATTTCCCGGCTTTGGAACTAATGCAATGGAACTATTTGCTATCTTTCCACCATTCTGATTACACTCTCGGGCCATATGCCCTTGTTTCCCACACTTGAAACAGGCTCCTGATGCACGGTAACAAACTCCACGGTGCCTTTTGCTACAGATATTGCACATGGGAGCTGTGTCTCAGGAAGAATTTGAAGTAGTGGAGGAGCCCGTGTTTTGCTTTTTCAGAAATTTCTTCTTCGAAAAGAAGCCTTGCCTTTTGTTACCCTTCCATTCTGTTACTGGCTTAGCTTGTCTAGCTATATTAGCCTCTGATATGATGGCCCTGTCAAGCACCCCAATATAGGTTTCCAACTTTAGAACATTCACCCTCTCTAGGATGTCACTGCGGAGTCCACCTTCAAAGTGCCTTGCCTTCTTATAATCAGTGTCAATCACGTGTGGTGCAAACCTGGCCAATTCAGTGAACTTGGCCTCATACTCAGCCACTGTCATGCTATCTTGCTTGAGTTCCATGAACTCGGCTACTTTCCTATCCCGAACGCATTGCGGGAAGTACTTGTCATAAAAGATCTCCAGAAATTTTACCAATCCACGTCTTTATGATTTTCTCGCATCAACATCCACCATCTTCTTGCTTCGTCTTCTAGCATAAAAGTGGCTAGGAGCACTTTCTGAGTCTCTGAACAGGGGAACACTTCAAATAATTTCTCAATGCCGAGGACCACGCTTCGGCTTTCAACGGATCTAATCCCCCGTGGAACTGTGGTGGTTTCATTTTCTTGAATTCCTTGGTGAGAGCTATTATCCGATCATCATTTTGATTATCTAGCACGGGTGGTGCCGGAAGTGGAGGTGGCGGGTGTGGTTGCTGCCACTGTTGTTGCCACTCCTGTTGCTGTCTCAAAGCTTCTGCCATTTCTTGGATCAATCTTTCCATTCTGTCTATTCTGGCAGTAGCGGACTCCTCTATCTCATCACCTCTAGTTCTCACCATCTGATTAAACTTGCATTATATTTCATACAAAAGATTCACAAATATGTATACACTAAGAGCACACATATTCAAATAATCGCAAAGCAAGTAAATTACAACTTATAGCACATAATTACTCAAATCAAAACACTTAAGCATATTCTCAATGCCTCCAAATTCATATTTATCACATGAATGCATCCTAGATCTTATCTAGACGCGTATTGCTCTTTTGGACAAGTGTGTGAGTTATTAACTCGTGCTCTGATACCACTCTGTCATGACCCGCACCCGCCCCTATGGGTTAAGGACATAACCGGCCAGTAATCCTGAGATTACTTACGGCCTCAAACCTTAACAGACATAACTCATCAGAGTAAAGGGGCCAAACGGAAGCAAAAATTTAAAACTTTGTCCATAGAGCCGTGCTTATATGCACTCAAAACAAACCATGCACATATACGTTAATAACCCACAACAAATACAGTATCACAAAATCCTTTACAGACAGGATCATCTAAACTGAGTCAACCCATATCAAAACTATATACAGATATACACAAAGTCCTTGCCAACAAGACAAAATATAAATACATAACAAAATGGCAAGGATGGGTCTCGTACGTGAGACACAAGGCTGACTCTCCAAAACTCATGTTGTTCCTGGCAGACTTCACTGGGACTGGGTTTGGACTTCCCTCGGCTCACCTACAAACACATGAATAAGCGTGAGTGACAGCCCAGTGAATAATATCGAATACATAAGTTACATAAGCAATATGAAGAACAACATGCTCCGAACGGCCTTGGGCCCAATGCATATTTCTGCTTAACATGTATACACTTATACAAAATTCAGATCAAATGACTGTAGTTCCAAACATACTGGCCTTTGGCCCAATCAGATTTCCATTCATGTCAAAACGGCCTTCGGCCCATTCATTTACGTCAAAATGGCCTTCGGCCCATACATTCGCGCCAAAACGACCTTAGGTCCATTCATTTATGTCAAAACGGCCTTCGGCCCACTCATTCATGTCAAAACGACCTTCGGTCCATTTATTTGTATCAAAACGACCTTCGGTCCATTCATTTCTATCAAAACGACCTTCGGTCCATTCATTTATATCAAAACGACCTTCAGTCCATTCATTTCTATCAAAACGACCTTCGGTCCATTCATTTCTATCAAAACGACCTTTGGTCCATTCATTTCTATCATGTCAAACTTTTGTCCACAATCCCAATTAGCGACTCATAAAGCTTATAAGGGAAATAAACAATTGGACATTGTCAAGCTTTCAAATATCGATATTACTCACAGTGATCGGCTTGTGGATTCGCCCCGGAGCTTGACCCTACACATTCCATGAATACAAAAGGGTCATTAACAGTTCAATCCGTTCCTTAATTCACATATTCCTCCTTAGGCTTTATTCTTATCTCATTAACTCATTTACAATGCTTAACATATGCCTAAGAGTGATTACGAGTGAAAGAGAACGGAAGACGAAACTCAGAATGCATGAACAAAATTTCAAAAAACAGGGTCCCCGCTCGAGCGTCAACTTCCCCGCTCGAGCGGACCCTTAAGGCATGCAAAAGTACTGGTTGCATGAAAAATACGCTCGAGCGTGGAATAGAACGCTCGAGCGGAAGGCCTGTCTACAAAACTCCCCGCTCGAGCGGACATCCAACTCTGCAAAAAGTGCTGGGAGCACGATTTTTCCGCTCGAGCGGACGTCAAAAATCTGGGTTTTCCAGATTGAGTTCTTGGGCTCCAATTCGAATTTCAACCAACAAAACATGCATGTTATGGCTCAAATCTCAAATATAGTTATGCTAACATGCCATAAACACCAAAACAATGCATTCACATGCATGCCCCAATCTCCCATGCATGCCCCAATCTCCCATTAACTCATTCTAATACAAACAAAATCATACATTCAAAGCTCATATCTTAATTATTCAAACATGCATGCTAAACTTGATTTCATTTCCATCCCAAACAATGCAAATGGTGTTCATTCTCATGGAATACAACAAAAGCATGCTTGCATGTAAGATTTAACACCTTTATTTCCATGTTCAACTCAATACTTCCATGTTCAACTCAATACATGCTAGATTATGCATTTCCACAACAATTATATACATGCATGCCTTCATTGACCTTCAATTGAAAACAAGCAACTCAATCCCTTTACATTCAAACTAATTCATGCTCTTGACCATCTATTAAACTTGAATTCACAAGATGATGACTATAAATACATGAATCACTCACCAAGGAGCTTTAATCTTTCCAATTTAGCAATACTTGAGCTTAATCTCCAAAAGGTCCAAGTCTTGAACCACAAATGCACAATTCTCTCTCCTCTCTCTCTAACAGCCGGCTCTCTCCCTTTCTCAAGTTTTGATCAGCCAAAATGAGGTCATAGGAGAGAATGGGATGTGTAGTGCTCAAATACAACAAACCCCACTAGCCACAATTAAAAATATTAACAATTTGAGCACGATGCCATTAAATAAATCAATTTAATCTGACCCGAATCAATTTTCAATTAAATTTCACCGTAGGCTCTAAAAATTACGCTAATCACAATGGCGTAATCAATTTCGGGTTCCGTGGCCGATAAGGCCCTCAATTTAATTTCCGAAGCGGATTATTCAAACAGATATTCCTACGATGAACAGATAGAATTTCAAAATCACATATATTCACATAATGACACATAAAATCATGCTAAACACATAATCATACTCAAATTAAGGACCAATTAGCGTACTACGGAACAGGGGTGCCACAGTCACATTCTAATTTGTTTCACTCTTTTAATTGATTTTGAGAGTTGTTTCAAGTTTGGGATTCTTTAAGCTTGAGATAGAGTTTATGCTTAACGGTTTAATCCTCTTTGAGGGTTCATTATCAACGGCATGAACTCTCTCTTGCCTTATATCATCCCTTGGTTGATACTTCTTTCTTTTTAGAGGACTCTCACCAGTGGACTAAACCAATTAAAGAATGAGTTGGTAATTTAAAATGAGTAAACAAAAGTGATAAGTAAAACTCGAGCAAGATAAGCATTTTGTGTTGCATTGCATGTGTTCAATCGGACGTTATATTGAACGCAAGGAAGATTGGAGCATTTCATACTCAAAGTGATGAAATGAGCCAATCTCCTTGGTCTTCATTGCCTTTGATCACACATGATAGGGTGATGGTCTTGAGTCTCTTTTTTTTTTTTTTTTTTTTTTTTTTTTTTTTTGCATACAATGAAATTGTATTTCTTGGTTCTTTGGCCATCATGCATTGAAAATGTTTGGTGTTTTGGAGCCAAGAGTACCACTTCTTGGAGATGTTTTGATGATAAGGAGTGGTACACAGTTCATACAACCTGTGAAACTACTTCTTTTCTGCTCTGTGTTGTGCTCTGCTGCAGCATAATGAAGTTGTTCATCAGTGGCCGGCAGGCTATACACTGATGGCCAGCAGCCTTTCATTGATAACTGGCAGTGCCCTTTTGCAGCAGGCACATGGCCGGCAGCCTTCATTAGTGGTCGGCCAGCCACTGATGTACTCTCAGAACTGTACCCCTTCAGCATACCAGAATTCAATTGTGCAAACAGAGGCAGTCAGCAGCAAAGCAGTGGCATTCCGGGTAGAAAACAAGCGCGCGCAAGTTCATTTGATGCGTCTCAAGTTTAACTAATTAGAACAGCGTGCCTATTGTTATTTTTGAGCTGGTTTTGTACTTAATTAATTTTGTTTAATTAATTAGCGCAATATGTATTTGATTAGCTTAGATTAGTTAATTGATTGTTGTAATAATTAAGTAGCTTAGCTTAGCTATTTCTTTAATTTGTTTTGTATTAAATAGCGTAGCTAGTTAGATTATTCATTTGGACCCTCCTTCGCGAGGGCATAATGTTGTAATAAGTGTGCATACATGTGTGCATGTCTTCCAACTCCACGTCTTTCTCCCTTTTATTTAATCGCTTTTGACGGCTAGATTAGGGACATGTTTTAATTAGCATACCGCACGCTTACATCCATTCACTTGTATTGCATGCACTGAGGCTTGGCGCATCATTCAAACTGCATTGTCAATTTCAATACTTCTTTGAATACGTGTTTCAAAGCATGCTATCACAGTGTTGAAAATACCATGATTAAGTAGCCCAGCCTATTTAGTCGTATTATTGCATGTGTTGCATTAGGCATCTTGTATAGTTAGGATCATGCATTTTTCTAACTAGTTTTTGTTTTGGCTTGGAGTACTTGATAAGTTTTATGCTTTAGCATGCTTGCATGAGTGTGATTGCATTATTGCCATGTTTTGCATGCTTGCCATAAGGCTATGTGCTTAAATGCTAAACTGCATGAATGCATGTGGATAAAGGCTTGTTGTTTGAATTGAAACAATTCAACAAATGCGCGTTTTAAGCCCACTTTGTTGAGTGGCAAATCATGTTTTAAGCCCACTTGAGGGTGGCAAATTCAAACCATTTTCGCAAACAAACATGAGTTGAATTGTTCCAAGTCTTGCAACTAGTCTATATTTGCATGTGTGCGTCACATAGTAAAGCTAGATTAATAACCAGAATAAGAACACATAATGTTTATAAAACATCATATCATGATTAGTAGAGGCCGATCTTTGATCGAGCAAGCGGGGGTGCTCATTTTAGGACCTTCCCCACTCCTACCCAAGTTCCCGAGCCGAGGCAACTTTGGTGATGACGGACACGTGGCCTTTGGCACGAGTCAGGGTTTCCTAAATTTTCCCAAAACAAAATATTCAGGTGGCGACTCTGTAATCTGGCAAAGCAGTCCAATTTTGGCATTATTTGATTTAAAATCAATTTTCCAAAAAGGTTTGCCAGATTTGGACTCTTTGGTGATTATCAGTTTCACATTGCACTTGTGAGACTAGATTCAGAACCGCCAGAATCCGAACTGTGAGGCCTTCTTTTCAAACCCTTTCTGAAAGACGGGGCGTAGAAAAAGGCTAGTCCACTGGAGGTTTTGCCCTTAGTCAGGTGGCGCATCTGGTGCGTCTGGCCAGATACAAACACAGAGCCTTCAGCCGGCAGAGTCAGTACAGGCCTCGAGAGCCAATTAACGAGCCTCTTCGGCTTAATCTGTGCATCAGACTTATTCTTCGAGGGGTAACTAGGTAGAGTAGAGACCTATAGGGCTTGTGTATGTTGTTACCACGCCAGATTTAGTGCCAGCACCTTTGATGGTGAGAGGTAACTTCTTGTTATATAATTTTATTGCCAATGTGTTGATTGATACGGGTGCATCTCATTCTTTTATCTCATCTGCATTTGCATCGACATTGGGGTTAGAAGTGGCTGGGTTAGCATTTCCACTCAGGGTAGAGTCACTAGTTGGTGGTAAGGTTGTGTTAGACCAGGGGTGTCAGGGCCGTGAGATAGAGGTCGCCGATCGTCGACTTCCTTTTTGTATTTGTATTGATTAATATGTTGAGCTTTGATATCATATTAGGTATGGATTGGTTTTCATCTTATCAGGCAGTTATAGACTGTTACCATCAGAGGGTTACTATATGTACCTCAAGTTGTGAATGTTTTTATTCCTTGGGGGACAAAGTTCTTGCCGATCTGTGTGGTCGAAGCGAGCTTAGTCTCCTACTTGCTACATTCTTGGGTGTTGAGAGTGATACAGTCATAGTTGAATTGCTGAGGGTAGTTTGTGAATACCTGGACGTCTTTCCTAAGGATCTCACTAGTTTACCACCTCACCGTGAGATCGTGTTCTCTATTGACTTAGTGCTTGGCACGACACCGATTTCCATAGCACTGTATAGATTTGCACCCGCCGAGTTGAGTGAGTTGAAGATTCAACTCCAGGAATTGTTAGATAAGGGCTTTATCCACCCCAGTATATCGCCTTGGACAGCACCGGCTCTCTTTGCCAAGAAGAAGGATGGTACATTGCGACTTTGTATTGACTATCGGAAATTGAACCGGGTAACAATTATAGATGATTTGTTTGATTAGTTAAAGGGGTCTTGTTGCTTTTCTAAAATAGATTTAAGATCGAGATATCATCAATTGAGAGTAAAGAAAGAGGATATCTAGAAAACGACATTCTGGACGCGATATGGCCATTATGAGTTCCTAGTGATGCCTTGTGGGTTAACCAATGCACCAGTCCTATTTATGGATTTGATGAATAGGATCTTTCGAGAGTTCCTGGATTGTTGTGTGGTCATCTTTGTTGGCAACATCCTGATTTACTCACCCTTAGAGGAGGAACATGAGAAACACTTGTGGGTTGTGCTTAAGTTGCTTAGAGCCCATAAATTGTATGCTAAGTTCAGGAAGTGTGAATTCTGGTTGAAAGAAGTCAAATTCTTAGGCCATGTGGTATCTGGGGAAGGAGTGACTGTAGATTCCTCTAAGATAGAAGCAGTGCAAGATTGGGAACAACCTAAAAATGCCTTTGAGATTCATAGTTTCTTGGGGTTGGCTGGGTATTACCGTCGGTTTGTGAACGATTTCTCTAAATTAGCCTCACTATTGACTAGGTTGATGAGGAAGGGAATCAAATTTGTGTGGAATGAGACTTGTGAGAAGTTATTCCAAGATCTTAAGGTTAGTCTTACCACTGCTCCAGTGTTAATTATCCCAGAGAGGGGTTTGGGTTATTCGGTATATTGTGATGCATCTCGGGAATGTTTGGGTTGTATCTTGATGCAAGTAGGGAAGGTAGTAGCCTATGGCTCACGTCAGTTGAAAACACACAAGAGAAATTATCCTACTCATGACCAAGAGCTAACAGCTGTAATCTTCGCCTTGAAGATTTGGAGACATTACATGTATGGTGAGGGATTTGAGGTCTTTTCTGATCATAAGAGTTTGAAGTATTTGTTTTATAGAAAGACTTGAATCTGAGGCAAAGAAGGTGGATAAAGTGTTTGAAAGATTATGATTTTCAGTTGCATTATCATCCAAGGAAAGCCAATGTAGTGGCCGATGCCTGGAGTAGAAAGACCGTTAGCAGTGTAACAAGCATTGCCATCCAAGAATAGGAGATGTTGGGTACTATTGGCGAGTTTGACTTACATTTTAGCGAGTCCGTTAAGTCGATGTAGCTTGCTTTTCATGCTCCTTTCAGATACGATTAGCCCTACAGTTCGGACTCCCATGGTTCTGAATCTGTTTTCACAAGTGCAATGTGAAATAGATAAATACAAATGAGTCCAAGTCCGACAATTTGCCAAAAATGGACTGCTTTGTCAAATTTCAGAGTCGCCACCTAAATATTTTTGAGAAATTTGGGAAACCCGTGACACATGCCAAAGGCCATGTGTCCGTCATCACCAAAGTGTCTTAGCTCGGGAACTTAGGTGCGAGAGGGGAAGGTCATGAATTGAGCACCCCACTCGCCTGATCAAAGATCGGCCTCTATTAATCATGATGTGATTCATATTTATATTATATGCTGTTGTTCCGGTTATTAGGCTATCTTTACTAAGTGACACACACAAATATAGATCAATTCACAAAATTTGGAATGTATTGATTTTATGTTTGTTTTGAAAAAAAGTGTTTTGAATACATGTCACTTAAAAAAGCCAGCTCGTATTGACATTGATCAAATTATTCCACGTTAAGTAAAAAGACCTTCATCCACCGCCATTCAAACAAGTATATCACTTAAGCACTTAGCTTCATGGAATATGCTTGCTATGGCAATAATTGCACACAATGCAACATGCCAAAGCAATAAGTGCTCACCTAATACTCAACCGAGGCAAGCCAGGAGAAACAAAATAGTTAGTTTAAAATGCATGATCCTAACAATACAAATGGCTAATGCAACACATGCAAAGATGCAACTACTCGGCCCAGCTACTAGCATGGCATGTGGATTTAAGTTGACAACATGCAGTTAAGCACATATTCAAATGAAGAATGTGAAATGACCACAAAGTTAGAATGATGCGCCGAGCCCAATGCATCCAAGATGAATGGATGCAAGTCATGGAAAATGCTAATTAAAACATGATGCTCTATACTATCCATCATAAGTGAGTAAATAAAAGGGAGAAAGAAATTGGGTTGGAAGACGTACACATATTATTACATACTTTGCCATCATGCAAGAGGGTCCGAATGTCCAAGTGTCCGGATTAGACTAACTATTATAATATCGAATGCATAACGAATAGCTAATTAACTATCTAATTTATTATAACAATTACAAAAACAAGAATTCACAAAGATCACAAGCACGCTGATGAAGACAGTGTTCAGAAACGGCTTTGTCTGCCCGACTACTCTATTTCACCCTCAGTTACTACCCTCTAATTCTGCCAAAAATGCTCTGTTTACCAAACATTGGAGCCTAGCCAGCCCCCAAGAGGCCTGGCCGGGTCCAAATAAGGTTGGTCGTGCCCTAATTTCATGCAAAAACCTTTTTTTATGCTTTGAGATGAAAGCAGTGCAGATAGAGTAGCTTTCAGCCCTAGTTATCCTTTGTGCTCTTCTCTGTCATGTGGAACTTCGAGAGAAGAATGGATTCAAATTGATGGCTTGATGAGTTCGAACACGATTTGGACAAAAATCAATAAATGCAATGAAAGACGACCACCCTTCCCTCCTCTCACGAATGTTCACAAAGGGAAGTAGGTACTCCTCAAGATTCATCAAGACACCATGAATTAATATGTGATGACTCTTGACGCAATGAATTCAGCATAATGTCCAGCCGAATCCAACCCATTTAATTCAACTTCCTTATGTCGGTTGAATTGCTTTTAAGCCAATTTTATTAATCCTTTTTTATATACCTTTCCATTACTTAATCAATTTGTCCAATAATGAGAGTTACATCCATAAAAAGAAGAAAAATGTCAAATGAGAAGTTGTTTTCGACATTAGAGAGACATAATGCCCTGATAATGAACCTCCGAAGAGATTAAACTATTTAGCATTGTGGGTGTCATTCTTGTGTGTAAACAACACTTTGTTGAAACAACTCTCAATGAAAGGAAAACCAATAAAGGAGGGAGGTTGCAGAAATGAGTATGCAAAGGGTTTATTAGAAAAGTGAGACTCTCTACATGGAAAAAAGGTAAAGAAGGCTATCAACTCGAATGGCTCAGTGTCTAAGGCTTAAACAACCGAAGCCCTGAGGAATTATAACACAACAAGCAAAGCATTCAAAGCATGAACTAATTAAATGAATTAAAATAACCGTAAACAGCTCCTAAAGTATAAAAAGCAGTAGCTAAAAGTGTGTTTAAAGGGCACAAAAAGATAGACAAAAGCAAGAGATACAAAACTAGTAAGCAAAAATCAAGGAGAGGTGGCTAATCCCTCCACTTTTGAGACTTTTAAACCATGTTTTTCAGCCCTTTTAAACTCTAAAAAACAGTGTAAAAACCAAAGAAAAGAGTGCAAGAACAAAGGGTATGAGCTATAAAATAAGGTGCAAGAAAGGGTGTTAAGCCTTTCTACCTTTGGTAGCTATTCAGCCCCAAATTCCAACACTTGAAATGGATCCAAAACAGTATAAAAACATAAGCAAGAGTTAGAATAAGACTGAAATGAAATCAAAGAGAAAGGTGGTAAGCTTATGCCTCTTGAAGAGAACAAGCTCTTGTTGTAAAACCAAACTCAATCCAAAGGCACTCTTAAGTTTGAATTATGATTCTCAAGCCTCAACAAAGACTCTAAGGCTTTGCTCTAAGGTTGTATATGGTGTATACATATAGTGTAAGGATGATAAGTTTGCTCAAAGATAACTTGCAAAGGAAGAAGGAGCTCTCAAGGGTGTATAAAATTTTTCAACCCTCAAAACAGTGACAAGGCCTCGTATTTATAGGATTTGAGCAAAATAAGTCGAAAATATCTTCAAAAATAGACAGCTAGCGAGCTCCTGCCTAGAACAGTGTTTATCGCCCAAAAGGCACGGCCGACTCCAAATGGCCATGGCCAGCCCCCAATAAGGCACGGCCGAGCCCTAATGTGGCTCCCCTGTTCCTCTGATTCAGGCTCAGTGTGTGTTGGCATGGTGCTAAAAAATGGATTTTTGTGGTATATAGGTATAAAAACAACCTGTTTATGGAAGGTTGAGATTTTTGAGAGCTAAAAACCATGCGAATCCAGGTGGGCCCATCTGAGCAAGAGATCGAGTTTCACGTACTGGACGTGCCGGTGACCTTTAACCTGCTAGTAGGGAGGCCTTGGTTACATCACATAAAGGTTGTCTACTCCACCTTCCATCAGATGTTGAAGTATCCTCATGAGGGAGGAATAGCAACTATTTTTGGGAACTCATCCATCCATCCGCCTCCAAAGGTGACTACACCGATGTTAGAGATCAATTATGGTAACGAGGATGTATTCCTCTCAAGATTCACTCTAGCGAAAGCCTGAGTAGTGCAAACAATTTTGGCCGTGGACGAAGGCATGTATGCCAGTGCCCAGTCCATCTACTTTATGAACAAGTTGTGACATATTCCGGGAATGGGGCTCGGAAGGAGTGGACGGAAAGGTGTTGCAGCACTGGCAGAGGTGCCACATAACCCGCATGCCTTTGGATTGGGCTATATGCCCACCAAATAGGACTGGATAAGAAAAGGGGAAGAGATGAGGGCAGAGCCAAGGCCAAGAGAGCTGGAAAGCATTATGAGCTCATCCATAGGCCAATCTGGGGGACATTGAATGGCCGTTTTGTTAGAGAGGGAGAGGATTTCCCTTTCTGTGGCTTTCCTGAGCCTTGGGTAAATTCCTCAAAAAAGTGTGTCCCCGGATTCGAGATTTTCTTTGACCATCAGTTGCAAAACAGTGATGAAGAAAGGGCTAAACCAAGCATCAACGCTAGCCGGAGCAAAGAAGATGACTCAAACAATAGTGAGGTTGACATAGGGGCAATGCTAGCTGATCTCTTGATAGATCCCGCGATCGACACAGAGAACTTGAGGGATAACTTTACTGTTTTCATGATCGGGGAGGAACCAAGTGTGGACCTAACCAGTGGTATTCTAGGTGCATTGAGGTCACCATTTCTCACTTGGCAGTTGGAGAAGGGCTTTCTTCCCAGCTCGAAATTGGATAATTATGAGCCAGAATCTAATTCCACTGAGTCTACGGAGTCGTGATCAGATTCGAGTCAGTCCGGGGAGTCCGAGTCTGGCATTCCTGGAGGTGGTAACCAGGATGCCAAGGTCCTGTCGAGGTCCTCTTTTTCTTTTGCTTTTGAGTCTGTTGTAACTAAAGAGCCGGAACTTATGAATGAGAACACTACAAATTCTGTGTACTACTATATACTACTGATTTATTGTATTGACCAAGATTTTCAGAATTTTAACAAAAACGAAAGGAAAAAATTCCTTTGGCTTTGAAAAACTTGATTAATCGAGAGAGGAGAGGCATGCTAAGCCTTGTATTGATTAAATCATTGTCATTAATGTGGGTACTGAGAAGGATCCACGCTTGGTCCAGATCGGGTCCACGTTGTCTTCGGAGGAACACAAGCATTTAATCACTTTATTAAAAGATTTCAAAGATGTTTTCATGTGGTCCTACGAAGACATGCCTAGAATCGACCCTGAAATTGTACAGCACCGGATCCCTCTTGACCCTGAGGCCCGACCAGTCAAACAGAAACTACGCAGAATTTGTCCAAATTGGGTATTGAAAATCAAGGAAGAGGTCACCAAGAAGATTGATGTCAGATTCTTGTTAGTATCTGAGTATCTGACTTGGTTGGCCAATATCATCCCAATTCCAAAGAAGGATGGCAGAATTAGGGTTTGTGTTGACTTTCGGGACTTGAACAAAGCGAGTCCGAAGGACAACTTTCCACTACCGCATATTGATGAGTTGGTAGATTTCATCGCTGGCCATGCTTTGCTTTCGTTTATGAATGGGTTTTCTGGGTACAATCAAATTCTGATGGCACCGTAAGATAGGGAAAAGACTTCTTTCACCACACCATAGGGTACGTACTGCTACTGAGTCATGCCTTTTGGGTTGAAGAATGCTGGGGCTACCTATCAGAGGGCTGCGACCACCATTTTGCATGACATGATCCACAAAAAGGTTGAGGTGTATGTGGACAACATGATTGTCAAGTCCAAAGTGCGAGATGGCCATTATATCGCACTAGAAAAATTCTTTCAACGGATCAGGAAATACAAATTGAGGTTAAAATCCATAGAAATGCACCTTGGGCTTAACGGTAGGGAAAATGCTGGGATTTCAGATAACGCAGAGGGGAATTGAAGTAGATCCTTCCAAAATTAAGGCCATCCTAGAAATGCCACCACCAAGGACTGAAAAGGAGGTGCGCGGCTTTCTGGGTAAAGTGCAATTCATAAGATGGTTTATTTCCAAATTAACCTTAACTTGTGAACCACTATTTGGTCTCCTGAAGAAAGGGAAGAAGTTCTAATGGGATGATCGATGTCAATTTGCCTTTGAGCAGGCCAAGCAATACCTCCAGAATTCGTTTGTGTTGTCACCACCAGAGCTGGAGAAGCCTCTGATTCTGTATTTGTCTGTAATGGATTTGACCAAGGGGTGCATGTTAGCTCAAGAATCTAAAGATAAAGTGGAGAAGGCCATCTATTACTTGAGCAAGAAGATACTGGACTATGAGACCCGCTACACTCCCCTAGAGAAAGCTTGCTTAGCCTTGGTATAGGCTACCAGGAAGTTGAGGCACTACTTGTTAGCTCACTTTGTAATTCTGGTTTTGATATTAGATCCCATCAAATATCTCTTTGAGAAACCAATGCTTATGGGTAAGCTAGCTCGTTGGTTGCTTCTTCTCTCTGAATTTGATCTCAAATATGTCACGCGCAAATCTGTAAAAGAGAGAGTTGTAGTGGAATTCTTGGCAGATCACCCAGTAGAAGGAGATGAGGCGTGAAATACATGTTCCCAGATGAAGACATTTGCAAGTAGAAGAGGAAACATGGACGATGTACTTTGATGGAGCGTCTAATCAGTACGGTTATGGGATAGGTGTGTTGCTGATAGCACCTGATGATTCCTATATACCCCTAAACAACGAAGCGGAATATGAAGCGTGTATTGCTGGTCTAGAAGTTGCGCTAGAACTAAAGGCAATAAGGTTGGATGTTCTCGAAGACTCGAACTTGGTTGTGTCTCAAGCAAACGAAGATTGGAAAGTCAAAGAAGAGAACGTGATGATTTACCATCAGACTCGGGCTATTCTGATTCCGAGGTTTGAAAAGCTAACATTTACGCATCTACTGAGAGAGAACAACTGGTTCGTTGATGCTTTGGAAACTTTATCTTCTATGGTGGACATCCCGCTAGGAGTGAAGATACATCCAATCATTATCGAACAGAAATACACATCGGCCTATGAGACCATTGCCGCAATAGATGAAATTGAAGACAAAAACCCATGGTATTACGACATTTGGAACTTTCTGGAAAAGGAGACATATCCACCAAGGGCAAATGCCAAAGAAAAACGGGGAATATAGCGTCTGGCCGTCCAATTTATCATCTACAGAAATAAACTGTATAAAAGGGGTCATCTGGGAATGCACAAGTTGTGTGTGGAGGAAGAGGAATCGAAGCGTCTTATGGAGGCTATTCACGGAGAGGAGTGTGGGGCACACATGAATGGTAAGATGCTAGCCTGGAAGATCCTCAGACAAGGTTATTACTAGTCAACCATGGAGAAGGATTGTATTGGTTTTGTATGGCGATGCCACAAATGGCAAATCCATGCCAATCGCATGAACATCCCACTATCAAAACTTTACAATATGACCTCACCATGGCCTTTCTCAGTCTGGGGAATCGACGTTATCGGTGTAGTCTCGCCAAAGGGGTCAAATGGACATGAGTTCATTTTGGTGGTGATTGACTACTTTACGAAGTGGGTGAAAGCTCAGTCTTATGCGGTGTTGAAAGCGTCACATGTATCCAAGTTCATCAGAAATAACATCATCTGCCGGTACGGGGTTCCGAACAAGATCATATCAGATAACGGCTCACACTTCAAGAAAGAGGTGGTGGATCTACTCGAGAAATACAACATGGCTTTTCACAAGTCATCAACATATAGACCATAGACCAAATGGAGCTGTTGAGGCCGCCAACAAGAACGTTAAGAACATCCTGCAGAAGATGGTTGAGACCTACAAGGACTGGCCGGATAAACTGTCGTTTGCTCTCTAGGGCTACAGAACGTCGATTCGGACATCCACAGGGGCAACCCCCTATTCTCTGGTGTATTGGATGGAAGTTATTCTGCCAATTGAGATTGAAGTACCGTCATTGTGAATTATGGCCGAGTGTTAGATAGCGGAGGCGGACTTGTAGCAGAGCAGATTCGAGGAATTGATTCTGTTCGACGAAAGGAGGTTGAGGGCATTGTATCACATCCAGGGTTACCAATGCCAAATTGCTAAAGCTTTTAACAAGAAACTTAAGTCCAGGAATCTCAAGAAAGGAGACATGGTACTGAAAGATAACCGAGCTCCCATCCATGACCCTAGGGGGAAGTTCCGACCCAATCGAACTGGTCCTTACATCATCAAATCTATCTGGTCAAGCGGCTTTGGCAAAAGTTAGAGCGCAAAAGAAGAGAGTTAATACTCGAGTGAACTAGAACCGAACTACGTAAGGCTTGATTCCCATCTTTGGGATACGTAGGCAACTTCATTCTGAAGTTTGGCCGTAACCATCTCCAACTCAACTGTCCTATTCGTTTATTTTGATCGAGCCATCTTTCTTTATTATCAGTTAGCTCGGTTATGTGATCTTCATTTTGGTAGAAGGGCTGGTATGGTGGATGCAGTTATGGGTTGTTGTGATTTGATGATTCGAGGTTGTGTATCTTGGGGACTAATTCCGTGTGTTTCAGGCAGTGATCTTTTTCGAAAACGGTTTTGAAAAGTTTTAATGAAAGTTGATTATTCTCAAAATTTACCTTTTACAACTTAGACTATTTTGGGACAAAAAGGAAAATTTTTAGTGCTCATAACCTTAATTCCATTGATTTCAACACGAGTACATTCTCCAACTCTCTTATTTAAATCAAAGTTGCTTACATCATAAACTTGAAAATAAAGGTCAAAGCAATAACCTAGGGGCATAGATAAGTCAGGTGGTCCTGCGTCCTCTGCTCGTGCTTGCGGAAGTCTGCAGCCAAAGTTGGCCCAACCTGTGCCTCGTCTTCAAGCCAAGCCAAGCACTTGCAAGAAAGGGTGCAACTAAAGCTAGGGGCAGGAGCCAGAAGTTCTCTCGTCCTCTAAGCAGTGAAGTACCAAGTCAGGTGCGCAGCACAAACTGGAAATGAAGTTGGGTATTCTACCCCCTCTTCTAGACAAGTCTGATTATGTCCAAACTGGCATCTGAACCGAAAAGGAAAATAGAACACGTAGTGCGTAAGGCCAATCAACTGCACACCTAGTTGTCGGGACAAGCTATAGCTTATCTCTGTCAAGTTAAGCCAGGGGCAACGCCAAGCTATGTCAGCTGCAGATCTGCTGCACATCTAGTCGCACCACCATCTCTCTGAAGGGAAGTCCACTTGCCATTGATGGCAAAAGTAAGCTCTGGCTGAATACTCAAGGCAAGGGTCCACCACTTTTAGCTTGTCCATGAGCCATACCTGGGAAGGAATGAAAAATAAGAGAGATTAAAGAATAGAGACATGTATGTGGAGAGAAAAAGTAAGAAAAGGGTTTTGAGATGAAAATAGAGAGTGAGTTCCAAGTGATGTGAGGAATCATAAATAAGAAAGGGTAAGAAACAATACTTGAAAAAGTAGTGGACTCCTTGCAAATCAAGTGGTCTCTCGCCGATGAAAAGCATCTAAACCCATCAGGGTCTCGGCTAGTGCCAAACCCAAGCAACTCTTACCCTCTTTCAGGCATTGGGCCACCTCAATCAACCGAATTATGGCTCCACCATAACTAGGGGCAAGTAGAAAGTGCACAAGCATACAGAAGCAGAGGGCATGTTGCCAATAACCTCACCAAAGAAGGTCGCCTCTATCTCCGATGGCAGAAAATCGATGAATCAAACCTGGGATGTCCAACTCCCTATCATGAGCCAAGGATCGAGTCTCGTACAAAGTGAGCCCACACACCCATCCCAAAGCCTAGGCATGGCCAAAATGGGGTTAAGGCGTGATTTCTTCGTCGTAGGGATTCCATTAGTGCTTGAAATTCTTCTAGCGTCAGACACATTTCTTGTGATCCGAAGTGAAATACATGTGTAATTGGGTTCCAGCATCGAACAACAGCATGGAGGAACAGAAAACAAAGTGAAGTACAGCTTAAAGGAAAAAGAGCATTTAGGCCAAAACCGTGAAAGTTCACATTTTTCGAGCCGTCCAAAGTGGCTGTCCAGTCTCGGAGCCTATTGTTGAGAAAAATCTCCATCTTGAGAGCAAAATATCAAAGACTTGCTATTCTGCTAGAAAAAAAGCATGGGAGCACCATTTATAGAGTTTGAGAAGTGACCGTGCATGACAGTTGGATTGCACCCACCGACATCATTTTTAGGCTCGGCCGTGTCTCATGGGAGCCCGACCATGCCTATTTGGACCTGGCCGGGTCTAAATGATGGCCCAGATCAGAGCAGTTGCAGAAAAGACTGGTTTTTGCCTTCTTGTACTATGGCTGTATTTTGAGTTTTGTTTTGTTTGTATCAAGTGTTTTTTTTTGCATTTTCAGGTTGTTTTTATTTCGTTTTCCTGTTATCGAGTTGTAGTTTACAGTTTGTCTGGTTATAGGTTGTTATCCGATTTAAGAATGAATTCAAGAGCAAGTATTCACAGTTTTAACGTCTTGAATAAGGTACCATGCAAAGGTTGCGCCATTCATCACATGTTATGCAAGGAGATCATTCCAAAATCTTTCTTTTTATAAACTGGTGGGTCCAACTATGATCATTGTTTTACAAAGACCAAAAACAAAAGAAAACTCTTCAAAAACAAAATACAAAGGTCTATCTGAAGACATATAGTTCCTAACTACAAAGCAAAAGAAAAGAAAAGAAAAATCAACCCATCATCGCCATCTTCCTCCTCAGCTGCAGAGGAGGTGCGTCACTGTCATCACTAGGGCTACTGGACTACATGTCAACATCGTCCTCCTCATCCTCGAGGGTAGTGTACTTGTCAAAGGAATCCTCAGAGGGTGAGCGCTGTCTCACTCTACCTCTCCCCCGATCAGCCCATCCTCTACCTCTCTCTGGGCCCAGTGTCCCTCTCCGCCTCCTAGCTGGAGAAGGTCCTGCAGGTGCAGCTAATGCCGGCTCAAGCTTAAAAGAGTACAGATATCAAAATATGTTCAATAGGATTATGGGCAAATGTGCAGTAACAGTAAACTATGGGCAAAGTATACGTTAATCCCATGAGTGACCAGAGCAGTCTGCCTCCTCCGCACCATCAGAAGCAGTCGGTCAACTGTCCTGAGGAGATCATCAACAAACCCCGCAGGTACCTACAAAAGAGAAAATATTTGAGAATACGAGACAAAGTGTGGGCAGAAATGATAAAGCACAATGGAACAAAAGAATAAAGTATAGGGGGTGGAAATATAAGGGAAGTGTTTACCTGCTCGATGTTGGGAGCAACCACCAACATGCGATCTCTCTCCTTAATGTGCTCAAGAGGGATCTGCTTGATCACCCCGTTTGGGCGCATGTGAACAACCTCAGTCGGAATTGCAAGAAGCCCAGGGATAGGAGCGGCAACGGGAACACCTCCAAAGGCGGCGGCAACAGCCTCCAGAACAGCACAGACCACACCCTAAGTAAGATGCGCCATCACTTAAGTCTGTAAGAAAGCAGTGAAGTCACTGGCTCCGTGGTACCAGTCACCGTCCTCGCCCTACATCAGGTGATCAATCAAAGGCCCATCATGGAGCTTATCGGCTATCCTCATACTGGGAGGAAGGGGATGTGGGACATCTAGATCATCTCGGCCCTGGGTCTGGCGAATGAATCGCTCTCCCAAATAGTATTCCTTGCCGAATGGACCCTCAAACAGAATCCGCACGGTGAAGGCCTCCCATGTTGCAACATAAATCACCCTCAATGCCTGAGGGATGCTTGCCCAAGGGTGCCAGTCAACCTATGAATAGAAGATGTAAAGCCAGTGTCTAGATATCAAGGATCGAGCAGTAGTATGGAAATGGTAGTATGGAAACAGCAATATGGAAACAGTAAAAGCAGTAAAAGATCAAGGCCAGTGTCATATTTTTGTTACCCTATCTGCGGTGACAGTGTTGAAGAAGCGGCGAAAGTAAGGGAAGTCTCGGTCTACGCGTTGGCACCGCTCAAATCGGGAGTTATAGTACCAGGAGCGAGGTATAGACAACTCAATCGGCCTCACTAGGACCGGAGCAAAGGAAATGAAATACGTGTAAACCCACAGCTGCAAGAATAGGAAATGCAAGTGAATAAGAGAAGTAGATGAGCAGATATAAATCGAAAAGGCAAAGCAAGTATAAGCAGGAAATGCAAAGTTGAATAGAAAAATAAGTGTGAGGTGTACCTCCCAAACTCTCTAGTAGCCTCAAAGTGAATCCGCCTTGTGGCAGGATACGGAGCATATATAGCAATACAGGGTGGCCAGGCTGGCACCACCCCAATCATACTCCACCACATGAGGTAGATGCACTAGCGTGCCCAAAATGTATAGCCCCATAGTATTTTTCCTATTCACAAATACGGTAGTACTGAGGAGATACATGAGAAACCTGCAGGCATACTAAGCAACCTCCTCTGGGGTGACTAGCTGAAGGTCGGTAAAGTGATCCAGGAACCAACTATATTGCACCATCTCGTGGCCGGCAGCATCTGGAATCGCCCCAAGAAGATGAAGCTATGCAGCTCTCCACTGCGTCATATTAGGATCGAACGGGATCGGGCCGCCAACCCCAAACCATAGGCCGGTGAGCATCGAGAAATTGTACGGGGTAAAAGTCAGCTCCCCGATCAATGAGAAGTGAAACGAGTCTGTGGTGTCCCACCACCTCTCCGCCAGGGCCCCGTATAGTAATGGCTCTGCCCTCATCTGCACCAATCCTGAGCAGAAAGCCCTAAAACCGGCAGCATCGACCAATGTGCAGACCTTAGTTGGAAGCCTCTCATACCAGTACCAGAAATAGACCCGTAGCCGCCAATCGTCCTGGCTATCACGTGTAATGTGGGAATGTTGTCAGTATTTGCATTAAAGGGCAATCAAAGATTAGTTTACAAGATTCAAATTGTGTTAAAAAAATATAAATAAATAAATAAATAAAGCAAAGGCAAAACTTGTTTGCTGTGAAGGCGTCGACAGATAACTGCTCCGCGGGCTCTCGTAGTAGAATGTCCTCGTCAATCCCTAGGATAAGGCCCTCGAATGTCGGGATACCGCGAGGGGTCAGAGCATGTGTGCGTGGCTGGTAGATGGCCACATCAAAAGGCCTATTGGCAAGGAGAGGCAACTCGGGCTCGGGAACAGGAGGGAGAACGTCCTCAACCCCTATGTCGTCACAAGGACGACACCAATATCCACAACGGGGTCAGGGATGGGAACCTCGCCACTGGCCATAGAGGGAAAGTGAGAAAAGTGAAGAAAAGTGAGCGAGTGAGTGAGTTGGAGTGAAAAAAACCCCAAAATTCTAAACCCTAGGAGAGAGAAAATAAAGAGAGAGTGAAAAATCAAAGGGGAGAAGGAAAAATGTGGGTAAATATGTGAGAATCTAAGAAAAGTCAAGGAAAATCCTAAAACTCAACAGCTAGGCCAAATGGTCAAAGAGGGTACCTCAACAAGACCACCTAATATACTTCTCACACCTAACACCGAGAAGTGAAAGGAGGATCAAGCAGTATAGCGGTAGTCTAGATCCAAGGGTTATGTTTCCAACATGGTAGAGCCCACGACCGGTCAGCCTTTTGGTAAGGGTTTTAGGTAAGCCTCCGGCAAACCGTCCAGGAATAGCAGATGGAAAACACAGTGACTTATAGTAACAATGCAAATGCAAAGAACATATATATGTAGATAAAAGTTCGCATCATGAAGTCCAAGTCAAGTTCTCTTCTTTTTCCAGCAGAGTCCCCATAAACTGTAGCTTGCTTTTCGTGCTCCTTTCAGATATGATTAGCCCTACACTTCGGACTCCTGTGGTTCTAAATCTATTTTCACAAGTGCAATGTGAAATAGATAAACACAGATGAGTTCAAATCCGACAAATCTTTTGGAAAATCGATTT
Organism: Camellia japonica; assembly: GCA_030407325.1. Classification (NCBI taxonomy): domain Eukaryota; kingdom Viridiplantae; phylum Streptophyta; class Magnoliopsida; order Ericales; family Theaceae; genus Camellia; species Camellia japonica. The sequence goes on from JAPPVO010000019.1 coordinate 105,003,562, forward strand.
TGAATCACAATGCCAAAAATGAATTACTTTGCCAGATTTCAAAGTCGCCACCTAAATATTTTTGAAAAATTTAGGAAACCCGTGACTCGTGCCAAAGGCCACGTGTCCGTTATCACCAAAGTGTCTCAGCTCGGGAACTTAGGTACTTAGGTACGAGAGGGGAAGGTCATGAATTGAGCACCCCACTCACCCAATCAAAGATCAGCCTTTACTAATCATGATGTGATTCTTATTTACATTATATGCTCTTGTTCTTGTTATTAGGCTATCTTTACTAAGTGATGCACACAAGTAAAGATCAATTCAAAAAATTTGGAATGCATTGATTTTTTGTTTGTTTTGAAAAAAAAGAAAGTGTTTTAAATACATGTCACTTAAAAAAGCGAGCTCGTATTGACATTGATCAAATTATTCCAAGTTAAGTAAAAAGACCTTCATCCACCGACATTCAAACAAGTATATCACTTAACACGCAACCTCATGGAATATGCTTGCTATGGAAACAATCGCACACAATGCAACATGTTAAAGCAATAAGTGCTCACCTAGTACTCAACCGAGGCAAGCCAAAAGAAACCAAATAGTTAATTTAAAATGCATGATCCTAACAATGCAAATGGCTAATGCAACACATGCAAAGATGCAACTACTCGGCCTGGCTACTAGCATGGCATGTGGATAAAGTTGATAACATGTAGTTAAGCATGTATTCAAATGAAGAATGTGAAATGACCACAAAGTTAGAATGATGCGCTGAGCCCAATGCATGCAAGACGAATGGATGCAAGTCATGGGAAATGCTAATTAAAACATGATGTTCTATGCTATGCATTATAAGTGAGTAAATAAAAGAGAGAAAGAAATGGCGTTAGAAGACATACACACATTATTACATACTTTGCCCTCTTGCAAGAGGGTCGGAATGTCCAAGTGTCCGGATTAGACTAACTATTACAATATCGAATGCCTAATGAATAGCTAACTAACTATCTAACTTATTACAACAATGATATTACAACAATTATAACAATTACAACAACAAGAATTCACAAAGATCGCATGCACACTAATGAAGACAGTGTTCAGAAATTGCTTTGTTTGCCCAGACTGCTCTGTTTCACCCTCTGCCACTGTCTTCTGTTTCTGCCAAAATTGCTCTGTTTACCAAACACTAGAGCCCGACCGGCCCCCAATGAGGCCCGACCGGGTCCAAATAAGGCCGGTCATGCCCTAATTTCATGCAAAAACTTTTTTTGTGCTTTGAGGTGAAAGTAGTGCAGATAGAGCAGGTTTAAACCTTGTTTATCATTTCAATTCTTCTCTATCATGTGGAACTTCGAGAGAAGAACGGATTCGGTTCCAAAATTATCAACAAGCACATTGATGGCTTGATGAGTTCAAACACAATTTGGACAAAAATCAAAAAATGCAATGAAAGATGACCACCCCTCCATCCTCTCACGAATGTTCAAAGAGGGAAGTAGATAAGCCTCAAGATTCATCAAGACTCCATGAATTGATGTGTGATAACTCCTAACGTGATGAATTCGGCATAAAGTCCGGCCAAATCCAACCCATTTTATTCATCTTCCTTATGTCGGTTGAATTGCTTTTATGCCAATTTTATTAATCCTTTTTTATTTACCTTTCCATTACTTAATCAATTTGTCCAATAATGAGAGTTACGTTCACAAAAAGGAGAAAAATGTCAAATGAAAAGTTGGTTTTGACATTAGAGAGACATAATGCCGTGATAATGAACCTCCGAAGAGATTAAACCATTTAGCATTGTGGGTGTCTTTCTCGTGTGTAAACAACACTCGGTTGAAACAACTCTCAAAGAAAAGGAAAACCAAGAAAGGAGGGAAGCTGTAGAAATGAGTATGCAAAGTTGGTTTATTAGAAAAGTGAGACTCTCTACATGGAAGAAAGGTAAAGAAGGCTATCAACTCAAATGGCTCGGTGTTTAAGGCTTAAACAACCGAAGCCATGAGGACTTATAACACAACAAGCAAAGCATTCAAAGCATGAACCAATTAAATGAATTAAAATAATCCTAAACAGCCCCTAAAGTATAAAAAAAATAGTAGCTAAAAGTGTGTTTAAAAGGCACAAAAAGATAGACAAAAGCAAGAGATACAAAACTAGTAAGCAAAATCAAGGATAGGTGGCTAACGCCTCCACTTTTAAGACTTTTAAACTAGTTTTTCAGCCCCTTTAAACTCTGAAAATCAGTGTAAAAACCAAAGAAAAGAGTGCAAGAACATAGTGTATGAGCTATGAAATAAGGTGCAAAAAAGGGTGTTAAGCCTTTCTACCTTTGGTAGCTATTCAACCCCAAATTCCAACACTTGAAATGGATCCAAAACAGTGTAAAAACACAAGAAAGAGATAGAATAAGACCGAAATGAAATCAAAGAGAAATGTGGTAAGCTTATACCTCTTGAAGAGAACAAGCTCTTGTTGTAAAACCAAACTCAATCCAAACTACAACAAAAACGGGTTTTTACGGCGCGCAATGCACGCCGTAAAAACCCTTCTACGACGTGCAGCGCGCGTCATATTATGACCAGTCATGAAATGTCATTCACCTTCAATGACATGTTTCGTACGCCGTTAAAAATTATTTAACGACAGATTTTGTGTGTCATTATTACTTTTTCTACAACATGCTATAGTACGCTGTTAAAAACTATTTAACGGCAGATTTTATGCATCATTGTTACTTTTTCTACGACATGCTATAGTACGCCGTTAAAAACTATTTAATGGCAGATTTTGTACATCATTGTTACTTTTTCTACGACTACTTTTGCACGCCGTTAATTGGTGAGACAAATAACGACACTGATTGCGCGCCGTAAAATATGTAATACGACGACTTTTTATGCCTGCCGTAGAATATATAATTTTTTTATTTTTTTATTTTTAAATTCAATAGGTTCTATCTGACCAATTTTGTATAATCTAACAAATATCACAAACAAGCATCACAAAACATCAATCAACCACCAAAATATTATTTGAAAAATCAAAAAGAAACTATATCATTAAATTATAAACATTCAACAATTGTCTATACATTCCAAACATTCGAAAACTATATCCTTAAGTTTTAAACTATATAAAAAAGTTTAAACCATTCAAAACTATGCATATCTAACTTTCTAAACATATCGACAACTATTAAGAGATTATCTAAAACTACCGACAACAGTTCCTATAGAAGTTGCAACTGCAACTGTAACTGCAGTTGTAGCAAATCCACTTGCTCCTATCACAGGGACGAGGGTGCCCAATGTATGTGTTAAGGCACCTAAACCCGCGACAATAGCTGGAGCAACTAACCTTTTTGCATTTCTTGTCTGCATAACAAAGGAAGCTTCACATAAGTACAAAAACCAACGACTCAGTGATAAAAATATTTCTTGAGGTATTAAGAAATAATCAAGAAATTTTAAAATATCAACAAAACATTTTCAAAATTAATAAGATAATTCAATGGCCCCATAAAAACAATGTCATAATGAAAAATTAGCGAAAATTCAAGATCTTAATAGTCTCAACATATATGCAAATAAAATCCACAAAAAAGAAAAACCTTTTTTTTTTCATACCTCAAATGAAGTTACATCTTTTGTTGCAATGTTTCTAGAGGGAAATGAGTAGGAATCTTCAAACAAGCCATTAAGTTTGTACAGGAAAATATAGTTTGCTACTAAATCCAGGCCATAAGAAGCTGAAGAGAAAAATTAAATTTAAAAAGAGGAAGAGGTGGAATTAATCTTCCTCAATGCAGCACCTACTTAGGACTTGCATAATTATGTTAAAGGATCTTTATGTATGAGGTTTAAGTTTGTATAAGTTTTTTCCATTACCATTGTAAGTTCCAAAATAAAGAGTCCAAGTCAAACGATTTATAGGAAGCTTTCATTTTATCCATTACTTGGGACTTTCATTTTATAGGAAGCTTGAATATTACGAAAATGATTTCTCATCTAATCACCATAATTACTAAGGTAAGATAAGAATGCAAAATAAATAAAAAATTAAAATGTGTCAAAATTATCAAAAAACAATAGTCATGTAGAAAGAGGAGGGGCAAAAGCAAACTTGTATGCCCAACAAAAGTATGCACACATGTCCTTCCTTTCCAAAGCTTTAGAGTTGTGTCACTTGAACATCAATTACCACAAAACACAGTCAATAAAATGGAATTATACCTAAAGCAATTTGATGGTTGAGATAATGATTAAGAAAGAAAATTAGGAACTTGAAGGCTGGATAAGAAGAAAGAGTATATGAGAAGAAGAGGAATATGCCTTCACGGTCACACCACCAAATTGCCATGCCTCATAGTATTTGAATTAACTATACCTGTAACAAGCTCGCCTAAAAATAACTTTATAACAGCTTGAATGGCTGCCCTATGAGCCTCCCAAGACTCAATGGGTTGACCTTTTCTCCAATCTTAATGTACTAAAATGATAAAGCCACCAATGATTAAAAAAAAATGTCATTCATTTTCTCAAAGTGGCAAATTGGCCAATAAGATCAAGAATTAAACAAATAAATGCAAAATAGTAATAAGAAGCATGGAAGTTTGCACATGCAATAGTCAACAATGAGCAACCTATGGTCAATCCACTATTAATTCATAATTTTAGGAGACCAGGAAATTTTATTACGTTTCAAAAATTTTATGAAGTTTCTCTACAAATTCAATAGCAATCCACACAAATTACATTGATCAATGCACCATCAAAACAGATTGATATCTGACCCCCAAATGTTATCATTCACAACCCTTCCAATCCATCTGCAATCACCTCACAAATATTTGAGACTCAATGCATTTGTCATGTTTTTTCTCTTCTACTTTCACACTATCGAGTTGTTTCCAGCTGATTGCTTTCAGATTTGCTAGATCTAGTACTCAATAACACTTCCCATTGATTTCTCAAAGACATCTCAAATGCCACCATTTCTTGCTATTTCACCGCCTCCATCAAGTTTTTCGCATAATCCATCTTTGGAAAAGACTTCCTAACAAAATTTGGAGTTGCAAAATAGGAGAAATCACTTGGCTATTATTTTTTGATCAGCAACAAAAATATAAATTTTATAAAGGCCCAAGGCCAAAAGAGGAGAGGATAAGGCATCCTCCACAATGAAAAAGAAAAAAGAAAAAATACATCCAAAAAGACAAACCACACCAAAAGACAACCAAAACTACACAACTATATAGCACAAACCGACACCCAATTTGAAGCAATCAAAAAAAGAGGAATCCCTCAGAACACAGGACTTGCCGAGGCCCAAAAAGACGCCAAATAACACACTCTATCCCATAAATAATCTATATCCCTAGATCCTCCTTCAAAAATACGCCCATTCCTCTCCAACCAAATGACCCAGGAAATTGCAAAGACTACACTACTCCAAAGAGCTTTAGCCCTCTTTGACCTTCCAAAGACTTGAAAATCAAATAATAGCATTTGAGCAACACCTCTAGGAGCCACCCACTATACATTGCCCAAACCAAACACCCGATTCCATAAAAGACCCGCCACCAAATAATGCAAAAAAAGATGATCCAAAGATTCTCCACTTTTGCAGCACATTATGCACCATTGAGGATTAAGATACCATGAAGGTCTCCTCCTTTGCAATGAATCATTTGTCAACTCCAGACTCTGAGTCCTAGTAAAATTGACACTAGACAAATCCAAGTCTCCTTGAGAAGTTTACTTCATCAATTTTGAAGAGAAACCCATGGTTGATAGGCATTATGACCAATATAAACATTGAACGGGCTAAGAAACTACATTAAAATAGCATGGATCATGCTACACCTAAAGCATAATTAGACAAGTTAAACACCTCTGTCAACCCTAGCCCAACCTTCCAAATTTTAATCTACATCCTATACAACATTTTTGGAGTAAAATTCTGACTAATTTTTTGTCGTAAATAGAATTATTGGAAAGATATCGAAACTAACCATTACAGTACTCCCATCTATGTAAAAAAAAAAAAAATCAGTGCAGCATGTCTTACCCACCAAGAGAATATTCTTTGATGTGAGATGTCCAACTAACATAAATAAATAATGGTATGTATGTTCAAAAATAATATTTATACTATTAAAGCAATATCATTAAATAAGCAGATTCATTATTTATTTATTTATTTTTTTTATATTCAGAGATGGAGTAGCCCCTTTAACAACAACCAACCCTGTCTAGATTTACATTTTTGAATAATACTATAATAATAATCTTTATCATCTAATGAGGCATACATATAGCCCTGTTTGATGCAGCTTAAAAGCTGCTTATTTCAGCTTTCAGCTTAATTTAAGCTATTTTGATGTGTTTGGTTTAGCTTATAGCTTATAACTTATAGCTTATAACTTTTTGGAAGTCAGAAATCAACTTATTCTTTGAGTGGGGCAGGAGATGCTTAATTTATAAGTCAGAACTCACCTTATGTTCATAGTTATAAGCTATAAGCTGTTTAGGCATAAACTATAAGCACTTTTCCACAGCTCTACCAAACAGGGCTAGTTAAATAAAAATTATAACAATAATAGACTATACATGAAAGTTTTTCATATTTACTTAATGTGTGTATCATGTCAATTGATGAACAAAATATGGTCATCATCATACCATTCTAGAATTTTCACCCCACTCCATAAGGTTAGTCATCAACTTCTTTGAAAGGCAAATGGCCTTAATTACTTGCCCAATTTTTCAAAAGCTAATAATTATATAAAAAAAAACTAATAAAAATAATATAATGCAGACATGTTTAAAACTAATAAAAAAAAGGGCTGAACATGAAAACTGAAGAACTAAAGAATTTGATCTAGTGGCTATAGTGGCTTGACCAAAACCTAGACCAAGGAAGTTCAGTTCTCTACGTAGCATTTGGGTCTCAAGCATAGATATCTCCTCAGCAGTTTCATGAAATAGCAGTTGGTTTGGAAGAATCAAAAGTGAACTTCTTATGGGTGGTGAGAAAATGTGAATAGAACTTGCTGATGGGTTTCGAGAGAGTGAAGGAGAGAGGCATCATAGTGAGAGAATGGGTTGATCAGAGGGCAATTCTTGGACATGAGAGCATTCAGGGGGTTTTGACTCATTGTGGTTGGAACTCGGTGTTGGAGAGCGTGTGCGCTAAAGTTCCAATACTGGCATGGCCCATGGTGGCAGAGAAGCACTTGAATGCAAGGATGTTGGTGGAGGAGATCAAGGTGTGCCTGAGAGTTGAAACCAGCAATGGGTCTGTGAGGGGTTTCATTAAGTGGTAGGCTTTGGAGAAAATGGTGAGAGAGCTCATGGACTGTGAGATGGGTAAGGAGGCAAGGAAGAAAGTGGAGGAGTTTGGTGAGGCTGCAAGGAAGGCTATGGAGGAAGGAGGCTCATCTTGGCACCCAATGAACCAACTTATTGATGAGTTACAAGCATTAAGAGGTGACAGTTCGAAGCTCTGGTCTTGATGCAAAGTTTTTCTTGCACTAATACTGGAACAAAATAGTTTTCCAGTTATAAATAGGGTAATGTTCAATGAAATTCTATAAAAGGTGATCAGGTTTCTGCAACCTTATTTGATTTGTATGAACAAATAAAGCCACAATCAAAGGTACCTAACCCCTGTACTTAATAACTTTCAGTCTTATGAATTAGAAGGTAAGCCGCATATATTGAATCCAAGGAAAGGGATTATTTTAGCTAAAAGAAATGTTCAGCTTAAAGTTTCTCAATTCAGATTCATGTTTACCACCATGTAATATCATTTAGATTAGATTCATGTTTCTACTTACAGTTCTGTAAAATGATTTTGATCTCAAAAATTATGTCCTCAACTATTTGCATTTTACAACTCCATTTCAGATTTGACAATGTACAAAGTTTGTGCAGATATGAACGAATGTTGCACTTACCTCTAGACTCCAGTTAACTGTAAATAGCCTACCACTGCAGCACACTCTCAAATCTCTAACAAGCATTTTAAGGGTTTCATGGAGTTTCAACACTTCCCCCTGTCTCAAAGCACGTAATTATTCACTTTTGTAAAATTTCAAACCACCGTAACTAATGTCTCAAGAGAAGTGTTCTAAGCAAAATTCTGCATATGCATATGCCAACAATTGAAAACCCATGAAACATTAGGTTACATGCCTATGACCGAAACCATTATATAGAGCTTTTGTCATAGAGTAGAAGGTTCCCCCAACATAAAAGGGACATACTTATAAATTAAGACCCTGTAATCCAGCTATTTTAGATCAATTTCATAGCAAGAGTAACTGAGTACACATAAGGATGATAATGATGGTATATTAACTTAGCTCTTCTCAGTGTTGTTCTCCAGATCCCTCCTCAGCTGAAGAGAGAAGTCATCATTGACATCATCATCATCCCAATCATCTTCCCATTGTTATGTTCTTTCTTTCCCTTAATATCATCCCACTCTGTTATATTAATGAAATGTGGAAATCAAGCCGACAAAAACAGTATACATCAAAAACACCATGAGTATGGTGAAAAAACCTATCCTTCTATCATAGCAACAAATAGGAAGAATAAGAAAAGGCTAGACACAAGCATTCACAATGATCAAGAGTAGTAGAAATATATTTCATCCAACAATGAAATTGCATTAATACAAGTGTGCAAGTACGTGTGCATAGGTGGCGTAGGTGGATGTGCCTGGACACAACTTTAAAATACTTGTTTGCTGATCAGACATGTCCTGCACCAATCATGTTGAAATGAATGAAGTTTGGGAAGCAGACGAGTTCAAGTATAGAGTTTCGGTTTCAAACGTCTCAGACATTTTAAATACAAGTATGTCAATTTCAAGGAATTCACAAACATTATCCAAATAACTCAACCTGAAAATTTGTTATCCCATATTCAGAATATTTCAAAGATGCCTACCCCCCTCCCCCAAACAACAAAAAAAAAAAATCCAAAAAGGTTCATATAATACCGAGCCCCAAAAATAATGTTTTGTTTTGTACAGATCCCCAAATAATGAGGTCGTAAGTGACACAATTGCATGTCAAACTCCTCCATCCATCATCTCCTGAAAAAGCACAAACAACCCAGATCAGTGCAGGCTATTTTTCTACTCAACCACCTACCCCTTCGCCACCCACCACCTCCACAGGCCGAGAAAACAGGTACATTAGCAGCGAAAAAAAAGCCAAGAAACCCAAAGGCACAAGCTGAAATAGATGTGAATCTTTGAAGGTAAAAGGGTTTTGAAAACCCTAGAAAAGTACCGATTCGAGCTTGGAGGAGCTGTGAAGGAACAAGGGTGAAGAAACAGAGAAAGAGTTCGATCTAGGAATTACAAAATGATGAGAGCTTAGTACTTGAAGTACCAGAAAGCAAGAACACGAAAGAATAGAGTCCTAATCCTAAGTGGAGTGAATGTGTGTGTGGAAGAGAGAGAGAGAGATGGAGGGAATCTGAACATACCTGAGATTTTTTCCAGACCGAAGAGAAGAGAAGAAGTAGTCTCGCCACCGAACCGTTGAGCCGTCGAACCAGTCTCGAACCGTCGAGTGTTGCTGTCGCAGAACCAGTCTTGCCGAACCGTCGATCGCTGCCGCCATCGATCGTTCCCCTTCGAAATCTCATACGGCTGAACACCAGTCTTCCTTTCGAACCCTCTCTCTTTTCCCTTCTCTTGTAGGTTATCCGATTCACAGCTTTCTATCTTCTTTTTATAACCCATATAGAAGCCTAACAGTTTGCATATATTTTGATTAAAAAAAAATTCTATCATGTTTTTGGGAGGAAAATATTGGCGCCCCAAATTTCATTTTGACTTTTTTTTTTTTTTATCATACAAGTCACGATATGCATTGTGCGTCGTGAAAGGTAATATTTTTAACGGTTGGCGATGTGTGCGTCGTAAAAAGTGTAATACTTTTAACACTGTGCGTTGTGTGCGCCATGAAAAGTATTCACTTTTTCACGGCTAGCGTGTGTGCGTCGTGTATAATTAATGTATTAACGGCACGCCATATGTACGTCGTAGAAAGTTTTATTATTTACGACGTGCATTTCAAGCCATTAAAAAATCATCATTATTACCATTCACGGTCTACGCAATAGACATGCAGTGGTTAGAAAAGTATTTACGACGTGCAAAAAAAACAAGTTGTAAAAGTGAGAAACTACGGCGTACATTTATTGTATGCCGTTGATGTGATGTCGTAAAAAGTCATTTTGTTGTAGTCTCAAGTTTGAATTGTGATTCTCAAGCCTCAACAAAGACTCTAAGGCTTTTCTCTAAGGTTGTATATGGTGTATAGATATAATGTAAGAATGATAAGTTTGCTCAAAGATAACTTGCAAAGGAAGAAGGAGCTCTCAAGGGTGTATTAAGCTCTTTAAAAAATTTTCAACCCTTAAAATAGAGACAAGGCCTTGTATTTATAGAATTTGAGCAAAATAGGTCAAAAATATCTTCAAAAATAGACAGCTGGTGAGCTCCCACCCAGAACAGTGTTTATTTCCCAAAAAGCACGGCTGGGCCCCAATTTGGCTACCCTGTTCCTGTGATTCAGGTTCCGTATGTGTTGCAATGGTGCTTAAAAGTGGATTTTTGTGGTATATAGGTATAGAAACAGCCTGGTTATGGAAAGTTGAGATTTTTGAGAGCTAAAAACCAGATTCCTTCGTTAAGAATTTGAACCATAGACAAACGTAACTTTCATCATCGAGTGCGCAAGACAAAGCACCCAAGTCTTGCAGGCAGTCAAAAATGGGATGTCTATAGTCGGCAGCCTTGTTTATAGTGGTTGCACAGCCTACATTTATAAGCCGAGTTATAGAAGCACAAAGGGGTGACCATAAGGTAGAAACCCTCCAAAAGAAGATATCTAGTGGGAAGGCAGAGAAGGGCTTGAACGTGTATTTTCACTTGAGTGTTAGATACCTCGACTGTCTTTTCATGCCGAAGTCTTGTCGAGAGAAGGTACTCTGAAAGTTTCACCATTCATGCCTTACAGTACATCTTGGAGTCACAAAGATGTATCACGACCTTAGTCGCGAGTTTTGGTGGAAGGGGATGGAGAAGGATGTAACTGTGTTTGTATCGAGGTGCCTCACTTGTCAACAAGTGAAGGTCGAACATTAGAGACCAGCGGGTTTGTTACAACCCTTGCCTATAGTCGAGTGGAAGTGTGAGTATGTTACGATGGATTTTATTATAGGTCTTTCGAGGACTAATGGGGTAATGATGCCATCTGGGTGATAGTTGATAGGTTGACTAAGTCAGCGCACTTTGTACCTATGCGCACTAGCGACTCGGTAGATCATCTTGCTGACCTTTATATTAGGGACATTGTTCGACTCTATGGGGTCCTTGTGACTATTGTTTCGAATAGAGATCCGCGTTTTATGGCTCGACTGTGGCAAAGCCTACAGAATGCCTTGGGCACTAAGTTAACCTTTAGCACCGCTTATCATCCTCAAACTGACAGGCAATCAGAGCGTACCATCCAGATCCTTGAGGATATGCTTTGGAGTTGTGTTCTTGACTTTAAGGGGTCGTGGGAGAGGCACTTGCCCTTAGTGGAGTTTGCCAATAACAATAGCTTTCAGGTAAACATTGGCATGGCACCTTTTGAGGCCTTGTATGGCTGACCATGTAGATCTCCTATGTGTTAGGCCAAAGTGGGTGATGCACCGATGATAAGTCTTGAGTTAGTCCGGGAAATGAAGGAGAAGGTTGTGCTTATTCGTAAGAGGTTTGTCACGGCTCAGAGTCGTCAGAAGAGCTATGCCAACCGTAGGAGGAGACCGTTATCCTTTGAGGTAGAAGATCACGTCTTCTTGAAGATATCACCTAGACGAGGTTTGATGAGGTTTAGGAAGAATGGGAAGTTGTCTCCTAGGTTTATTGGACCTTTTGAGATCCTAAAACAGATTGGAGAGGTAGCTTATCATTTGGCTTTGCCGCCACAGCTTTCTGGGGTTCATGATGTGTTTCATATCTGTATGCTTCATAAATATGAGCCGGATCCATCACACGTGTTGGATTGGAACGAACTAAAGGTAGGTGATGATGCCTCGTATGAGGAAAGACTACTTAGACTTTTAATAACTCAAGACGAAGTCCTATGTGGCAAGACAATTCCTTTGGTCAGGGTGTTGTGGAGACATCATGGAGTTAAGGAAGCAACTTGGGAACATGAGGCGGAAGTCCCTGAGAAGTATCCGGACCTATTTGTCGATGTTTGAACTTGTAATCAAAATATGTCATGTTAATGTAATATAAATATTGTATATGTTTTGGAAATGTGAACTGTATATTCAGTAATGAGAACGTATTTATCATGGTGATGAGACTGAATGACCGGTGAGTGGGTCATGGTGATGAAATTGAATTGCTATCATTGTTGTAATTGGTTTAAACATGGTTTTGTTGTTAATTTAAAATTTCGGGGACGAAATTCCTTTAGGGGGAGGTTATAGCGATCGAGCTTAGAAGCGACTCATTTATTGCTTTCGAATGGGAGAAACCATATCCATAGCGGTCGTCCTTCCCTTTTTCTTGTTCGATTATGGCTTGAGGGTCGACACTGTAATGCCCCGAAATAATTACAATAACCCATCCACAAAGTTAATAAATAACAACAAATGATAAAGTAATTATCTTTCATTAATTTCCAATTAAGTTTACAAAAGAGTAACATATGCAGATATACATTCACAAGCTTAACCCTAAATTACAGCATATGTTACATAATAAAAGGAATATCAAGCAAATAAGAAATGCCCCACGGGCTTACAGTTTTCCAAGACAGTACTTAGTTACAACAAAATGGATTTCAATCTAATGCAATTAAAGCCCTAGGCTTGTACAAATAAATACAACAAAAATAAACAAGATAAAACTCTTGCTTCCAAGTCCTCCCAAGCAATTACCTTGGTGGAGGTATATCATCAGCACCTGAAAATGGTTTTCCCACATAGGGTGAGCCAAAGCCCAGTAGAAATAATCCAACACGATATACGAATCCTAACAAAGATGTAAGGGTGAAACGCATATGCAATGCTAGTGACCAAAATAATATATATCTCTTTCAAATCATGCAATGACAAGTTTATATCATACTTCATAAAACAATCTCTTTTCAATGGAAGACAGGGCAGTGAATCATATCTCTGGGAATCTCCAAAACTAGCATCACATTTCATGGAAATTTCGTCTGTGGCAAACCGTAAACCGGCACCCATGTAAACGTAGGCCATACAAGCACTATTATTGCCATTTTACGGATATTTCATCCGTAGGATCGACACCCATGTATACACGCGGTTTCGAGACTTTCACCTTGGACACACAGGCTAACTTATTTGATGCAACAACATTTCTTTCTAGATTCACCAATTTTCTCAAAACAATATACATTTCCACAAAATAAATATATTACCATGCTGAATGCAAATGGATGAGAGATTAGTTTCCAATTCTCCTAATTCTCATGCAATTTCTACAACATTCATAGTTATCCTCCATCAATAGCCCAAAATGGATATTTTTAAACAAATAGATAATTTCAATAAAGATAAACTTTCCAAATTTTGAGATGTGAGTGATAATACATATCCACCTCCACAATCCTTATCCATAACAACTCAATATCACCATTTCAATATCAATTCCATTTATCAATACAAAATCAACATTTGAGATTTCTAGGATAAAACCCTCTTTTTTTATAAAACCATTTCCCAAGGTAAAAACCCTTCATTTCCTTATATCTCAACAACAAACATTCATCTACAATCACTTCCGATAAACAATTTGATAACCCCTCTTTTGTTTTCGAACCAAAATCGAGATTGTTCAAAAATCATTTTTTTCACCAAGTGGTTTTACAAAAACATATAATTAAGTTAAAACTCATAAGGAAGTGCGAAGAATCTCCACCTTAAGCCTAGAAGATAGAAGAGAAGAACTCGGAAAAACTCAATGTCAATGAAACCACGAGCCACTCGGATCAAAAGACCAAGATGAGGTGGTACCTCTAGATGAGTAGATTGAAGATCTAAGTGAGAAAATGTGAGTTTACAAAAAAAGAAAAGAAAGTCACAGTTCAAGAGAGAAGAGAGGAGAGAGAGAGAGAGAGAAAGAAACTAAAAGTGAGTGAGAAAAGTATGTTTGGGGCCTATTTATAGTGGTTGAATAATAGCCCTAAAGTCAAAGGAAAGAATAAGTCAAAACCCCCAAAAGTAAGGCCCAAAACCGAACCAAAATCTAGAAAAAGACTCACAAGGGTTGACCCTCGGGACAATGGTGTCGACCCTCAAGAAGAAAAGCTGAGGCACTAATGTTTTGCAGTAAACAAGGGTCGACCCTAGAAGATAATCTGGAAAAAGACTCACAGGGGTCGACCCTCGGGACAGTGGTGACGACCCTCAAGAAGAAAAGCTGAGACACTAATGTTTTGTAGCAGACAAGGGTCGACCCTAGGAGATAGGGGTGTCGACCCTTTATTTTAGAATGTAACTCAAAATAAAACAGCAAGGGAAGGGTCGACCCTCAGAATCAATGGTGTCGACCCTTTATTTTCGTATGTAATCCAGAATAAAGCAACGATGGAAGGGTCGACCCAACCAACACTGGTGTCGACCCTAGAGACAAATGATGGGGCAAGTGTTGACACCTCTAAGCCTGGTGTCGACCCCAAATTTCAATTGCCACCCTAAGGGCACAACAACAAGGTGGTGTCGACACCACCAAGGCTAGTGTCGACCCTCTCATCATAAACCAACAAGAGAAGAGGAAAGGATGACCACTACAGATATGGTTCTCGGATTCAAAGGCAACAAGTGGGTCGGGTCTAAGCCCGGATCCCTATAACCTCATTCCCTTAAGGAATTGCATCCCCAAAATTGTAAATTAACAACAAAATCATAATTAAACCAACTAAAACAATGATAGTAATTCAATTTCATCACCATGACCCATCCACCAGTCATTCATTTTCATCACCATGATAAACACGTTCCTATCATTGAATATACAATTCACATTTTCAAAACATACACAATGTTTATATTACATTAACATGACAAGATTTTCAATACCAGTTTAAACATCTACAAATAGGTCCAGATACTTTTCATGGACTTCCGCCTCACATTCCCAAGTTGCTTCCTCAACCCCATGATGTTTCCACAACACCTTCACCAAATGAATTGTCTTGTCACGCAAGACTTGGTCTCGAGTATCTAAAACTCTAATTGGTCTCTCCTCATACGAGGCATCCTCGTCTACCTCTAGCTCAGTCCAATCCAACACGTGTGATGGATCCAAATCATACTTCCAGAGCATACATATATGAAACACATCATGAACCCCAGAAAGTTGTGGCGGCAAGGCCAAATGGTAAGCTACCTCTCCAATCCACTCTAGGATCTCAAAAGGCCCAATAAACCTAGGAGACAACTTCCGACTCTTCCCAAACCTCATCAAACCTCATCTAGGTGATATCTTCAAGAAGTCATGATCTCCTACCTCAAAGGATGACGGTCTCCTCCTACAGTCGGTAAAGCTCTTCTAACAACTCTAAGTCGTGATCAACCTCTTACGAATAAGTGCAACCTTCTCCGTCGTTTCCCAGACTAACTCAGGACCTATCATCGGTGCATCACCCACCTCCACTCAACACACAAGAGATATACATGGTCGGCTGTATGGGGCCTCAAACGGTGCCATACCAATACTCGACTGGAAGCTATTGTTATAAGCAAACCCCACTAAAGGAAAATGTCCCTCCTGTGACCCCTTAAAGTCGAGGATACAACTCCGAAGCATATCCTCAAGGATCTAAACGGTACCCTCTGACTGCCCGTCAGTCTAAGGATGATAAGTAGTGCTAAAAGTCAAGTTAGTGCCCAAGGAATTCTGTAGACTCCACCACAACCGAGTTGTAAAACGCAGATTTCTATTCGAAACAATAGTCACAGTGTAACAACCCTCACTTTACTCTAGTCATGCTTGCATATATACATGATCTTGTCTTGATATGTTGCATTTGCAAACCTTGAATTGTCTTGCATAAGTGTTACTTGCATGCTTTGTTCCTTGTTTGGTGTGCTTAGCCTAGATTAATCCAAGCCGAGGTCACCTTAAGCCTAGAACTGTCTTGGAACCCCTTTTTCGGTCGACCTCCACCTCTGCCCAAACATGTTGGCCGAGATGTCATCATCTAGGCCGAGGTATGTATCACCGAGGCCGAGATGTGTATTATCTAGGCCAAGATGCTACCTTTGCGCCTGAGTGATCTTGTTCCTGGATTGGTGCGACCTAGACCAAGGTGTGGCACATCTAGGCCAAGGTGTGGCACAGCTAGGCCAAGTGTTGTCCTTCCTAGCCGAGATCATTATTCCCTTACTTGCCGATGCCTTGTTCTTAGCCGAGATCATTACCTACCGGAGTGCCTATGCCATTTTGCTTGTTGAACACACTTTGTCATAGTCTTGTCTTTTCACTCAGTCACCTTTTGAGAAGAACCAACCAGTCGATGCCACATGTCCCAGCTGAGTGTTAAGTCAGCCGGCAGACCTAGAAATGTATCATTTGCTATATGTCTTTGTTCTTGAGGAGAGAGAAGCTCTAGGAGAGGAAGAGAAGTTCTTAGAGAAGGAATAGATTTCCAAACTTGATCCTTAGAGTTCAAACCGTTTGATTCGTGTTTTAAGGTTAGAATCTTGATCTACTCTTGTTGTTCTTATTGATCATCTAGCTGCATTGCATGATCGAACCTGATTTGTAAGCCATGCATCTATTTAAAGTTGGGTTTAGAAAGAGAATGTGGCATTCATGTGTTCTTGAAGAAAAAGCCTCGTTTGATCCGAAAGTTTGCATTAAGATCCATGTTTTTGTGTTTGTTTTCCCAAGATCTTCAAGTATGGGTACCCAGGTCCATGTTTTCGAACTCATAGCATGAAAGTCCCAGATTTTGAAATAATAAATGGTGATTTAGCATTCATGTTTTTCAACTTCTTCATGTTCATGTTCTTCATGTTCTTCAGCAGAGGGGAAACCCAGATTTTTCCGACTTCATTTCCTTGGATGTGGCCGTTGGGACCACACCTCAGCAAGGAGGTGTGGGACTCGGCCAAGACCTAGTGGTACTCAGCATGTCTTCCCGACATGTAAAGCAGTGTTTCACCTTAGCATGCTTTGCCTTGTTTTGACTTAGCTTTGAAGGAACGCCGAGATCAATTGTATTCATGTAAAGCTTGTTTTAAGGATGCATTTCATGTCCATCTTTAAGCATCTCCCCTTGCCTTATTGAAATGCATTCAATGGGATTTGTTATGTGATTGTAGGCCTTGGATCATTGCTTGTAACCCTGACGTTTGAAGAACTAAGTGAGTGGTATTTTTAATAAAGTTATGTTATAAAGTTTTGATAAAGCTTTTCCTTGCTTGTTTTGGAAAAGTATTTGTTAAGCATGAATGACTATCCCTATTTTTGTGTATCAAGTATTAGCTTTGGTTTTGATAACAACCTTTGAAAGTCCGTACGTGCTAGGGGACTATAAGCATTTGTAGCACAACCTTTGAAAGTCCGTACGTGCTATGGGACTATAAGCATTTGTAGCACAACCTTTGAAAGTCCGTACGTGCTAGGGGACTATAAGCATTTGTAGCACAACCTTTGAAAGTCCATACGTGCTAGGGGACTATAAGCATTTGTAGTACAATCTTTGAAAGTCCGTGCGTGCTAGGGGACTATAAGTATTTGTAGCACAATCTTTGAAAGTCCGTACGTGCTAGGGGACTCTAAGCTTTTGTAGCACCTATGTTAATGTCATCCCTTGAAACTTGAAAGCCTTGAAAGACTTTGATTGATGAAGCTTGAAAATTTTGTTAGATGAACTTGATTCATCCCATGTTTTGTTACAAGCTATGATTATGTATTGTCTCGTTAAAGATCTCGGATATCATGCATGCAACCCTTTATTACTTGTACCATTCACTGAGTATCCAAGCTCACCCTCTTTATATATATGTAGGTGATGAGCAGGACGGCGGCGACGCCTAGATGTGCTTTGCAACTTGTTTTTGATTCGCATTTTGTAGCATCTTGAAGATCATACTTCTTAGCTTGCATTTCATTGTGTTTTGTATATGATGGCTTGAGAAGCCTTTTGGTCAAGATGTATTTTTGTACTTTATTTTGTTTGTATTCAAGTTGTAAAGCTATGTGAAGATGTATGCCATTCCATTTGACTTATGCACAGCTCTTATGGACTAATTAGATTTGTATATGCTGCTACCGCACTTGTGAGCCCCATGTATTTATACTCTGAATGTGTGTGAATTTTGAAAGATGGCCTTCGGTAATCTAGGTTTACTGGCCATCACGGCACCATTCTACTAGGGGCGAAATAGGGTCGTGACACACAGGGACACCGTGAAGTTGAACTATGTCCCGAACATAAAGGTCGGCAACGTAATCTACCGAGTCACTTGTGCGCATAGGTAAAAGGTGTGCTGACTTAGTCAACCGATCAACTATCACCCAAATGGCATCATTACCTCCATTGAGTCATCAGAAAACCCACAACAAAATCCATCGTAACATGCTCCAACTTTCACTCGGCTATCTGCAAGGGTTGCAACAAACCCGTTGGCCTCTGATGTTCGGCCTTCACTTGCTAACAAGTAAGGCACCTCGACACAAACACGGCTACATCCTTCTTTATCCCCTTTCACCAAAACCGGCGACTAAGGTTGGGATAGATTTTTGTGCCTCCCGGATGCATCGCATGGAGTGAATAGTGAAACTCCAGAAGTACCTCCTCTCAACAAGACTCCGGCACAAAAAGACGGTCAAGGTATCTAACACTCGAGTCAGAATACACGTTCAAGCCCTTCTCTACCTTCCTGCTAGCTATCTTCTCCCGAAGGGTTTCTACCTCAAGATCACCCCTCTGTGCTTCTATAACTCGGCTCACAAGTGTAGGTTGTGTAACTACAATAAACAAAGTGGATGATTCGACGGACTCACCAAGATGCAAGTCAAACTCACCAATGGCACCCAACATTTCCCATTCTTGAATGGCAATACTCGCTACACTACTAATGGTCTTTCTACTCAAAGCATCGGCCACTACATTGGTTTTCCTCAAATGATAGTGCAACTCAAAATCATAATCTTCCATAAATTCCATCCACCTTCTCTACCTCAGATTCAAATCTTTCTATGAAAATAGATACGTCAAACTCTTAGGATAAAAAAAAAAAAAAACCTCAAATTTCTCACCATACAAGTATGTCTCCAAGTTTTCAAGGCAAAGATCACAGCTGCTAGCTCTAGGTCATGTGTAGAATAGTTTCTCTCATGTGTGTAGCTTGTTTTTCGAGCTCCTTAGAGGGGTTTAGTCTCCTCGGATACAATAGCCCTACAGTTCAGACTCCCGTGGTTCTAAATCTGATTTCACAAGTGCAATGTGAAATAGATAAACACAAATGAGTCCAAATCCGGTAAATCTTTTGAAAAATTGATTTTGAATCAAAAATGTCAAAAAATGGATTGCATTGCCAGATTTCAAAGTCGCCACCTAAATATTTTTGGGAAATTTAGAGAACCCGTGACTCATGCCGAAGGCCACGTGTCCGTCATCAACAAAGTGTCTTAGCTTGGGAACTTAGGTATGAGAGGGAAAGGTCATGAATTGAGCACCCCGCTAACCCGATCAAAGATCGGCCTCTACTAATCATGATGAGATTTTTATATACAGTATATGCTCTTGTTTCGATTATTAGGCTATCTTTACTATGTGATGCACACAAGTATAGACTAATTTGCTCAATTTGAAATATTTTGATTTCATGTTTGTTTTGAAATGTGTTTGAATATGTACCACTTGAAAAAGTGATCTCATATGTGCATTAATCAAATCATCCGAACTTAAGCAAAAAAGCCTTCGTCCACTGCCATTCAAACAACTATATCAACTAAGCACTTAGCCTCATGGTAATCATGCTTGACATGACAACAATCGCACGCATGCAATATGCTAAAGCAAAAAAAAATGCTTACCCCAGGTAGCTGAGAAGAGCCAAAAGAAAGAAAATAGTTATAAAGAATGCATGGTCCTAAACAATGCAACATGACTAATGCAATGCATACAACATGTAATTATTAGGCTCGGCTACTAGCATGGCATGTGAGTCAATTCAAGACACGCGATAAAACACGTATTCGCGTAAGGAATTTGAAATTGACATTGATTAGTATGATGAGCCAAACCCTTATGCATGCAAAAGTGGATATAAGTCATGGCAATGACATGAAAATGTAAAACATCATACTACCATTATAAGTATGTAAATAAAAGGGAGTTGGACGACATACACAATATTACAAGTTTGCCCTCATACAAGAGGGTTCAAATGAATGTCCTAATTAAACTAACTATTACAACACCAAATAAATTAGCTACATTAACTAATTATTACAAATTGAATGAATCTAATTAATTAATTACAACACGAAATTAATTAATTACAACACGAAATTAATTAACTAAGTAACTCACTATTACAAATTTAAAGGAATTTAACTAATTAATGAACTAGCTGTTACAAGTTTCAAATAAATCTACTAACTAGCATTAACTTCACGAGCCATGGGAAGTAGAGAATCATGTATGCATGAACGGGAATATCCACCTGAAAACACCTCTATTTTGCTGCCAGAACTGTTTTGTTTTACAATCAGAAAAATAATCTATTTTCACCCCAGCCTCTGCTCTGTTCTGCCATAAAAATGGTACTGTTTGCATAAAATAAAGTGGTCGGCCGGACTTAAAAAGTGGTTGGCCAGATGGACAGGTGGCCGGCCAGCCACTATTTTGGAAGTTTGCCCTGTTGCAACAGAAAGGAAACAGAGCACAAACAGAGTGTTTTCGAGGGATGTTTGTCCTCTTTGCCTCTCCTTATCATGAAACAGATCAAGGGATGGATAGACTCGATTCACAAACCATCAATTGATGCAAATTTCTACGTGATGATCTATGAATCGATGGAACAAAGTCTCAATAAATAGAAATAAAAGACCAACGAAACCTCATCCCTACATGGAATTATCTCTCTAGGGAAGTGGTAGACATTGCTTCTCGAATCATTAACATCACTAATGAGTATGTAATGACTCGAGAGGCAATAGGTTCAATTAACGTCCGATTGAACCCAAACCAATTTTATTACTCTTATTACTATTTTAGTCCAATTTTATTAGCCCTTTTTATTATCTTTCCATTCTTTAATCATTTTAGTCCAAAGAGTAAGAGTTATGTCCACTAATGAGAGAAGTGTCAAACAAGGAGTTGTTCTTAGCATGACAGAGATGTAATACCTTGGTAATGAACCTTCAAATAGATTAAACCATTAAGCATGGAAGGTCTCTTTCACATGCTTTAAACAACAATTCGTTTGAAATGACTCTGAAAAAAAGAAAATCAAGAAAGGAGGGAGGTTGCAGAGATGAGTATTACAGGTGATAGTATATGTATGAAAGCTATCAAAATAAAAGCTATCAACTCAAATAGGTTGGTGTCTAAGGCCTAAACCACCAAACTTGTGAGGACTACAACACTACAAGCATACTATTCAAAGCATAAATGAAATAAACACACTAAAATAGTCCTAAAATGAGTAAAAATAATGCTGGAATTGAGTTGAAAAAGCTAAAAAAGTAAGCAAAAATTGGAGAGAATTAAAGCTAGTAAACAAGCCAAAGGAGGGGTGGCTAACCCGCCCCCCTTTTGAACCTCAAAACCACATATTTTAGCTTTTTAAAAATCTAAAAATCAGTGGCCAAAAATTGAGAAAGAAGTGGGAAACACAAGGACAAATGCTTAGGGAATAAAGTTCAAAGAATGGTGGTTAACCCCTCCACGTTTGGTAGCTTTAAGTCACAAGTTTCAGCCCATAAAAATAGTCCAAAAATAGTATAAAAATAGCAAGAAAGGAGAAGGAAGAAGTAGTGTAAGGATGGCCAAAGTTATACCTCTTGAAAATGAGTAACTCTTTGATTCACAAACCCACAAGTGATCACCCTCAAGAGCTGAAATTTTAGCTTAAGAACCTCAGCAAGGAGCCTCAAATTTTTGGTTTAGGAAGTGTTTGGATAGTGTATATGTGTTGCAAGATAGAGAGGGAGAGGGCTTTTCAAGAATTTGAGCTTTGGTAATTTTTTCTAACCTAAAAACATAAGGGATAATCAAGTATATATAGAAAAATTGGTTACTATCTTGGAAATATATGTATTGAGCCAACCGGTGCAGTGCATGCACATAGGGGGACAGTTGGCAACAAATATCTGTACTGGCAGAAAACCTGGCCACCCGACAGGCCAGGTAGGGGATGGCTAGCCGGCCACCAATTTTTGGCCAGTCGGCCACCTGTTGGCCAGCAGGCCTCTAGGTGGTCAGGCTAGAAAAAATTAGTTTTTGGTCCAAAGGAGGTGGAAGGTTCTGGGTTCTAGAGTTGGAAAATCGAAGCCCTTTTGCTGAGGAATTTGAACAATTGTACAGCGTAGTATTTCAACATTGAGTGATCAACCTAAGGGGCCAAGTCTTAAGGGCGGTCAAAAATGGGGTGTCTACAGTGTGTTTTCAACCACCGTGAACCATAAGCTACTACTTTACCTTCCTACATCAAGACACAACCCAAACCTTCCCAAGATGCATCACAATATACAAAATAGCCCAAACCCCTCTTCGGAATAATCAACACTGGAGCAGTTTTAAGCCTAACCTCAAGTTCTTGAAACGACTTCTCACAAGTCTCATTCCACACAAACTTCATTCCTTTCCTTATAAGCTTAATCAATGGTGAGGCTAATTTTCAGAAATCCTTCACAAACCGACGATAATACCTGGCTAACCCCAAGAAACTACGAATTTCAAAAGCGTTCTTAAGTTGTTCCCAATCTTGGACTACTTCTATTTTGGAAGAATATACCGTCACTCATTCCCGGGATACCACTTGGCCTAAGAATTTCACTTCTTTCAACTAGAACTCACACTTCCCGAACTTAGCATACAATTTATGGGCTCCAAGCAACTTATGCACAACTCACAAGTGTTCCCCATGCTCCTCCTCAGAGGGTGAGTAAATCAGGATGTCATCAACAATGACAACTACAAAGCGGTCTAAGAACTCATGGAAGATTCGATTTATCAAATCCATAAACATAGATGTTGCATTGGTTAACCAAAAAGGCATCACTAGAAACTCGTAATGGCCATACCGCGTACAGAATGCCATTTTCTAGATATCCTCCTCCTTCACTCTCAATTGGTGATAACCCGATCTCAAGTCTATCTTAGAAAAGCAACAAGACCCCTTTCAACTGGTCAAACAAATCATTTATACGAGGCATTAGGTATTTGTTCTTAGTAGTTACTTGGTTCAATTTTCGATAGTCAATACAAAGTCACAATATGCCATCCTTCTTCTTGGCAAAGAGAGCCAGTACTCCCCATGGCAATGTACTAGGGTGATAAAGCCCTTGTCTAACAATTCCTGTAGTTGAATCTTCAATTCAGTCAACTCAGTGAGTGCAAATCTATACGGTGCCATTGAAATCAATGTCGTGCCAGGCACTAAGTCAATAGAGAACTCAATCTCATGGTGAGGTGGTAAACTAGTGAGATCCTCAGAAAAAACATCCGGGTATTCACAAACTACCATTGGCAAATCAACTTGAACTTCATCACACTCACTACCTAAGAAGGTTGCAAAAAGACAACTAAGCTCACTCTGACCACACGGATCATACATCAGTGACAAGACTTTATCAGCTCAGTCTTCCAAAAAATAAAAACAATCACCATTCAAGGTACATGCAGTAACCCTATGACGATAACAATCTATGACAGCACGATACGATGAAAACTAATTCATACCCAATATAGCATCAAAACTCGATATGTCAATCAACACAAATGCAAAAGGAAGTTCGTATCCGGCAACCTCTATCTCACAACCCTGACACCCCTGTTCCAAAACAGTCTTACCACCAACAGGTGACTCTACACTGAGTGTAGACGCTAACCGAGCCAATTCTAAGCCCAATGCCAATGCAAATGTAGACGAACTAAAAGCATAGGATCCATCCTGTATCAATCAACACAGTGGTAATAGAATTGCATAACAAGAAAGTACGTCTCACAACTGAAGGCGCTGGCACTAAGTCTAGCGTGGTAACAGCATACACATGCCCTGTAGGTCTCTGCTCCACCTGGTCACCCCTTAGAGCATAAGTCCAATGCACTGATCGAACCGAAGAGGCTCCCTAGTTGGCCCTTGAGGCCCGTGCTGACTGTGCAGGCTGGTAGCTCTGTGTCTATCTCGAACAAGACGCACTAGGTGTGCCACCTAACTGAGGGCAAGGCCTCTTCACATGCCTTGATTGCCTACATTAATAACAAGTAGGTTGCTGTCCTCTCCCCAGACTCAGTGTGACAACCCCGCTATGTATTATATTTGACATTCAATTAATTAAGGACATTTGAATTTTAATTAGCCGTTATTTTGACTTAATTTCAGATTTATAAGAATTATGAAGTCTGATTCATATATAATTTCAGATTTATAGAAGAGTTATTTTGGAATTAGAAATTGAAGGCCTAAATGGCTTAAGAAGATGAAATTAGTGAGTTAAACCAGTTTAATTTTCAGGATTGAACTCTATGGGAGTTTAATTAAATATTTGATTCAGCTTCGATTTAGTTTAGTAAAATTAAGATTTGTTTAATTGGGTCCGAATTAGAATTAATTAAGCTAATTGATTATGAGGATTAGTAATTGTGATTATTCTGAATTAAATTTATGTATGAGGTGCCCAATTCGAATATGTAAATTATTGAGAGGAATTTTGAGTTTCATCTGGAATTGAAGGCTTTAGTGATTTAGCAAACCAAGATTGATGATGGAAATGAGGTTAATTTAATAGTTTGAACCTTTTGGGAATTTGATTAATTATCTGATTCAGATTGATAAATTTAATTATGATTGATTGCGCATTTATTGAAGTCAATTAGACTAATTAAAATTATGTGAGATTTGTAATTAGTTATGATTAATTGAGTTAGAATTTTACATAACTAATTAAAATTAAGAGATGGTTACTTAAGCTAATTATAATCAAAGATTAATCTCAATTAAGTAATCCCAAGCAAGATTAATTAGTTAATGAAAGAATTAATACACCACCACATGGGTTCATATAGTAAGGACAAGTGTCCCACTAAATAAAATAAAAATAAAAATAAAAGAAAAGATGAATGAAGTCAAATAAGGGGAGTTCATTCCTTCACTCTGCTGGAAACAAAAAGTGGCTGAGGGAGAGAGAAACCGAGAGGAAGAGAGCAAAGGGGTTGAAGAAGAGAGTCTTGTGGGATGCCAAAATTCAAGCTTAAAATTGTGAAAAATTCATTTTAAGGTGAGAAATTCCATCCTCTTTCTTATGTTGTTTAATTAATCTAGACAAAAATGATTCAAGGTGAATTTTGCGAAGATTAATTATAAATTGATAGAAATTGAGTTTTGCATGTAAAATCAAGTTAGGTTGAAAAATATGAGTTATGATTCTCTAAATTTGTTAAGCTTGAGTTTAGTTTTGAGAATCATTCTTGGATTGATGTCCATAAATTACATGCAACAAGGTTTTATTGAAGATATGATCCATGCAAAAGAGTTAGGTTCAAATTTATGAAAATTCCTCATTTGGCAAGTTAACATTTTAGCTAAAAAATCAAAAGGTTACTAAAAAAAGTCAAAAAGCCTATAACCTATATCAAAGAGTCAAAGATTCCCTTTTCTCTCTACATTTTGCACATCTTTTCGTAAAAAGCCAAAAAGCCACCCCAAACATATTAGTTTTTTTTACCTCATATTTTAGCCAAAAAGCCAAAAAGTTACTAAAATAGCCTGTTCCCAAATGAGGCAATTTAGAAATTAATCACGTTTGGTTTAAATTTAGTGGTCTTAACATGAAATTGAGTTTCAATTGTACATGCATCATGAATTTTCAAGAGTTTTGGAAGTTCAATTCATGATTTAAAATTTGTGGGTTTGAAATTGGACTTGATATGAAGAAAATGAATTAAATTTAAATTTGGACAAATTTAGAGATAAATTATAATTTATGTTGAGAATCAAACAATTAGTTTGATTTTAATTTAAACTTCATATATGCAAATATTTTTGAAAGGGGGGGTTTGTAGTTTCAATTTTATGTTTCATAAAACAAAGAAAGAATTGAAAGATGATTTTTTTAAAAACATGAAATCCAAGGCTTAAATTTCAATTAAAGTCATGGAATTTTGAAGTATAAGTGGAACTAACTTCAAATATATGTAATTGGGAATGTTTCTGTGTATTTGAGTGAGTCATGCATGAATTTGGAGCCTTGGTAATGTGTTTTGAAGTTTAAACAACATTCTGGAAAACCCAGAATTCGTCATCATTGCTTAAGCGAAGAAGTTGTCACTCGAGCGTAGAATTCAAGCAACCAGCATTTTTACAAACCAAGGGGTCTGCTCGAGCGACTAATGTTGAACTCGAGCGAAGAGCCCTGTTTCAGAAAATTTTGAAAAGTGGTTTCATATTTCAATTTCCATTCTCTTTCACTTCTAAGCACTCTTATTCATGTACTGAGCATTATAAATGAACTATAGAGTTAGAATAAGAGAATTAAACGAATTAAAGAACATAATGAATTGTATTGTGATCCGATTTCTATGTGTATTATGAATTGTGTAGGGTCAACTACAAGGGTGAACTAGGCATCTTAACACTGTGAGTAATATCTTAGTAAAGACATTTTTAAGTATGTTATTTTGCAAATGCTACTTATGAGCTTCATGGATTTGTTGATTTGAATTATGAATGCGTGTTCTATATGCGTAATTTTTGTATAAGGTCTGTGAAGAACATTATTTGGGCCCAAGGCCGTTTGATATGTATGAATTGGGCCTAAGGCTGTTTGATACGTCTGATAAGAGTATGAGTTGGGCCTGAGGCCGTTTGATACGTTTGATATGTCTGAATTGGACCTAAGGCCATTTGCCATTTGAATATTATGATGGGCCAAAGGCTGTTTGAATATTATGATGGGCCAAAGGTCATTTGAATATCGTGATGGGGTCAAAAGTCGTTTCAATATGTATGTAATGGGCCAAAGGCCGTTTGAATATGAAATGTGCACAAATATGAATATGGAAATAATGGGCTCGAGGCTGTTTGATGAGTCTGACAAAGTTATGCAATGGGCTCGAGGCCGTCTAATATGTTTGATAAGGATATAAAATGGGCCCAAGGCCATTTGACATGTACAATAGAAACAAAATAGGCCTAAGGCCGTTTGTATATGAAATTTACAGGTTTGATGTACTTAATATGAATCTCATTCATATAAACCCTTTACTTTCGTATTATTCACTTGGTGTTAGCTCACTCTTTATATATATGTGTAGGTGAGCAATTGGATGATCAACATTAGAGTTTGCCCTGGAGTCCACCTCTCTGTCAAGCCACCCAAGAAGTGCTTCTGTGTAGAGGCTTTGTTTTATTTTGTCAAGCTTTGGCTAATATTTGTATTTTGTTAAAAGTCCTTCATGTAGTGTGTGAGATATAAAATATGTCTTTGTACATGTATATACAAAAGTGTGTTAACAATGTTTTAATTACTACAGTTGATCATGTACGCACAACTCAATGGACATTATTATTTTTTGTTTTGTACGAAATCGGCACAAAAAAGGTGGATCTAGACTATGATGCCTGGGACTACTGTGGGGTGGAACCCCTCTTCCTCTTGTTATCCCTAGTGTTCCCCTGAACATCCTAGGATCTCTACCTCTTGTTATCCACTCCTCCTCCATTTGAATCACGGTCTCTAAATGAGCTGTCACCTCCACAAGGTGACCATAATCCCTAATCATAGACATGGCCACCTTGAGAAGGAGTCTGGTCCTCAACCTCTTCTCAAATTTCAAGCAACGGCTGCAAATCTCGACAAACTAGTGAAAGTAGCTTTAAACTCAGCCATTGGTGTGTTCAACTATTTGAGCTTCAGAAACTGATCTCTTAACTTCTCCCTAACAGTGGGAGGTAAGAACTTGTCCTAAAGGTGTTGACAAAAGCCTCTCATGTCCCTCCAATGTGTCCCAGCACAAACTTCCACCACTGACCTGCATCCCCCTTCAACTGGAAGGATGCCAAGATCACTCTCAGCCCATCGTCTTCGATGCCAAGCATCTCGAACGTCTTCCCCATCTGCTCGAGCCATTCATCTGCTTTCAATGGCTCTTTTGGATCACCCAAAAATTCATCCGGATTAGACTAGAAAAACTCCCTCTTCAAGAAAGACAGCCCCGCTTCAGCAACTTGGGCCTAGACGTGATTCTCAACTCTGAGAATGTCCATGGTTTCCCGCAAAGCTTTGGCCATTTCACGGGCCAAAGCGCTGATGGCCTATTGACCGTCGAGGCTTACCACGCCTATTACCACCACGTCCACATCCTGACATCCTAATAAAGGTAACACTGAAGATTAGCACATTTACAAATGTGCCAAAGCTAACTCACTCACGCCCTAATGCGAGGAACAATAGTAATTCACTCCACATAAGCACATAATCACATAAACACATACGAATTTCCTTTCTAGATAATGATTGTCCCGCAACATTGCCAAAGTTCCAATTAGTAATAACAGTGATCAAGTGTTCTTCTAATACGACTTCTAGAAACTCGTAATCCCAATCAATATCTTAGAAATTAAATCTCATGCCCATATAATCACATAAGCATGTTATTACATAAAATACCATACATACAAATATCTTTATCAAACGAGATAAAATCATTGTGGTAAGAATCACTTCCCACGTACCAAAAGTATTCAAACCGGGTACACTCTAATACCAAGTTGTAACGCTCCGAAATAATTCCAATAACTCGTCCACAACATTAATAAATAACAACAAATGATAAAGTAATTATCTTTCATTAATTTTCAATTTAGTTTACAAAAAAGTAACATATGTAGATATACATTCACAAGCTTAACCCTAAATCTACAACATTTGTTACATAATAAAAAGAACATCAAGCAAATAAGAAATGCCCCATGGGTTTACAGTTTTCCAAGACAATACTTGGTTACAACAAAATAGATTTCAATTCAATACAATTAAAGCCCCAAGCTTGTACAAATAAAAACAACAAAAATAAACAAGAAGAAACTCTTGCTTCCAAGTCCTCTCGAACTATTGCCTTGGTGGAGGCATAACATCAGCACTTGAAAATGATTTTTCCACATAGGGTGAGCCAAAACCCAGTAGAAATAATCCAACACGACATATGAATCTTAACAAAGATATAAGGGTGAAATGCATATGCAATGCTAGTAACCAAAATAATTTATATCTCTTTCAAATCATGTAATGACAAGTTTATATCATAGTTCATAAAACATTCTCTTTCCAATGGAAGATAGGGCAGTGAATCATATCTCTGGGAATCTCCGAAACCAGTATCACATTTCACGAAAATTTCGTTCGCAAGAAATCGTAAACCACCACCCATGTAAATGTAGGCCATAATGTAGACACCTCATTTTTTACCGTCCTCAAGACTTGGACGTCATCACTTGTGCATATGATGATTGTGATTTCACGTGTTCGTTTTGAGTGCCCGAAGTCCTCGGTGGAACGCCCTGTCTTTGAGCCTTTAAACCATGTCTTTTCTATGCCTTGTTTTGGACCAAAACTTGCTGTCTGGACCTTTTGGTGACTTGTCGGCCACCCCCATAGGCTGTCGGCCATGGCTTATGGTTGTCGGCCATTAGTGTGGCTGTGGCCGATGGCCACCAGTGTCTTTTTCTAGATATTTGTTGACAGTTGTGCCAGTTGTTAACACACTGAGCTACATCTCCCTACACGTGTATAGTAGGATGTTTCTAAGCTCAAGGCATGTTTTTCTATATATATGGGGGTTCCTCCCCCATTGTTGAGGGTTAGAAATTTTGGAACAAAAATGTCTCTCTCTCTAGATTTCTCTCTCTCTCTCTCTCTCTCTCTTGCAATTTTGTGCTTAGTTGCTTGTTTTCTCTTCACTTTTACATACACTACCTTAATCAAAGTTGCTTCTCTTTGGGCTGAGGTTATTTGAGACCCTCTTTGAGCTCTAGCAAGTGGTTTTAGCTTGGTTTGGTGCCTAAACTTGAGCTTTGCTTCAAAGGTATAACTCTTGCCTTGTTTATTTTGTTTCAGTATACTTGTTTTACCATCTTTTCTTACTATTTTGGGGCTGGTTTTAAATTGTAAAAAGTTCTATTTTTGTGGCTTAAAAATGGTGGTTTGAGCCCTTTTTTTAGTTAGGGGGTGGTTCACCCTTCTTGCTTCTTAGTTTGTCAAGTTTTTGTGCCTTTATTCATCACTTTCAAACCAACTTTTTTGGGCCTTTTAACCACTGAATTTCAGAGGTTTTTCAATGGTAAAAAACTCATTTTGAAGTCCAAAATTAGAGGGGTTAGCCTCCCCTCCTTGTGTCTTGCTTGCATGCCTAGTTAGCCCTATGTATTAGCTTAATGTTTTAGCTTTTTGTGGCTCAAGTCCAGCATGTTTTACACTCTATTTTGAACTATTTTGCCACTGTTTTGGCTGTTTTGTGCCATTTGAGCCTTGTATGGCATGGTTGTAGTGTAAGTTCCTTCACTAGCTTAATGTTTTAAGGCTTTAACCACCATTGGTTTGAGTTAGTTGCATGTTTTAGCGCTTTTTTCACTCATTTCCAGCACTTAATCATCTCTGCAACCTCCCTCCTTTCTTGATTTTATTTTTTCTTTGAAAGTGGTTCAAACCATTTGTTTGTTTAAAGCATGAAATTGAGTTGTTTGTGCTTAATGGTTTAATCCCTTTTGGGGTTCATTACCAACGGCATGAGGTCTCTTTCATGCCTAAAACAACCTTTGGTTTAAGCCCTCTTTCCATTAGAGGACACTCACCAATGGACTTAATAGATTAATGAACGATTTGGTAATTAAAATGAGTAAACAAAATTGGCATGTAAAAGAGGGAAGATAAGCATTCTTTGTGTTGTATTGCATGTGTTCAACTCGGACGTTAATTTGAACACAAGGAAAATGGGACATTTCATACTCAAAAGTGCTGAAATGTGCCACTTTCCTAGGTCTCCATTGCCCTTGATCATGCATGATAGGGTGATGGACATTTGGGTCTCATTTTGCATTTATTGAACTTGCACAATTGGTTTCACAAGCCATCATACAATGAAATTTCTTGATTGATGGTTTATGAACCAAATTTTGTCCCTCCTTTGATTTCTCCTTGAAAAGGAGAGGTAAAGTGTGCAAATAACCCTTGAGAAATACACTGCTTTGCTTTGTTTACTCTGTGTTGCAGCAAAGGAGTCCACGTCAGCAGTGGTCGACCGGCCACCATTGGTAGCCGACCGGCCCCCTGTCGGCCACCAATGAAATTTGCACAGTGTGTTGGTAAGATCGAGCAGAGGTGTTTTGGAAGTAGGCAGAATTTTTAGTGATCAAACGTGCAAATAGAGGCTTACAGCAGCAAAACAGCGGCTTTTCGGGTGGAAATCGAGCACGTGCATGAGCCTCCCTTGCATTTCAAGATTATTTAACGTTTAAATATTTAGCTCAAACATGTGTTGTAATTAATTAGTTGTAGCTAATTAAGAGTTGTAATTAATTAGTTAGTTTAACTAGTTATTCGATTTTGTTTTGTAATTAGTTAACTAGAATAGTTAATTAATTTGAGTTTTGTAATAATTAGTTAGCTTATTCATTCGGACCCTCCTTTGTGAGGGCGTAATGTTGTAATTAGTGTGCATGCGTGTGTGTATGTCTTCAACCCCACGTCTTTCTCCCTTTTATTTAATCACTTTTGATGGTCAGATTAGGGACATATTTCAAATTAGCATACCTTATGCTTGCATCCATTTGTTTGTATTGCATGCACGAGACTCGGCGCATTATTCAAACTGCATTGTTGTTTCAATTACTTCTTTAAATACGTGTTTAACTGCATGTTATCATATCGAATCATATGTCATATTAGTAGCCGAGCCTATTAATTGCATTATTTGCATGTGTCGCATTAGACACTTAATATAGTTAGGAATCATGCATATTTCACTGACTCATATCTTCTTAGCTCGGAGTACTAAGTGAGTTTTTATGCTTTAGCATACTTGCATAAGTGTGAATATTGTCATGATTAGCATGCTTCCCATGAGGCTATGTGCTTAAATGCTAAACTGCAAAAATGCCTGTGGATGAAGGCTTGTTGTTTGAATTGGAACGATTCAACAAATGTGCGTTTTAAGCCCACTTTGTTGAGTGGAAAATCATGTTTTAAAGCCACTATGTTTGGTGGCAAATCAACAATCTTTAAGCCCATTCGAGGTGGCAAATTCAAACCATTTTCGCAAACAAACATGAGTTGAATTGTTTCAAATTGAGCAAACTAGTCTATACTTGATTGTGCGCATCACGTAGTAGTGCTAGTTTAATAACCGGAACAGCAACACATAATGTTTATAAAAAATCATATCATGATTAGTAGAGGCCGATCTTTGATCGGGCGAGCGGGAGTGCTCAATTCATGACCTTCCCTTCTCATACCTAATTTCCCGAGCCGAGACAACTTTGGTGATGACGGATGCGTGGCCTTTGGCATGAGTCAGGGTTTCCTAAATTTTCTCAAAACAAAAAATATTTAGGTTGCGACTCTGTATCTAGCAAAATAGTCTAATTTTGGCATTATTTGATTTAAAATCGATTTTCCAAAAAGATTTGCCAGATTTGAACTCTTTGGTGTTTATCAGTTTCACATTGCACTTGTGGGATTAGATTCAGAATCGCGGGAGTCCGAACTGTAGGGCTTTCTTTCAAACCTTCTGAAAGGGGGCGCGAAAAAGGTGAGCTACACATACAAGCACTACTATTGCCATTTTACGGATATTTTGTCCACAGGATCGGCACCCATGTATACGAGCGATTTTCCGAACTTTCACTCTAGACACACAAGCTAACTTATTTGGTGTAGCAACATTTCCTTCCAGATTCACCCATTTTCTCAAAACAATAAACATTTCCATGAAATTAATATACTACCATGCTCAATGCAAATGAATGAGAGATTAGTCTTCAATTCTTCTAATGCTCATGCAATTTCTACAACATTCATAGCTATTCTCCATTGATAGCCCAAAACAGATATCTCTAAACAAATAGATAATTTCAATAAAGATAAACTTTCCAAATTTTGAGATGTGAATGATAATACATATCCAACTCCACCATCCTCATCCATAGCAACTCAATGACACCATTTCAGTATTAACTCCATTTATCAATACAAAATCAACATTTGAGATTTCTAGTACAAAACCCTCTTTCCTTTATAATACCATTTCCTAAGGTAAAAACCCTTCATTTCCCTATATCTCAACAGCAAACATTCATCCACAATCATTTCCAATGTCCATTTGAAAACCCCTCTTTTGTTTTCGAACCAAAACTGAGATTGTTCAAAAATCCATTTCTTTCACAAAGTGGTTTTACAAAAACAAATAACTACGTTAAAATTCATAAGGAAGTGCGGAGAATCACTACCTCAAGCATAGAAGATGGAAGAGAAGAACTCGAAAAAAAACTCATTGTCAACGAAACCACGAGCCACTCAAATCAAAGGAAGCCATTTAGACGATCTACAATCTATTTCAAAGGACCAAGATGAGGTGGTACCTCTAGGTGAGTAGATCTAAAGATCTAAGTAAGAAAAAGTGAGTTTAGAGAGAAAGAGAGGAAAGTCACAATTCAAGAGAGAGAGAGAGAGAGAGAGAGAGAGAGAGGAAAGGTGAATGAGAAAAGTATGTTTGGGGCCTATTTATAATAGTTGAATAATAGCCCTAAAGTCAAAGGAAAGAATAAGTCAAAACCCCCAAAAGTAAGGCCCAAAACCGAATCAAAATCTAGAAAAAGACTCACAGGGGTTGACCCTCGAGACAGTGGTGTTGACCTTCAAGAAGAAAAGCTGAGACACTAATGTTTTGCGGTAGACAAGGGTCGACCCTAGAAGATAGTGGTGTCGACCCTTTATTTTTGAATGCAACTTAGAATAAAACAGTAAGGGAAGGGTTGACCCTCAGAACCCATGGTGTCAACCCTTTATTTCAATTTGTAATCCAGAATAAAGCAACGATGGAAGGGTCGACCCCACCAAGACTGGTGTCGACCCTAGAGACAAATAATAGGGCAAGTGTCGACACCTCTAGGCCTGGTGTTGACCCCAAATTTCAGTAGCCACCCTAAGGGCACAGCAACAAGGTGGTGTCGACACCACCAAGGCTAGTGTTGACCCTCTCATCAAAACCCAACAAGAGAAGAGGCAATAACGACCACTATGAATATGGTTCCCAACTTCAAAGGTAACAAGTGGGTCGGGTCTAAGCCTGGATCGCTATAGACACCATCCTTGATAGTGTTAACACTGGCTTCTTTTCTTTGTTTTGTTCTGTTCCTGGGGTCGACACCAACCTTGGTGGTGTCAATACCACTTTGTTGCTGTGCTCTTGGTGTAGCTACTGAAATTTTTGGTCGACACCAGTCTTGGTGGTGTCGACTCTTACCCTGTTATTGACCTCAGTCGACACCAGTCTTGGTGGAGTAGACCCTTCCATCGCTGCTTTGTCCTGGGTTACATACTGAAATATAGGGTTGACACCTTGAGTTCTTAGGGTCGACCCTCCCCTTGTTGTTTTGTTTTGGGTTGCATTCTGAAAAATAGGGTTAACACCATTGTCTCCTAGGGTCGACCCTTGTCTGCTGCAAAACATTAGTGTCTCAGCTTTTCTTTCTGAGGGTCAACACCACTGTCGCAAGGGTTGACCCCTGTGAGTTATTTCTAGATATCTGGTTCGGTTTTGGGCCCTACTTTTTGGGGGTTTGACTTATTCTTTCCTTTGACTTTAGGGCTATTATTCTACCACTATAAATAGACCCCAAACACACTTTCCCACTCACTTCTCTCTCTCTCTCTCTCTCTCTTCTCTCTAAACC
This sequence comes from Camellia japonica, assembly GCA_030407325.1. Classification (NCBI taxonomy): domain Eukaryota; kingdom Viridiplantae; phylum Streptophyta; class Magnoliopsida; order Ericales; family Theaceae; genus Camellia; species Camellia japonica. The sequence goes on from JAPPVO010000019.1 coordinate 105,038,742, forward strand.
GTGACTTCTCTCTTTTCTCTCAAAACTCAACTTTTCTTACCTAGATCTTCAGATCTACTCACTTAGAGGTACTTTCTCATCTTGGTCCTTTGAAATAGATTGTAGATCGTTACAAAGGCTTCCTTTTGATCTGAGGATTTTGTTGACATCGAGTTTTTCCGAGTACTTCTCTTCCACCTTCTAAACTTGAGGTAGGGATTCTCCGCACTTCCTTCTGAGTTTTAACTTAGTTATTTGATTTTATAAAACCACTTTGTGAAAGAAATGGATTTTTGAACAATCGTGGGTTTTGGTTTGAAAACAAAAGAGGGGTTTTCAAATGGTTCATCAGAAATGATTGTGGATAGATATTCATTGTTGAAATGGATGAAAAGATAGATTTTTATATTGGGAAATGGTTTATTAAGAAAATGGGGTTTTGCCCTAGAAATATTAAATGTTGATTTTATTTTTAATAAATGGAGTAAGATGTTGAAATTGTGAACTTGAATTGATGTTGATGAGGATGGTGGAGTTGGGTATGTATTACCACTCACATCTTGGAATTTAAAAAGCTTATCTTTATGGAAATTATTTATCGTCTAAAGATATTTGTTTTGGGCTATCGATAGAGGATAGCCATGATAGTTGTAGAAATTGCATGAGAACTAAGTAAATCAAAACTATTTTCTCATCCATTTGCATTGGGTGTTGTTGCATATTATTACATTGAAAATGTATATTGTTTTGAGAAAAATGGTAAATACTTGGTGAATCTGGGTAGGGGTGTGGTTACAAGTTTAAGTTGGCATGTGTGTCCTTGGTGAAAGACCGCGGATAGGTTAATACCGGTAAAAATGACAAATTGGTATTACTTGTATAGTCTATTTGCAGACATGTACCTAGAAATTCAGAGAGTTGTATTCATAATCTGATTTTCTATTAAAAGGGAAATGTTTCATGAATGGTGATATAAATCGGGCATTGCATGGTTTGAAAGAGATATAAAATGTTTTGTCACGAGCATTGCATATGCATTTCAACCTTATACCTTTGTTAAGATTCATATACTGTGTTGGATTATTTCCACTGGGTTTTGGCTCATCCTATGTGGGAAAACCATTTTCAAGTGCTGATGATATGCCTCCGCCAACACAATAGCTTGGGAGGACTTGGAAGCAAGAGCTTCATTTTGTGTATTTTTCTTGTATTTATTTGTATAAGCCTAGGGCTTTAACTGTATTGGATTTTCCATCCATTTTGTTGTAACCAAGTATTATCTTGAAAAGTTGTAAGCCTTTAGGGCATTATCTTAATTCTTTACCTTTCATTTTACTATGTAACATATGCTATAGATTCAAGGTTAGACTTGTGAATGTATAAGCGCATATATTGCTCTTTTGTACAAGAAATTGGAATTAATAGAAGATAACTACTTTATCATTGTTGTTATTTATTAATGCTGTGGATGGGTATGTTGTATTTATTTCGGGACGTTACACGGTGAATCTAGAAAGTAAGTATTGTCTCGTTTAAATAAGTTGGCCTGAGTGTCCATTATGAAAGTCCTAAAAACAGTGCGTATACATCGGTGCCAATCCCGCGGATGAAATTTCCGTGAAAGGGCAATATTAGTGCTTGTATAGCCTACATTTGCATGGGTGCCGGTTTACGGTTTCCCACGGATGAAATTTCCTTGAAAGGTTGTATTTGTTTTGGAGATTTACCCATTTCATTTACTATTATGTTGGTTTTGGAACAAGACATTTGGAAATGTTTTAAGCAAGGTATTTGCTTTTGTTCAGTGATGTAGTCACATTTGATTTAGCAATGTTTTTGCTGGTTGGTATTGAGATACCTGGATTGGTTTTTGGAAAGGGGTTTCATATCAAACTGATGTTTTGAACTTGGGAAAACGTTTTGATTAAATGTAAGATTTTGGAAATTGGAAAGAAAGGATTTTGTTAAGAAATCAAATTGATTTGAAAATGCATTTGGGCATATTGTATATATGTATTGCATCATGATCATTTATGCTGATGAAGCATGTTTAGTTTTTGAAATATTCTCTGCTGGGCTTTATACTCACCCTACGTGGCTAAAAATGTTTTTCAGGTATACATGTGTGGATGTGGACTGAGACGTAAAGCTGTGTTCGGAACCATGTAGGGTGGTTCTGTTATTTGTAGACCAAGGGCCATTTATGTTATTTATTGGCCTTGTGCCATTCTTGTAAGGGTTACACCCTCGTGTATGATGTAAGCCTCAGGGCGTTTAATTTGATTTTATAACATTGATGCATGTTTTAGTTACACAACATTCATTCGACTTGAGATGTTGTATCTAGGAATGTATAAAAACAGATAAACACATATATTGTGTGACTATATTATATTCATTTGTATGAGAGTTGTTATTTACTGTTCATCATTGGGTGGTTTATTCACATGAGTCGGGCCATGTAAATCCTGGGCGTGACAACACCAAGATATCAAGCCTCTAAATTTAGACTTGATAAAATCAGCAAGGGAAGCAATACTAGATGGGTCCACAACATCAAGCTTAAAGAAAACCACATAATCAAAGAGGCCATCACTTTTGATTTTCTTAAGAGCTTTAAAACCCTTTTTCTCATCTCTAGCAGTCAACACCAGCATGATTCCCTTAGAAGCTAATTGCCTGCGTATTTCAAATTCTAGTCCTTTATTTTCCCCTGTAACCACTGCATATCTACACACAAACAATAACACAAACAGTTGGTGGGTGTGAAAGTTGAAGAAGCTAAACACTACAAAAAGAAGCAAAAATTACCTCTTTGTTGTTCTGATTGTCTCTGCCATTGCTTCACAATATGGGATGTTTTCGATAAGTGTGAGCTTCAGTCTCAACCTTTGGTTTTTTAAAGCCAAACCAAACAAATGTCTCAAGCCTAGAATGTCATGCCCTGAATTAACAAGATCCGGCTCACGTGAATAAACCACCCGACGATGAACAATAGATAACAACTCTCATGCAAATGAATATTATATAGCCACACAATATATGTGTTTATCCAATTTTATACATTCCTAGATACAAGATCTAAGTCGAATGGATGTTCTGTGACTAAAACATGTACAGATGTTATAAAATCAAATTAAATGCCCTGAGGCCTAAATCATACACAAGGGTGTAACCCTTATAAGAATAGCACATGGCTAATAAATAACATAAATGGCCATTGGCCTATAAATAACTGAACCACCCTATACGGTTCGAACATAACTTCACATCACAGTCTGCATCTACATATATACACTTGAAAAACATTTCAGCCACGTAGGGCGAACATAAAGCCCAGTAGAGAATATTTCAAAAACTCAACATGCTCCACAAGCATAAATGATCATGATGCAATACATATATACAATATGCCCAAATGCATTTCCAAAATCCAATTAATTACTCAACAAAATCTTTTCTTTCCAATTACCAAAACCTTACGTTTAATCAAAACGTTTTCTGAGTTCAAATCATCTGTTTGATACAAAATTCCTTTCCAAAAACCAATCCCGGTATCTCAATACCAACCAGCAAATACATTGCTAAATCAAATGCAAATACATTGCTAAACAACATCAAATATCTTGTTAAAACCATATTCCAAACATCATGTGCCAAAACCAACATAGTAGTAAATAAATGGGTGAATCTCCAAAACAAACACAACCTTTCACGGATATTTCATCTGCGGGAAACCGTAAACCGGCACCCATGTAAACGTAGGCTATACAAGCACTACTATTGCCATTTTATGGATATTTCGTCCGCGAGAACCAACACCCATGTATACACGCGTTTTTCGAGACTTTTACCCTAGATACACAGGCCAACTTGATTTGGTGATACACACCTCTTCCTAGATTTACCATTTTATTTACCATTTTCAATAGTACAATACATGTAACTCAAAATATATATATATTTTTTTTCAAAACAATGCAAATGTCCCAAAACATTATGTGAGAAGTTCCAAAACTTCTTTCCAAAACATACAGTTTCAATTTCCACAATCCATTACATGCTCCATGATATAAATGATTTCAAATTGCCTAATCCACATGCAATTTCTAACACACGGCTATCCTCCACTGATAGCCAAAATAGTTATCTCTAATGCAAGAATTAAAAGATAACCGTATAGATATATTTTCCAAGAGAATACCAACACCCATTTTCAAAATCCCACGTCCATTTCTTTTCCAACCAAAACATTTACCACAAATCAATCCAACTCCCAAAACAATATCATGTGGGAATTGTCTACAAATTGGGGTTTTTCCACTTTTAGAGATCCATATGCAATTTTGATTACAAAAAATAACTGTAGCAGCAAAATCATAGCCCAACAATCCCCCAATTTCACAAAACCTCATTTTCTTTCAAAAATCACTTTTTGAGTAAAGGAAAGCCACTATGTCAACATATCTCAACTAACTTTACAAAATCATAACCTTGTTCAAAAACTCTTTTGAAAAATCTTTCTTTCACATTTCAAGATTCACACCCTAAGTTTAATCCATAACACCTAAATCCATAGATCTTTTGAAGTAGTAAATAACAAGGGTAAAAATCATACTAAATTACTACCAAATATACATAACAAAATACAACACAAATATGCTACCGAACTCATATTGAGTTTAGGAAATAGACCCTATCTCTTGAAGCGAAGAGGAGAACTCTGAAAAACTCAAAGTCGATGAAACCACGAAACTCATGGATCAAAAGAAAGTCCTTGACGAGATCCACAACCTTTCTCAAAGGACCAAGGTGAAAAGTTGTCTCTAACCAAGTAGATCTAGATATCTATGTAAGAAAGTTAAGTTTCTAAGAGAGAGAGAGAGAGAAAGTGAATGAGAAAAGTGTGTTTGGGGTCTATTTATAGTGGTAGAATAATAGCCCTAAAGTCAAAGGGAAGAATAAGTCAAACTCCCAAAAAGTAGAACTCAAAACCGAACCAAAAATCTGGAAATTTACTCACAAGGGTCGACCCTTCAAACAGTGGTGTCGACCCTTCAGGAAGAAAAGCTGAGACACTAATTTGTGCAGAGGACAAGGGTCAACCATTTATTTCAGAATACACCCAGAACAAAACAGCAAGGAAAGGGTCAACCCTTAGAGCCCCTAGTGTTGACCCTAAAAACCAGCAAACACACTAAGGATAGGGCACCAAGGTGGTGTCGACCATCAGAAAAGCTAGTGTTGACACCAGAACAAATTTTCTAAGTTCCCAAAGAACTTTTCAACGTAAACAAGCGCGAACGAACAATCCCAACAAATTTAGATCCAGTCGTACACCTCCAAAACCAAGATACAACAACTCCAAAGACTTCTAAAATAAAAATAAAGGAATTAAATACACTATCCAATAGTTTAAAGGACATAAGCGCTACATAGAAAGTCCTATACAATCTTTTTTATCTCTTCTTTTGTCTTTCATTTGAATTTTTTGACACGTTGAAATCTTAAAGCTTTCTCGAAATTGAGACCATACGTTAGTTTTCAGGATTAAAATCGTATATTTTATAAATCTTTCAATTATCTATATAAAAAAAATTTAATTGATCAAATAATTATAATATTTTTATTTTGTCGTATATATCTCTAAAAAAATAAATAATCTATTTTTAGAATTAGTTTTTCCATTCATTCTTTCATAAATAAATACGAAAAATGAAAATATTATGATTATCAAATCGAATTAATTTTTTTCATTAATGATAAAACAATTCGAATTATCAAAATTAAATCTATATTGATCTTACAATTAATTTTTTTCATTAATGATAAAACAATTCGAATTATCAAAATTAAATCTATATTGATCTTACAAACCTCTCAAATTCTCTCATATTAAAATATTAACATGAGAGAAATTTAACCTTTCTAACTAACTATTTCATACCATAAAACAACTTGATCTATATCGTACATGTTTCATACCATAAAACAAATTTATCTGTATAGTACATTTTAACTACTCATATTAAAGATATTCTAAATTAATTTGTGCATAATCACATCACTATCACATGTGTTGCTTATAATTATTTCATTTTTGGAATCAAAATCTTTTAAGAATATCGATATATATATTTTTTTTATTATAGGAAAATGATTGATCCACCGAATATAGGATATCTTTTTTATAATATACGTGGCATCCCTAGGCTGGACGACCTTTTGGATGACTGTCTGGATGACTAGTGCACTACAAGAAAAAGGACATATAGTGACGTTTTTTTCTATGACGTTTTTCAAAAAGCGTCGTAAAATTTGTCCAAATTTTTCAAATTCCAAAAAAATTAAAATAAACCATCTCTCGTTTTGTGCCCCGGTTATTTCTTTTAAACAGTGGGCTCAACTCAAGGCTATGACATTCGATTGAACAGAGGCGTGACTTCAGGAAGAGAGAGAAATCAAGGCATCAGATCTTTGAAGCGTCGGATCTTCGATCTCCATCAATTCTTCAGTTGTTTGATCTGAAAAATCTTGTTCTACTCGTGATCTAAGCGTATATCTCCGTGATTTTTCGAATCCCTATGATCTAAATCGATCTAGGGCTCAAGGTTAGGGCTTTCTGATATAGATTTGCTACATTCACACAAGATCTATAAAATTTCCTAGCTAAAACTAACGATTTGGAATTGCTTTCTCTCGATTTAGTTGATTTCCAGCTTTTTTTTGCTTTTGTTGTGTTTTCTCCTTTCGTTTTTGTTCCTTTATTTCTAGTCCTTGTGTGGAAAAGTCTTCTCTTTCATCAGATTGAGCAGCAGCAATGGTGAATCGATTTATCTAGGGTTTCGAGTGCGGCGTTAGTGTCTCTAATCATGTACGGGACAAGCACGTGGCGTTGGATGTGGATCGTTGGTAACAATGAGTAGAAGCTCAATGATGAAGAGATGCAGATCTGCTCTCTCTAAGATTAGATCTGTTCTCTCTCTCTCTCTTCGATCTGCTAACATGGTAATATCATATCTGCTTTGTCTCTCTTTAGTCCATTATTTTTCCTTTTTTTGGAATCTCATTTTGGCATTTCTTGCTTTCTAACTCTCCTAATAATCATTTCGGTGTAGTTCCCATGTAAATTGATAAACTTTCATCTTGGTATATTCTCCGAGTTTCCTTTTTTTTCAAGCTGCTACACTTGGGTGGTCCTGTTATTGACTACTTGTGCAGGTAGCCAAGAAAAGAAATGCATTTTCTTGATTCATATCTTTAACTATTTTCTCCCTCTGGATATTGATAATATAATAAATTTGTTTGGCTTTGTTGCAATTATATGTTAATTGAATATGAATTGTTGAACTTGTTGGGTATGTTTTTTTTTGTCCCACATGGTGCATATTGCCATCATAGTACCTTTTCATCCCTCACTTTTCAGTCAGAAGTGGTTGCCAATGACCACATTTATCTACTATATTGTGTTTTGTGTTAAAATTATATTAATTTAATGGGTCCTATAACTCATATTAGTTATTAATCCAATAATAATACATGAGATGAGATAATAAACAAAAATTGCTAGATAAATGTGGTTGTTTTAGTATTATGAGTGATTCCTCCATGTTGGAGAAAGGCATTGTGCTAGTAGTTTCAGGTATTTGGATGTTAATTTTCTTTGGATTTGATCAGTGGAGAAGGCGTGTCTCCAGTTCGGGTCTGTGGGTATATCACGGGCCCATTCTAATAACAATAATCCATAAGATAATATATTGGGGTATAGGTAACAAGATTTGCACTTTTGTCTTCCTTTAGTTATTTCTCTTTTCTTGTGTTTGGGTTGACTTTGTTACTTTTTTTTACCTTTTCCCTTTCATTTAGTTTCTGACTGTCTCTCTGTCTTTACTTTCTTTCCCCTTTGGGTCAATGATTGAAATTCATGGCATTTTGTATGTGTTCCAATTTCTCTCCTTAAAGCAGGCTGTTAAGGGTTTTTTATTTTATTTTATGCAGGTACTGCCATGTGACCCTTTACATAGGCCACCCCCAAAACCCTACTTTCTTGATATAGACACTGGCAGTGACCTCACTTGGCTCCAATGTGATGCACCTTGTACCAAATGCACTCCGGTAATTATCGTCATCATCACCATAATCATCCTCATCATTGTTATAGATAATTTATAAGTCAATGAATTTGTTTTCCATGATTACAGTAAACCAACATATTTACTAATTGATGACGAAAATTGGATCAGATTTTGCAGTACCTCAATGTGACATGAGCGTGAAACAATTTCAAGAATTAGTTTTCTTTTTATAAGGGCTAAAAGAACTTATTTTTGCTTTTTACCCCATATTGTAGGGTGGATCTCAAAATTAAATATTGTAGGGTGGAAAAATGAAAAGTGGTCACTAGCACCATGTTGTCTTGTTCATCTAGTCTTCCTTTGAAAGCTTTTGTTTCATATTTCTCTATCACAATTCAATACTTTGCACCTATTCATTTGAACTATGAAAACTACAACTCAACTCTACCCACAATCTCTCTCTCTCTCTCTCTCTCTCTCTCTCTCTCTCTTCTCTAGCATGCCCATTTCATTTCTTAGAATTCTAATATGAAGTAAGTGGTCTTTCCTGACCTTGACTAGGAGAAGCAAAGACTATGAGGGAAGATCATTCATTGCTTTCGCAAAAAGATTGAGAAAGGAAGAATATAGTAAGGAATTATACTTTGCAGCATGACCGCGTGCAGTTTGCTGCATTTTTTCTTTAGAAGTGCAGTATACATGAAAAGGGGATCTCATAATTCCTATGAAATGCCACAAAGAAGATTACTTGTCATTTTTTCTTAAATCATATGTAAATTACTTGTCATTTTTCTCCCCTTTTTTTTCTGAATGTTATTTTGTCTGTCTAAGTCAATTTTCTCATATTGCAGCTACAGAACTTGTGACCAAATCTATTAAAGTGATGATGGAATCAGGTTGTGAAGAGGTACACTGTCAATATAAGAGTTTTATGCCTTAAATTATAAATTTTATTATGACAATTAGTCCTTCTTGCTTTCTCATCTCTTTGTGCCTAAAGCTGAAACCGAATACTGTTCTCTAGGACACTGTGAGAGAGAGAGCTGATCTATAACTTGCTAGATAATTATATACTAAATTTTCCTAGGTGGAAAACATACTCAATGCTATAACGAACTAGATAAATTATGTGGGTACAATTAGTTGAGAAATTAGTAGTAGTTTTAGATTTATGCAAACTATAGGGCAGTACCATAGTATCTGAATGGCTGCTTTAAGATGGCAACTTCTTTGAAAAACTTGTGTGTAAGACGAGTGCAATTGGTTAAATAGTTTTCGCATGATGATCAATTTGAGAAGTTTTCAATCTTCAGCTTGTACTCCATTAAGATATTTGGTTTCAGTGCTTGAGCAGGAGCTTATCAAGGCTAAAGATGATACTAATGATACCATGAAAAAGTTGAGGGAAGTTGATAAAACATGTTCACAGTTGCAACAAAATTTGGAAAAGGTGTTCTATAACTACTTGAAAGATTTATGCTGCTTAATAGCTATCTTTTTTTTCCCAATAACAAATAATTCATGTACTTGACTACTAAGCTCATGTATCTATCATCTTGCTTGTCAAAAAGCTGCTTTGCATTCCTTTTTCTTCTCAAATATGTTTTTAAATTGTTATGCCTCCTTTTGATCTCTTCCTGATTTGAAAGAGATGTTTTGTGAATACAAGTTTGGAGGAAAAGCTCTGCAATTTAGAGGATGAGAATCATGTACTGCGTCAAAAAGCATTGAGTTCTCCGAAGGGCAGCCGTCCTGGTTTTGTCAAGCCCTTTTTGGAGGTAAGATTTGATTCAGTCATTACTTTACATCCACATTCATGTGCACATGCATATAGCATATGTAGTATGTTTGTGCAACCACGTATGTGCATCGGTGTCGGCGTGTCTATGTAAATTTTGCTCCTTTTTAACCTTTTTTTTAGTGTTATGACCTATAGTAAACAGTTTACAATTTGATGCATGTTCAGCTATCCCTTCAATAAGAATATGAAAAGAAATGGAAAAAAAGAGAGGACAAATGAGAAGAAAAAGCAGGAAAATAGAAAGAAAATTCTAGATGTGTAGATTTTCCACCTTTTTAATTTTTGTTATGTTATGACCTATAGCAAATGGTTTATAATTTGATGCATATTCAGCTATCCCTTCAATAAGAAAATGGGAAAAAAAAAAAGTACAAATGAGAAGAAAAAGAAAGAAAATAGAAAGAAAATTCCAGCTCTACTCTGTATAGGATGGTTTGGTTGACTTTGTACTTGGAAAATGGGAACTATGGTTTTGTGATTAGTTCCTCTTTTCTGATGAAACAGAAGTACTCTGCTGCACTTGCTCTTCCCTATGCTGATCAGAAGCCTGTATTTGTAAGATTTGTCCCTATCAATCATTGTTTTGCATAACTAGGAAATCTAATTTTGCGTTGTTGTTCTCATATATTACCTTTGATGCAGGAATCCCCTACACCCGCAAAACTTATAGCACCCCTTTCACAAGGTTTATCTGATTCTCGTAGGACAAAGTTAACCACTGAAAGACAACAGGTTTTCTTCTCCTATTGTTTACAATATTATAGCTTCTTATTTCTGACTCACTTTGCTTGCTCAGAGTAAATTACTTGATGAGTTCTCTACAGCACTAAATAGGGTTTTAAAAGTAATATTGTTATACAGGAGAATTATGAATTTCTTTCAAGCTGTATTAAAGAGGATTTGGGTTTTAAAGATAGTAAACCAGTGGCTGCTTGTGTCATACAAATGCCTTTTCATTGGCATGCCTTTGAGTCTGAGAGGACGGCCATTTTTTACTACATTATTGAGGGCATTAATGAAGTTTTGAAGGTGATTCACCCTTTCCATTCCTTAAAAAATTTATAGACATTTGATTATTTTTTTTGGGGGGAGGGGGTCTTGATTCATGTTTCTTCGCCTACATTGCCTTTGGGGATTTTTAGTTTGCTTTCCAGAAACACAAACATTAATTTACTTCCCAATAAATAAATAAATATAGGAAATTTGTTATCTTGATATTTGAAAAAGCATTGTGTTCCATATGTTATTCAACTGCTATGTCGACATTTAACATGATTAGTGCATCATCATCCCAATGTTGGCTTTGAAAAACTTCTTAAAAATAAGCCCTTCTAGGCTTCAATACAACTTCTCGTCAAGTAACTGAGGCGTGAGCAACAATTGTTTATTTATTTGCTGTTCAGTTTATTTACCATTCATTTTGAGGTGGCAGGTTTGAATTTCATTTGGTGTCATCTGTACAAATTCATTCTTCATGTTCTTTTTAATTTCAAGTTCTTCATGGTTGTGTTCTCTGAATATTATGGTGGCATGCTTTCAATTGAAACAGTTACTGTTTTCAATATTTTATTTGATTCACTTTAAGCTGTGAGATCATTATGGAGCTGGGAGTTGTGATGCAAGGCTCTGTCATAGTTTGTTAGCTTATTTCTTTCTCCTTTGGGCACCTCTTCACATAGACCTGGTACTACTTGAAGGTCATGGGAATTGATAAATTAAGATCTTGACTGAAGTGATTTGAGTTATTTATTTTTACACTGAACCTGTATATTGGTTTTTTCTTTGTTACCTCTATTTAGTCAAAAGTTGGTCGATTTCAGATCATAATTTTAAGTTCAACAAAACACATACGTCTGACTCCCACACATTTGAAGTGTAGGTTCTTTGGAGGGATGAATTTCTTCTTGTTGAAAACTTCTTAAATTAAATGTTTTCCTTCAGCTCTTTATAGTTTCTCATTTTGTGTGTTTATGGCTATGTTTGTCAGGCATCTCAAGCATCGTTGGAGTGGCTTATGAAAAAGCGAAAAGCTTTTGACCGGCGGGGTGATATGGTTGTTGCAGCTTGGGCTGAGCAGTAGCAGCAGCAGCATGAAATGAATCTCCGTGTGCACCGTCTTTCTCGTTCAAAGGTATTGAATTAATTTCCATATTTCTACAATGATTCATATATTGCTATTCAACTCCATAATGATCAATAGAAAGTCCATTACCTAATATAATCCAACTCATTGTGCATTATTATTTTCCAGAATTTGTGTTTACTGAAATTATGACATAATAGGTTGGGAAGCATTACATTTGGACATGTAGACTGGGTTAATATGACATATATATATATAGAGTGATAGTAATCACTCTGTTTGATTATGTGTTCGTTTTTTGTTTTTGTTTTTTTTTTTTTTTTTCGTTTTTGTTTTTGTTTTTTTTCATTTTTGTATTTTCGGAAAACAAAGGTGGATCTTTGATCTTTGATGTTCATAGCATTCGGGTGCTCCATTGGAGATGCCATTAAAGTTATGTATATATATTTATTTATTTTATTTTATTTGTATGTGCATTCATGAGTGTTTCGCTAAATTCAGCAACAAAAAGGAACTCTTTATATATGTATATCGAATGTATTTCTGTTGTATTAAGTTGTGACGCAGGTAATTTTTCAGATTTTTATTTTTATTTTTTTTCTGGTCAGAAAAAACCACTCCGTTTGTATTAATGGAATTTTTTTTACGAGAAATATTTTTAAAAAAATCTTGATGCTTCAGTTATTTACCTAAAATATCGTAGAATCACAAGTTGTTTCATTCACCAACTAAATTTGATTTGTTGGGTTGAAGAACTGTGTTGAATCAAGAAGGGTTGACTTTTGTTAAATCTATTTTCTATAACAGCTTTAGATATGTTGCATATGATCTCTATAATTGAAATTGGTTTGATCTGTTTTTGCAGGAATAGTACGTATCCTGAGCAGTTGACTCATCTCAGTTGTGAACTACAACTCTTTATGAGTTCAAGGAGAGCATACAGTCTGTAATGTTTTTGTAGTGGAAGTGGATAGAACCATAGACAGACCTGTAGACACTGAGTGCTTGCTTAAAGATGGGTTTTGAGCCACTGGTTTGGTATTGTCAGCCAATGGCAAACAGGGTGTGGGCAAAGGTAGTGGAAAATGCGTTTGGAGCTTACACACCACGCGCAACAGACATTTTGGTTGTTTCCATCTCTAATTTGGTTCTTATGGGCCTCTACTTATATCGAATATGGCTGATTACGTATAATTTATTGCTATTTTTTAGTTTTTTATAGGTATTTTTTTAGTTCAATAATATAAAATTAGCACAATTAAAAAAAAAAAAAAAGGGGGCTATCACGGCGTTTTTAAAAAAACGTCGCTAAGCATACCAGCAGTTGGATACGGCAGCGTTTTAAAAACGTCGCTAAATAGCATAGTGACGTCATGTTACAGTTAAAAAACTTTTAGCGGCGTTTTTAGAAAACGTCGCCCATAGTAATATAGCGACGTTTCTAAAGTGCCATAGAGTTATAGCGACGGCCGCATCTTCGACGTTTGGTGTTAAACGTCACAAAAGGATTAGACGGCATTTTTGAGACCTATAGCGGCGTTTTTTAAACGCCTCTAAAACTCCAATTTCCAGCAGTGGTGTCACCCTTGTCAATTGTGGTCGTCACCTTTGACCGGCCGAACAACCTCCCGAATAACCGGTATCATCCCTTATCAACCGCGGTTGTCACTTTGAATAGCCAGATAACCACCGGATGACCGTGCATGAAGCCCACACAACTTTGGGGCAACTGGAGCAAACACATTTGGACAATTCAAATAAGCCCAAATTCGATGGATGTAATATTACTGTTTATTATTTTTAGACTATACATATATTGTTAAATATTAACGATTTTATATTTTTTTAGTAAATATTAAAGAAAATTATAAAAAAAATAAAAATAAAGCTTTCAAGCTTTAAGTCTTATAATAAAATAAACTATAAATTTAAAATTTTATCAATTTAAATTTAATCTTTCAATTTATTTTCAATTTAAATCATCCGTTTATTTTTGCTAAGTAAAATTTATAGATTAAGAGTATTTTAGTCATTAAATTTCATGTAGGAATACATTAAAGGGTTTTGTTAACAAGTGCCCTAAAGACACTTGTTAATGGTGTATTAAATCATCTCAACTACCTCCACTATCATAGAAGATAAGAAAAGCTATAAATCTGTCTTTTTAGAGGCTAAAATACAATTTTCTCCAATTCTTTCTATTTCAACATTATATACTTTTCAAATGTAGTATATTTATTTTTTAAATGTTTTTTATCATAAAACTAAATGCATTTATTTTTAAACGATTTTTTAAATTTTAAATGTCCTCTATTTTCAATCATAATCAAATTATATGGTGTAAAAAAATGAATCTAAAAATAAAAAAAAAATTAAAGAAAAATGAATTTAAAAATAAAAAAAGAAAAGGAAAATGAATCTTAAAAAAAATAAAGGGCATATAATTTTTTATATTAGTCATAAAAATAAAGGGCATTTCAAACGTAAAAATAAAGGGGAATTTTTTTTTAAAGTCTCAGATATTAAGATTTTATAAGATAAAAGATATACAATATTTTCATAGTAGTTAAGGTTTCTCAACATTTTTATAGAGAAAATTCGATTCAGAGAAATTTTGTCCGACTCAGAGAAATTTCAATTTTCACAAAAAAAATTTCGAAATTTCTCTGTAATCATACCAGAGAAATTTGAAATTTTTGTGAGTCGAGACTAAAATTTTTCTAAGTCAGGTGAAATTTCTCTGAATCGGACAAAATTTCTCTAAGTCAAATTTTCTCTGTAAAAATGTTGAGGGATCTTAGCTAATAAAAAAAAACATCTTAGACCTCTCCTACTACACAAAGTTGGAGAGGGATGTTTTACTAATTTTTTCAAAAATAAATGCACTTAATTTTATGATAAAAAAATATTTAAAAAAATAAATAAACTCTATTTGAAAAGTTTATAATGTTGAAATAGAGAGAATTTGATAAAAGGATAATTTAGTCTCTACAAAGACATATTTATAGATTTTTATATCTTCTATAATAGTGAAGGTGGTTGAGATGATTTAATGCATCATTAACAAGTGCCTTTAGGGCACTAGTTAACAAAACCGTACATTAAATGTTTAAAATGCTATTTTGCTTGAATTTAATAACTAATATAGCTCTTTTTCTATTGAATTTACTTAACATAAATAGAGAAATTGTTTAAATTAAAAACAAATCAAAAGTTTAAGATTTTAAATTGATAAAATTAAAAATTTATTTTCAAATCCTTATTTATTTATTTAGTTTTTTACTTTCCCCTAAATATTAGTATAAGATTGTGTTATTTACAATATTTATCAAAAAAATATTTAAAAAGGAGATTGATTCCGTTATTCATCAAGTCTGTACAAGGTTAGGGTAATGACAAATAATCGTCACCGCTTACGCAGAAGTAATCTAAAAATCTCAAGACACTCCCAAAATGAACTACTAATGCTAAAAACCTAAACCTTTAAGAAAAAAAATGTATATTCTTAAAATGTAGTGAACCATATTACAACATTTGATTTTTTATTGTTGATTTCGTCGTCGTCAATTACGATTTAAATAAGTTGTAACCAAACAATCAAAATATTGTAGAGAAATTATAAATAATTTTTTTTTTTTCGAATTTGACACTTATAACAAAATAAACTTTCAATTTTTAATTTTCTCAATTTAGATATTAACTTTTTGATTTGTTTTCAATCTAAATTATTCACTTGTTTTTGTTAAGTAATATTAACCAAAAAAAAAAAAAACATCTTAATCATTAAACTCAATGTAAGTGTATATAAAATATCTAAAATATTATTTTTAATTTAGTTTAATGACTAAAATATTACATTTCTTCAGTTTTACTTAACAAAAATAGAGAGATTATTTAGATTGACAATAAATGAAAAGATTGTGATTTAAATTAATAAAATTAAAAACTCGGCATTTATTTTATTACAAATGTCAAACCCTGAGTATTTTTGTAATTTCTACTTAAATTGCAAAAATTACTTCGGGTTTTTTTTTTTATTATTTTATTTTATTTTTTTCCGTAACTGTCCCTTTATTTTTTTAAATTTTTTTTGATCAAATTCAATTTTGATGAATTATCAATTTGATAGAAAAGAAAAAAAAATCATTTCTTGATCTGATAAACATGTGATAAAAAAATTAAAATAAATAATTTTTTTTATCAAATTTAAATTTAATTAACTAAAAAAAAAAAAACATCAGTGATCGGAGATACTTCAATCTCCGCCATAAAGAAAGCTGATGCTCTTGTTATCTTTTACAGTCCTTGAATCCCTTGTTATGTACTGATTAGCAATTAACACCATTAGGAGCACAAGTAGACGATAATATATATTTTTTTGTTTTGTTTGTTTTGTTTTGTTTTAAGTTTTTTTATCGAAAAATAAGCAGAAATTGATTTCCTTATAATAAATTAAGATCATGGTGCCAAAATTTGATATAAATTTGCAAGATAGATGAGAAGATAAAAAATAAAAAAAATTATTTAATAATTTCTCCATTTCAATCTACTTATTTTGTGATCTTGTTAGAAATCATATAAACACAATTCATATTAAATATACAATATTTTATGATTAAGATACAATACTCTGTTTGTTTTCAGTTTTCAAAATTTACTTTTCAGAAAATTCTATTTTTTCATTTTTCATATTTTTTTATTTTCACTGAATTTTTTTAATATTTTAAGCAATTTTTAAAATTTTTAAACACACCTAACATAAATACACGTAGAATGTATAATATTTGTGAAAAAAATCTTTAAAAAATTCACTAAACACCAAAGATACAAAAAAAAGAAAAAAAAAATTCAGTATATTTTTTTGTATTTATTAATTTTTTTAAATATTTTTTCACAAATAATTTACTATTTAGATACATTTAAGTAAGGTACATCTAAAAAACTATTAAAAAAAATTGCTTAAAATTTAAAAAATATTCACTAAAAACAAAAAAATACGAAAAATAAAAAACTTAATTTTCAAAAAACTAATGTTTCACATGTACTATGCATAGATTGTGTTTATAATTATTTGTATATATGTGAATTGTGATTTTTAAATGTGTCATGACCTGAACCCGCCCCTATAAGTTAGGATCATAACCGGCCAGTAATCATTAGATTACCTATGGCCTCAGACAAAAAACAAATTTTAAATAATCATATGGGGCCAAAAGCGGAAGCAAAAGATAATAATTTTCCAATGAGCTTGTACATAATTGGAATGAACAAAAATATTTCTTATATTAATAACTCACACCAAACATACCCACATAAAAGACATTCTATGTCTATATCCTTGTAATACCATAATTATACAAAACCATAGCTTATATAAAGATAAGGTCAAACATGACCATCAAAAGAAGACAAAAGGGTCAAAACGATTGTTCTGAAAATTAAGGCCTCATTCGTGAGGTGTGTCATAGTTGACTCCACAAACTTGACATTCTTTCTTGGGTTCATTACAGTTAGGGTTGGGTATCCTGCTGCTCACCTACATATATATATATATATACAAAGAGTGAGCGAAAGCCCAATGAATAATACCATAGTAAAGAGGTTATACGAATGAGATTCATATTAAGTACATCGAACCCGTAAATTTCATATACAAACGGCCTTAGGCCAATTCTGTGTTTTCTTGTACATGTCAAATGGCCTCGAGCCCAATTTAGATCCTTATCAAACATATCAAACGGCCTCGGGCCCATTGCATCAAACATGCCAGACGGCCTCAGGCCCATTGCATAACTTGTCGGACTCATCAAACGGCCTCGAGCCCAATTCAAACACTTCAACGTATCAAACGGCATTGGGCCCATTATTTCCATATTTGTGTCTATGAGCATTTCGTATTCACGATCACGATCACGATCACTTTTCATTCAAATGGCCTTTGGCCCATTATTTCCATATTCGTATCTATACGCATTTCATATTCATGATCATGATCATGATCACTTTTCATTCAAACGGCCTTTGGCCCATTACATTCATATTCAAACGGCCTTTGACCCATCACGATGTTCAAACGGCCTTGGGCCCATCAAAATATTCAAACAGCCTTCGGCCCAATAAAATATTCAAACGGCCTTTGGCCCATCATAATATTCAAACGTCCTTTGGCCCATCATAATATTCAAATGGCTTTTGGCCCAATCTAAACATATCAAACGTATCAAACGGCCTCAGGCCCAATTCATACTCTCATCACATATCAAATAGCCTTGGGCCCAAATTATATTCTTGATAGAGTCTTATACAAAAATTAGGAATATAGAATACTCATTCATAATTCAAATAAAAAATCCATGGAGCTTATATAGAAAATTAGCATATAGAATACTCATTCGTAATTCAAATCAACAAATCCATGGAGCTTATACAGAATTAGCATTTGGAAAATAACATACTTGAAAATATCTTTACTAAGATATTACTCACAATGTTTCGATGCTCGATTCGTCTTTGCACTTGACCCTGTACAATTCATAATACACATAGAAATTGGGTCACAATACAATTCATTCCGTTCTTTAATTCATTTAATTCTCTTAGACTCTTTCCAACTCTATAGTTCATTTATAATACTCAGTACATGCCTAAGAGTGCTTAGAAGTGAAAGAGAACAGAAATCAAAATATGAACTAGCTTTTCAAAATTTTCTGAAACATGGCACTCCGCTCGAGCGCAGCTTTAGTCGCTCGAGCGGACTATAAAATTTACAAAATTTCTGGAAACTTGATTTCTCTGCTCGAGCGACACGTTCCTCGCTCGAGCGGACAGGTCAAATTCTAGAATTTTCAAAATTCTGTTTGAAGCTCAAAACACATTTCCAAAGGTCCATTCCATGTATAATACATTCAAATATGCAATGACACTCCCAAAAACATATATATTTGAAGTCATTTCTAACTCTTAGCTCAAATCTCCATGAATGTAAGATTTTAACATTTTTCTTCCTTTCTTACAAAACATAAAATTAAGCTACAAGCTCTGAGAAAAATAGTTGCAAGTATGAAATTCAAATTAAGATCAAGCCAATTCTTGATTGTCAAATTCTAAATCATAATTAATTTCTTGATTTATCCAAATTAATTTTTCTTCATATCAAACCCAATTTCAGTCTCATAAATTCTAAAACAGGAATTAAACTTTCAAAATATAATCTCCAAACTTGGGTTCATACATGGCTTGTTTAAAAACACACAAACTCTTAATTGATCAAAAAGAATGTGATCAATTTTTAAATCAATCAAAATTCCTTTAATTTAAAAATTGAACTCATTTGTTCATAAACCCATAAATTTCCAAAGTTTAATTCTTATTTCATCAAAACATGAAATCAATCATTAGAAATCCATGATGCATGTACAATTAGAGTATTAAAACTTGTAGAATTTGTCCATGCATGTAGAAATTAGACTCAAACTCATGCAAGATATTCCAAAATCAAACCCAAAATAATTAATTTCTAAATTTATTCCATAAATTTTAACCTATCCCCATTGCATGGATCAAATCTTCAAATAATCCTTGTTGCATGTAATTTATGGGACTCAATTCAAGCATGATTCCCAAAATAAACTCATACATAACAAATTTAAAGGACCATAACTCATATTTTTCAACCTAACTTGATTGAACATGCAAGACCCAATTTTTATCAATTTATATAATTGGTCTTCAAATCTTTATTTTTTAATCCTCTCAAAATTCACCTTGAATCAGTTTTTGTCTAGATTAATTAAACAAAACTAGAAGGAGGATGGAATTCCTTACCTTATGATGAATTTGGTTGAGTTCTCCACTTTTCCTTTTCTTCTTCTTTTTCTTTCTTTCTTCATTTCTCATGGTTTTGCACCAGCAGATTAACTACATTGTATATGTATAAATAATGAAGCTCTCTCTCTCTCTCTCTCTCTCTCTCTCAGTTCTCTCTTTTCTCTTTTCTTTTTTCTATGTGTTTGAATCTAATTTCTAGCACATGTATTACACACACACACACACACACAACTTCTCTTGAGGCATCCACACTACACACGTGCACAGATCCAAGCTACCAGCACAACAACAATATACACATATTTGGTTTCTCTGCGCACCCCCCCACACACACTCACAATTCTAGATCCTTCTTAATTTGATTTATGATTAAGATTAGATTAATTAAATAACACGTAGTCTTTATAAATCTTAATTAACGCATAATTAAATTAATTACTACTAATCATAAATTTCACATGATTTAATTTATCTAATTTGACTTCCTTTAGAGCCCAATTGATTATATTTAAAATTATCAATCTGAATCAAATTTTTAATTAAACTCCCAAAATGCTCCAAATATTAAATTAAACTTATTGTCATCATCAATTTTGATTTCCCAAACCATTTAGGCCTTCAATTTCTAATCAAACTCCAAATTTCCGTCAATAAATTACATATTTAAATTGGACACCCCATAAATAAATTTAACCCATAATAATCATCATTCTCAATCCTCATAATTTAATTAACTTAATTAACTCCAATTTGGACCTAATTAATCGAATCTCAATTTTACTAAATTGAATCGAATATTTAATTAACTCCCAAATGGGTTCGTAATTAAAATTAAATTGATTCAACTTCTTAATTCACTTCCTTAAGCCATTTGGACCCTTAAAATAAATTTTCAATAGAATCATATACGAATCAAATTTCACAATTCTCATAAATCCCAAATTAAATTAGGATAACGACTAATTAAAATTCCAAATCTCCTTAATTAACCAAATATAAATATTGTACGTGGCGGGATCGTCACAAAACGTTCTTTTTTTTTTTTCACAGAAAAAGAAATATAACAAATTCAGTATATCTTCAATCAATTATTTTATGTTTGCTTTTATTCAAAATTTAAAAATAATGTACGGGAAATATTTATAACTAAATTAAAGAAAAATTTATTCCTAGTGACATTTTTTTACTTCTATATAAATACTTAAAAAAATAAACCTGAAAAGGTAGTCAATATAATATTATACATTAAGTAAAAAAATGTGATTAGCAATTATGCTTACATAAATTTACTATAGTTTTAATTTCAAATTTTAAAAAAAAAATTATTTTAAAAGCATTTTATGTAGCTAGTACCAAATAGAATTTTCTTAACAAAAAGGAAAGTTATAAAATTGTTTTGCGAATTTTTAAATGTCTATTGTTAAACATTCTATTCTACTTACTTGTTTGTTTGCTTGCTTACTTTGGGAGTTTCGATATTTGATCTTTACTCCAAATTCATCGTATTGTTTTATTTATTTTTCTTCTTCTTGCTTGATTTTCGCATGATACTTCTTTCATAGTGCATCTTCGAGTGTATTAGTGAAAACATCATACACTTCAAATGCACAAAATTACAATATATAGAAAAAAAAAAAAGAAAAACAAAAAAAAGTGAGTAATTGCCCAAAACTAAAATTACTTTAAGAAAAAATAAAAAATTGTTGGCCATATATTTTGTATAAGCTAATCACAACTTAAAGGTCTCCCATTATTAGAGGACACATGGAAAATCATATCAATGGCATTGGGTCTGAAACAATCAAAATGAGTAAGGTGACGTGGTTAAACAGTTCTTGAAGATTTAAATTCAAATTTAAGAAGGAAGCCCAACTGCAAGAAATGGCTTAGTGGAGGCAAAATGCTTGGAGCCATGTCCCATGATCATGGAGGTTACTGTATGGGAATGCTCTTTATAAAAGAGGGGTAGATGGTCTTTTATTGGAGTGCCCGGGACCGAAAGAAGCATTGACTACCATGGCTGAGGTGCATGAAGGCATTTGTGGTTCTCACCAGCCTAGTGTTAAGATGAGATGATTTTTTCAAAGGCATTCTTATTACTGGCCAACCATCCTCAAGGATTGCATAGAGTGTGCAAAAGGTTGCCAAGCATGTCAGAAGCATGGTATGATAGGGCATGTTCCAATAACTGATCTACATGTAGTGGTGAAGCCTTGGCCATTTAGAGGGTGGGCAATAGACATGATAAGGAAAATTTACCCACTTTCTTCGAAGCAGCATTGTTTCATTCTAGTGGCCACAGACTACTTTACTAAGTGGGTTGAGGCTAAGCCTTATAAGACTGTAGATCAGACAGAGATAATTGACTTCATCAAGGAATTAATCTATAGGTTTGGTATTCCATAGACCATAACTGTGGACAATGGGACTATGTTTGATGAAAAGCTAGTAAAAGTTTTCGCAGCAGAATTTGGAATTAGTCTTGTTAATTCCACCCCCTATTATGCGCAAACAAATGGTCAAGCAAAGTCATTAACAAATCCTTGAAGAATAGAATACAGAGGGTTGTGGAAGACAATCCTAGAGATTGGCACAATTTATTGTTAGATGTATTATGGGCTTATAGGACTTCCCAAAGATCAAGCACGGGAGTTACCCCTTATGCATTGGTATATGGGCACGATGTAGTATTGCTTGTGGAGATCAATGTAAAGTCCTTAAGGGTCAAATGCCAAGATCATCTAAGTACTGATCAATATCATCAAAGCATGCATTTAGAGTTAGAAGATATAGATGAAGCTAGAATTTTGGCACTAAATAATATCCTTTTACAAAAGAGAAAGGCAACCAAAAGCTATAATAAAAAGGTCCAACACATCAGCTTTGATGAAGGAGACTTGGTGTGGAAAACAATACTTCTAATAGGAATTAAAAGCCACAAGTTTGGCAAATAGTCACCTAATTGGGAGGAACCATACCAAGCCTGTAGAGTCTTGCCTAGAGGAGCTTACCATTTGAAAAATCTAAATGGATATGTGCATCCCAAGAAAATTAATGGTAGATATTTGAAACCTTATTACCCAACTGTGTGGGAGACACAAGGAGTTTAGAGACACTATATGGAAACATCAAGAAGAAACAATAAGCACTTTTGTAAACAATAATGTTTTATTTTATAAAAATTTAAGTATGTTGTGCCATAAATTAACCCAAAATTCATTACAAGGTTTCAATTGTTCCCTTAAAATAAGCTCTCTACTCTTAAGTGATAGGAACAATTATATAGATGTGTTCATCTCTTGCCTGCTATTGGACAGCCCCTGGTGAGTAGTATGCAGCCTCTCTACATTTTGCTTCAAAGCCAGGTTGACTACTACTAACTTTTTCCCTAATTTTGTCTTCCTATGTAAGAGTTGAGCTTGAAGTTAAGAGGCAGATGAGTGCTGCCTCTTCAGTAATGACACTTCAGAGTGAATATGGGAGACAAAATCCTTATCTTTTAGCAGCTCCTTTTTTGCAATTGTAGCCATTTGGCAGATATTGACATAGAAGTCAATGGTTACTGCTATCTGGGTGTAGCTTGCTTTTCGTGCTCCTTTCGGATACGACTAGCCCTACAATTCGAACTCCCGTGGTTCTGAATCTGATCTCACAAGTGCAATGTGAAATAGATATACACAAAAGAGTCCAAATCTGGCAAATCTTTTAGAAAATCGATTTTGAATCAAAATGCCAGAAATGGACTGCTTTGCCAGATTATAGAGTTGCCAACTAAATATTTTTGTAAAATTTAGGAAACCCAAGACTCGTGCCAAAGGCCACTTATTCGGCATCACCAAAGTGTCTCGGCTCGGGAACTTAGGTACGAGAGGGGAAGGTCATGAATTGAGCACCCCACTCGCCTGATCAAAGATCGGCCTCTACTAATCATGATGTGATTCTTATGTACAGTATATGCTCTTGTTCCGATTTATTATTGCTAATTTTACTATGTGATGCACTCAAGTATAGGCTAATTTGCAAAAGTTGAAACATTTGATTTCATGTTTGTTTGAAAAAAAGTATTTTGAATACGCATCACTTAAAATAGTGACTTTGTATTGTACATTAATCAATTTATCCCAATTCAAGCAATTAGCCTTCATCCACCGGCATTCAAATAGATATATCACTGAAGCACTTAGCCTCATGGAATCATGCTTTGATGACATGGCAATAATCACACGCATGCGGTATGCTAAAGCGATTAAATGCTCACCTAGTACCCCAAGGCAAGCCAAAAAGATAAAAGACTTAGAACAAATGTGTGATCCTAACTAATGCAATATGACTAATGCAACACATACAATTATGCAATTAATGGGCTCGACTAATAACATGGTATTTGAAGCAATTTGATAGCATGTGATCTCAATTTAAACAATAACAACGCTTGGTTAGAATGATGAGCCGAGTTTTTATGCATGTAAGACGAGTGGATGTAAATCATGGAAAATGTTAAAAAAACATGATGCTCTATGCTACCATCATAAGCAAAGAAATAAAAGGGAGAAAGAAATGGAGATTGGAAGACATAGACGCTTATTACAATTTTGCCCTCATGCAAGAGGATCCGAATAAACATCCTAATACTAATTATTAAACATCAATTAGCCAGTCTTACCTCAGCAATTATTACAAATCCAACTAAGGAGCTAGATCACCTAAGTATAATGAATTTAAAGGAAGGTAATTAAATGACGACATATTGTTACTAAAGCAATTTAACCAAGAGTATAAACAACCGATGGAATGCATGTGCATGAATTTAGATTTCCGCCAGAAAAACCTCTATATTTTGCTGTGGAACCATTCTGTTTTGCAGTCAAAAGAAAAGATATGTTTTGGCCCCCCAACCTCTGCTCTGTTCTGCCAAAAGAGGACACTACTGGTCTAAAATAAGTGGTCGGCCGGCTAAGAGAAAGTGGTCGACTGACTGGTTGATGGCTGGCCGGCTGGTGTAACAAGCCCGCGGGGGGCCTCGCTACAGTTCGGACTCGATTTGTGTCACGGTTCTTAATCTGAACCAAAGAGTCCAAATCCGGCAAATCGTTTTGAGAAAACAGATTTTTTTAGAAAAGAAGTGCCAAACATGGACTGCTTTGCCAGATACAGAGTCGCCACCTAAATATTTTATTTTTGGGAAATTTAGGAAACCCTGACTCGTTGCCTAAGGCCACGTGTCCGTCATCACCAAAGTTGCCTCGACTTGGGAACTTGGGTACGACTGGGGAAGGTCACTTCGTGAGCACCCCCGCTCGCCCGATCAAAGATCGGCCTCTACTAACCATGATATCTAGTTTTGAAAACATTGTGTGCTCTTATTCCGGTTATTAGCCTAGATTTACTATGTGATGCGCACAGCATACAAGTATAGACCGGGTCGCCTGAATTGGAACAAAACACTTCATGTTTGTTTTTTTGAAAGATGGTTTGCTACCCGCAGGTAGGCTTAAAATGCAGATTTTGCCACCCTCAGGTGGGCTTAGAAAACATGGTTTTGCCACTATCTAGTGGGCTTAAAACTCACAGTTGATGATTTGTCCCAATCCAAACAACCCAACCTCCACCCACAGGCATTCAAGGCAGTTATATCACATAAGCAGTTAGCCTCATGGTAAGCATGCTATTCATGGTAGTCACTCACACGAATGCAAGGATGCTAAAGCATAAAACTCACTGAGTACTCCAAGCCAAAACAGAAACCGATTAGAAATCCATGCATGATCCTAAATATACAGAAATGCCTAATGCAACACATGCAAAAATGCAACTATAGCAGGCTCGGCTATTCTAAACGTGACATATGAAATGCTACAGCTAACATGTATTCAACTTAGAATTGAAATACAAATGCAGTTAGTATGATACGCCGAGCCCGGTGCATGCAAAACAGATGAATGAATGCAACATGCTATCATACTGTATGCTAATTGAAACATGCCCTAATCTAACCATCGTAAGCTGGTAAATAAAAGGGAAGAAAGATGTGGGGTTGGAAGACATACATCACACTCACGCACACTTATTACAATTATGCCCTCGCATAGAGGGTCCGAATAAATAGTACAGTCCAAATAATACAGTCCAAATATGTACAAATCCCTAATTAATTTACAAATTAACTAAGAAAATAATAAACTGGCATGCAAGCCAGGGACTGCCTTGATTCTGATGAATGATGTATGTTTAGGCTGCCTTGCGCGGAAATCCACTGGGATGCCCCAATTAGCCTCTGTTTTGCAATTGTTCTTGGAAAGCGCGCCAAGCCTCGGAAGACTACTGATTCTTGATTTTGCTGCAACAGAGAGCAGGAAAGGGGCATAGCAATGTATTTCACAAATGTATGCATGCCTCGATCCTCGTGCCACCAATCACGCATCTCGATGCATGATGGCTGAGGAGTCGATTTGCACAATTCAATATGGAATGAATGCACATGAAAACTTCAACTAAAACCTAACTCCATCATGGATAATCCGGAGTGTCGGTGATTGGGGAATTGAGACACGTTCCGTCACTCGAAGTACGAAACGTACCTCGTTTCTGCGCTCGGGCTAATTCCTATCCCAAACACAATGCAATATGCATGATATGCATGAATGTAACTAAGATACAACCTAACATGCACAATGTTATGAAATGGCATACGGTGCACGATGCAACATGGCATACACAATGCTCTAATATACAACCTAGCATACACAAGGCTATGGAATGAAATGGCATACGCAATGCATAATGGACTGACACTAACATGAGTGAACCTCAGCCACACTCACACAAGAGGCCATTAGATGAAAATGAGACAACTCGAGATGCGTGCACGCGTGCACGCAAACCGAGGACCGAACCTACGGCACGGAATGCCACTCTAACAAGACATAGCAAAACATGGAATATGGCATACTATCATGCAAATTTCAGAGGCAAAATGAGATGTAAAACAGCCCCGAAACATGGTAAAATGGCACCCGAAGCATGGAACGAGTCCCGAAACATGAATTTTGGCGCATGAAATGGCCTATAGCTATGCAATGCATGCAATATTTGAACATGAAGTGTAAAGACAGAAGCAAGAAAGCCTCAAAAAAAGAATGTTTACAGTTTTAAGAAAGGCCAAACAGTGAGCACAAATGGGGCTAAGCTAGCATACAAAAATGACCCCGAAAGCAAGATATTGAAGCAACTCACAGATGCTGGCCCTGAACAGAGAAGGGGATTTCTACAATATTGAAGAGGGGCCAAAAATATGATTTTTACAGTTTATAAAAAACCCCAAAAACAGATACAAGTATGCTCAAAATGCTATGCAAAATAAGGGCCAAAATAGAGATAAAGAAGCAACTGATGCATGCTGGTCCCAAAAAGGTAAGGGCCCTTCAACAATGTTGAAGAGGGGCCCAAAATATGACTTTTTACAGTTAATGGCCGAGCCCAAAACAGTGTACAACTATGCTCAAAATGCAATGCAAGATATGGCCTAAAAGAGAGGCTACAACACAAAGTATACAAATGATGCTCCAAACAGCAATAGACCCTTAATGAAACATGGAGAGAGGGTTAAAACAAGGCCATTTTCAGTTCGGACCAAGGTCCAAAAATAGAAGCTCAATAGGCTAATAAATCATGCAAAAATGGGGCTAAAATATGGATGTCAAAGCAAGTAGCACATGGAGGACTCAAAAAGTGATGAGCCCTTCTACAATGTTGAATAAGGGCTCAAAATAATCCTATTTACAGTTTACAACATGCTTCAAAACAGATTACACATAAGCCTAAAATGCTACACAAGAAATAGGCATACAAGAGAGATAATGAAGCAAGTGCAAAATGGGGGCCTCAAACAGTGAGAGGCCCTTCATTAAACATGAAATAGAGCTAAAAAAAACACTACTTTCAGTTATGGCCGGAGCTCAAATGTACAAGCAAGAAGGGCTAAGAAATGATACCAAAATGAGCTAGAAAAGAGGGAAATGTTGCTCACCCTTGAAGACCAATCCTTTGCTGCCTCTTGGACCAAGAAATGCTGCCTCCTAGCCTCTGAGAAGACCCTCCTAGCTGCTGGAATGGAGTGGTGGTGTGGTGCTAGGTGGTGGTGAAGAAATGAGTGTAGGCCTTGAGAGGTTTGAAGCTTGGAAGTGTAGAGATAGGGGAGATATGCATACAAGGCTTAAAGGCAAAATTTCTAACCCCTAAACACAGCTGGGGAGCCTGGTTTTATAGACAAAAGGGGGTGAAAAAGAGGGGGAAAAATGGGGGGGAAAACTAATTCAAGTTTCCCCCAAAAGGCCAAACCCTCGGACATGGGTGAAGTGCAAAACAAAATACATGGCTAGAACACACTTGGAGGGGGATAATGGTCGGCTAGTTTAAAAGGGCAAAAAAAGTCATTTTTTTTAGATAAGTGCCGGCCGGCTACTTTTTTCTGGCTTTTCTGGCCGGCCAGCTACTTTTTCTAGCTTTTATGGCCGGCCAGCTACTTTTTCTAGCTTTTATGGCCGGCCAGCTACATTCAGGACAAAAAAAGTGGGCTGCCGGAAAGAAAAGTAATCGGTGGGTGATTGGGAAGTCCAAATATGGCCGTTCAAGTGTCCAAATTGAAGCCCCGGAAGTTATCTTTCCAATGGCACAAACCTTGTATGAAAATTCCTCCTGTGGAAACAGTTATACCCGTTTCCGTGAAGCCGCGCAGATTCAGTCCCAACCGAAGTGATGCCCTACTTCAATCAACCATATCTCCCCTATCCGGAATTGGATTTAGGAGATTCTTGAGTGCAAAATGAAGCCCCGGAAGTCTTATTTCCAACGGTGGTGGCCTCATAGCTTAATTCCAAGTATGCGAACGAATAGGCCCGATTCGGCGAGGGCTGTCCGATTCTCTCTTAACGATTCATGCCCATTTTCTCCCCCAACTGGATTTCTTCCTTCTTCTCCTCTTTTCTTCAACTTCAAGCCCCTAAGTAAGGTTTTTTGAAAGATTTTTCAAAGATTTCATCTCTCTTTCATTCATTCCCACTTTGTCCTTGCTCGGTGTACCGAAAAGCACAACATTTGACAAAATACGAGCCTCGGAACATCGTAAAAACTTTATCTTCAAAATGTTTTGAAAGAGAGGGTTTTAAGATCTAAAATCTTTGATCAAGATTGTTTTGGTCCAAAAGGGGTATGAAGTTGAGGTTTGACTCTCTTTTTGCCAAAGAAATTGAACCTTTGCCCTGCACATCTTTCATCACCGAGCAAACCATCAGTCGCGTCCAAGTCTTATGGACGGTCAAAAATGGGGTGTCTACAGTTGCCCCTCTTTGACAGAACTCGGAAGTCAAGAAGTGACGGGAGTGAATGTCAAACCCAGAGACGACCCATTTTTGACAGGCGAAACTTGGACAAACAAACAAAATATAGATAATAATGGTGTGCCCGCAGGCTGCCTACGTATCCTTGCAAGAATCAACCAGCTTAGTTTCAGGGGCAGGATGCAAAATGATATGCCAGGAAGATTTTGAATAATATGACTTACCACGCTCCGACGCGAAGTCGGTTTTGAATTGGACTTATACGCTACGCGAAGCCGGTTTTGAAGATTGGGACTTATCCGCTACGCGAAGCCGTTTGAAAATTGAGGACTCATGTAATGCACTCAATGTAGTGCTAAGATGCAATGTCATAGCTAAGAGTAAAAGTACTTCATGGGCAATCGGCAATGACTTACCCGGCATATCCTACCTCATGCTGATGTGGAATCTTTGTCTCTTCTTCTCATTGGAACACAGGATACTACTTTCTCCTTGATTATGTTTGTAGCTTTCCTGTCTCCAACAGGGTGACAGACTAGGTTGGATCAGTATCCAGAATTGAGGCGCATACAGTGTATCATCATCTATGAGGCTGTGTAGACACCCCACCCCATTTTTGACCGTCCTCAAGACCTGGACGTCACCGCTTGAACACTCGGTGATTATCCATGTTCGTGTTCGTTTGGAGTTCCCGGAGTTCTCGGCTACGCGCCTTGCCTCAGGACCTCCGAACTTGACCGTTTTGTGTCTGGTTTTGCACCAAACACTTGTGCTTTGCCTTGGAGGGGCAGGGAATGCCTTGTGAGGCATCCCCACACACCACCGGCAGTGGCTAGAGGCCACCGGCTGGTTGGTGTTGCCATCGGCACTATATTGTGCCGGTCGGCACTCTTTTTTGCCGGTCGGCAGTCAATTTTGTCAAAATGACAATTTTGCCCTGCCGACTACTGTTCAGTTGCTTTTTGAGATATTTGAAGCAGCTGTATAGCATTTGTTTCCCCTCCATACACGTGTATGGAGGGATGAGCCTTTGGTTTGCTTAGCTTGTAAGCTTTGTTGCCTATAAGAGAGGGCTCTCTTCTCTTGGCTCAAGGGTTAGAAAAATTAGACATTTTTAGAGAGAAAAGACAGAGAAGAAGCTCTGGTTCTAGGTTAGAACTTGTGTATCTATCCTATCTCTCTTTTCCTCTCTTGTTTCTACACTAGGTGCTTTAATCCATATTATTGCACACAAGCACCTAGTGTTTCACCTTCCTTCGGTTACTGAGGTTCTAAGGGCTGGTTCTTGAAGTTTTTGGTTGGATTTGAGCTCAAGGAAGCAACAACATCAACCTTTGTGAAGGTGGTCTTCAAGGGTAAGAAACTACCCCTTTTTACCCCATTTTTGCACTCCATTTTTGCATAGTTTAGAACTGTTTTTGTGCTTAGCATTTAATACAAAAAAGTTCTGTTTTTTAGTCCTCTTTATTGTTGGTTAAGAGTGTTTTGTGCTTTGGGGAGGTTTGACCACCCTTAGGCCTTGAAAAGGCCTCATTTTGTGCTATTTTGTGAGAGCTCCGGGATTTTGGTGTTGGGGTCTCTTCACCACTGAAATCTTGAGGGATTTCAGTGGTGAAGATGATGCCTTGAAGTCCCAAGAAGGAGAGGGTCACCCCCTCTCCTTGTTGTCCTTGAAAAGGACCTATTTTGCCTCTTGAGGGAGCCCCATGTTTGGTTGTTTGTTGGTTATGCCATGGCTGTATTTTGTGCTCATATTGCCATATTATAACTTTGTATCATGTTGGTTTTAGTACTCCTTGCATGTTTTGCATAGATGCTTTGTAATGCCTCTTTAGTCCTTTAACATGCATTAGGTTGTGTGCCTCTATTCTAACATGTTTTAGGCTTAGATTCATGAAGCTTGTATGCTTATTTTTCCATGAATAAGGTCTGTCCATGGTTACTTTGGTCGATCTTAGCTTGCATCACATAGCCTCTTTGCATTTGGCTTGTTGGCCTTAAGAGCATGAAAGTATAGCATGCCTTGCTTGCATTATTTTCAATGGTTTGGAACCATTTAGCATGCTATTTCAGTCCCTTAGACATGCTTGAATGATTGCCTTGCATGCCTCTTTGAAGTTTTGAAAGCATATGTTGTATGCCTAATGATTTGGTCATTGTGTGTGCCTTGCTCTAGAGCCACTTAGATGCCATCTAGGAGGTCCCTTTTGTATGGTCTAGGGCTGCCTTAGACCTGTTTTAAGCCTTCTTGGCCTTGTGAGGCTTGGTTGGCTTAGCCATGGTTTAGGTCTCCTTTGGCTTGCCTTGGATGCTTGGACCATTTGTTGCATGCTTAGTCTATTTTGTTGCTTGGTTTGGCACCATGTCCAACATGATTTTAAAGCTTATATATGCATGTTAATATGTCCATGTTAGCCTCTTTTAAGTGTTCTTAAGAGTTGCTTGTTTATGCCTAAGTGTTGGATTATGTATGCTTGCATGTGTGCATGTATTGCATATATCTTAGCCTTCACTTCTATGGCATTTGGCCACTGATTTTAGGCTTATTTAGAGCTGCCTAACCTATGTGCAAGTCCATCCTCTTGTTGCTTGCATATGCTCCTTGAGTGTTGTAATGTATTGGTAAGTAAATGCATGTTAGGACTAACATGATTGAATGAAGTCACATGCTTGTTTGCATGCTTGGACACCCACATTACACCTTGCATACTTGATGGTTGACATTGGTGTTTCATGCCTTGTATGTTTGTTAGCTTGTATGCTCCTTTGCATTGGCATGATTGCATACTAGTTGACATGTCTAGGATTGCATCACATAAACATGCATGCTCTACCTCTTGACCAAGTCATGATAGAGGCTTAGCACCCTTGTGTGTTCTTTTGTGCCGGTCGGTAGTCAATTTCGTCAAAATGACAATTTTGAGTGGCCGACCACTGTTCAGATACTTTTGTAGATATTTTTGGCCAGCTGTGATAGCTGGCACCCACCCCATTCCCCTCCATACACGTGTATGGAGGGATTTCCCCTCAAAACAAGCTTCTTGAATAAGCTTTGCAAGGGGAATGGCCTATAAAGAGAGGGTCTTTCTCTTGGCCAAGGGTTAGACATTTTTACAGCTTTTCTAAAAGCTTGAGTTCTAGGGTTAGGGTTAGATATATATCCTATCTCTATAAGTGTGTTTTTTGTCATAACTTTTGCTCACAAACACACACCACCACACCATCTCTTGGACCTGAGCCCCCTTGAGGTTGTTTGGAAGTTTTGAGGATTCAAGCTCAAGAAGGCTGTTGGAGCATTGCTTGTGAAGAAAGACTTCAAGGGTAAGAAACTTCCCTTTTATTCCCCATTTTTGCATAGCTTTTTAGCCTATCTTAGAGCTGTTTTTGTGGTTAGTATATAATACAAAAAAGTTCTGTTTTTTAAGCCCTCTTGATTGTTTGTTAAGGTGTTTTGTGCTTTGGGGAGGTTTGACCACCCTTAGGCCTTGAAAAGGGCTCATTTTTGTGCTATTTTGTTGAGCTCCGGGATTTTGGTGTTTGGGTCTCTTCACCACTGAAATCTTGAGGGATTTCAGTGGTGTAGATGATGCCTTGAAGTCCCAAGAAGGAGAGGGTCACCCCCTCTCCTTGTTGTCCTTGAAAAGGACAAGTTTTGGCCTCTTGAGGAAGCCTTTGTTGGTGTGTTGTTGAGCATGTTTAGGCTGCATTTTATGTTTATTATGCCATAATATAATCATGTGTATGTTGGTTTTGGTGCTCCATTAATGCTTAGTATAGGTGCCATGTAATGCCTTGTAAATCCCCTAACATGTCTTAGGTTGTTAGCCTTGTTCAAGCATGTTTTGGCCTTGACTTTGTGAAGTGTTTGTGCTTATTTTGCCATGCTTTAGCTCTGTCCATGGTTGTTTGGATTGGTTTTGGCATGCTTAGCATAGCCTCTTTGCATTGGCTTGTTGGCCTTAAGAGCATGAAAGTATAGCATGCCTTGCTTGCATTATTTTCAATGGTTTGGAACCATTTAGCATGCTATTTCAGTCCCTTAGACATGCTTGAATGATTGCCTTGCATGCCTCTTTGAAGTTTTGAAAGCATGTGTTGTATGCCCTTTGTTTTGGCCATTATGCATGCTTTTGAATTTGAGTCACTTAGGTGCCATCTAAGTGGTCTTTTGGACTTAATTTTATGTGTTAAAACTCTGTTTGGGTCGCCTAATGCATGCCATGTATGGTGTGTTAAGTGTAGTTCCATTATCTCTTGGGTGAGCCTCAAGTACTTGGGCCATTTGCATGCTTTAATTGCTTGAATTAGTTGGTTTGGCACCTCTATTTTGTGCAATTTCAGAGCTATATACCGCATGCTAGTTGTCCATGATATCCCCTTTCAAATGTGCTTAAGAGTTGCCTTGTTTATGCTTAAGGTGTTGGACCATAATTGCATGCATGTGTGTGTGTATTTGGCCTTCATTTTCTTGGTTTTGGCCACTGATTTTAGGCCTATTTAGAGTTGCCTAAGTCATGTTTAAGACCATCACTTGCTTGCTTGCATGTTTACCTCATGTTCGCTTGTATGCATTGCATAAGTACATTGCATTGTTCATATTACATGATAGCTAACATGACTAGGTTGCATTGCATCAACATGCATTCCTTGTCCCTTGATTTGGTGATAGGGATTGGGATTTTGGTTGTTTGGTTTGCATGCATTTGAGATTGAAAGTGCACATTTGGTTCTTTGGGCCATCATGCATGGAAATGCGTGATTGGTGGTCCGAGAATCGAGGCACATGCCCCTTTGAGTCACAAATATGATAAGGGGCATGATTGGTGCACACATTGTTGGAATTACATTGCCATGCAAGTTTTTGCCCTCTGCTGCTGTGAGTTGCAGGTTCTGCAGACATTCAGTGCCGGCCGGCAGTATTTAGTGCCGACCGGCAGTCTATTGATGGCCGATGGATTAATTTTGTGCCGATGACCTCACGCTAATGCCGGTGGAAGTCCTACTCAGCCGATGATGTCCCTCAGTGTCCTGGGAGGCACTCCTGAGACTTTGGCAGTCTTCTGAGATGCAAAGCAGGGAAAACAGAGGCAAGCTAGGCATGGCAGTGCAATTCCGAGCAAGTCCCGAGCATGCGTTGCATCCGGCCCTCATCTCGAGGCGGTTTACTGCTTTAATTAGATTAATTAATTTATTTGATTAATTTAGTTGGACTGTAATATTTTAATTAGTTTGCGTAGTTAATTAATCTGTATTATTATTTTGGTCCCTTCAAGTGAGGGCGTGTTTGTAATAAGTGTGGGTGAGTGGTTTGTATGTCTTCCAACCCCCACTTCTTTCTTCCCTTTTATTTACCTGCTTATGATGGTAGATTAGGGCACGTCTATTTTAGCATACCTTATGCAATGCATGCGTGCATCTATGCATTTGTCTAAACATGCACCGGGCTCGGTACATCATACAAACTGCATTGTATTCTAAATTCCAACTTGAATACGTGCATAAATGATTGCATTTCACGTGCCATTTTAGGGTTAGCCGAGCCTACTCTAAATTGCATCCTTGCCTGTGTTGCATTAGCCACTTAACATGACCTAGGGACATGCATGTCTGCTAACTAGTTTCTTGTTTTGGCACGGAGTACGATGTAAGTACTTTACGCTTTAGCATACCACATGCGTGTGAATGTTGCCATGACAGTATGCTTACCATGCGGCTAAGTGCTTATGTGAGATAAACTGTTTGAATGCCTGTGGGTGGAGGTTGGGTTGCTTGAGTTGGAAAACTCATTGAAATCCGTATTTTAGCCTACTTGCGAGTAGCAAAACCCGAAACGCTTTCAAAACAAACGGATATGCAATGATTATTTCCGAATTAGGCAATCTAGTCTATACTTGTTTGCTGCGCGCATAACATAGTAATTCTAGGCTAATAATTGGAATAAGAGCATGTAATGTTTTCAAAATCGGATATCACGGTTAGTAGAGGCCGGTCTTCGGACCGGGCGAAAGGGGGTGCTCATAGCTGACCTTCCCCGATCGTACCCAAGCTCCCGAGCCAAGACATTTGGTGATGACGGACACGTGGCCTTCGGCACCGAGTCAGGGTTTCCTAAATTTCCCATTTTAAAAATATTTAGGTGGCGACTCTGTAATCTGGCAAAGCAGTCCATGTTTGGCACTACTTTTCAAAAAATCTGTTTTTCTTCAAAACGATTTGCCAGAGTTGGACTCTTTGGTTCAGATTTAGAACCACAAACAAAAATCGAGTCCGAGCTGTAGCGAGGCCCCCCGCGGGCGCGTCCACAGTTTCTGGCGACTCTGCTGGGGAGTTTTAGAGAGCTTGACTCGAACTCATGATATCCTGTTTTGATTTCGTTTATGTGTCTCTTTGCATTGCATTTGCATTGGTGCGCCTAGGACACCGTGTTTGCCATCTGCCATTCCTGAATGGTTTGCCGGAGGCTTGTCTTGTCAAGGCATGACCATAAGGCTGACCGGTTATGGGCTCTGACAGCATGGGAACACAAACCCCGGTTTTACCGGGGCACCCTTGTTTTGACCATTCGACCTAGTGCATATTCGGATCCATAGTGACCATTTCAATCTAGGACAGGTTACTTACCCGATATAGGTTGTTTGAAACCGCTGTGTGCGTAGTGAAACCCTAGCTCCTGACAAAATAGGACAGGGAAACCCTACCCCAACATAGGGATGTATTGGCTCTCTTCTACCTGTTATGTGCTTTTAGAGTGTATCTCTGCAGGGAACGCATATATCAGTTTGCAAGTTTGGGTATCCGGCCTGAGGGCACCAGTATCAGTTGTTGAGAATCAGTTGTGTCTGCGGGTATCAGTTCAGTTTTGAACAGTGATTCTGGGGAACAGTGATCAGTAGTAGAGTGCAGTTGATCGACTACACCTGTGTTTGATCTGTTTGGGGCTGAAATGCTGTTTGTTTTCCGTTTCAGTTCAGAGATTCAGAGAGTTGATCAAGAATAACTAGTGTCTTCTCCTTGCTGCGGCAGGACTGAGCATGACGCAGAATTCAGAAGAGATCGTGGTCATGACGGCCGCGTTGGATCAAGGAATCACCCTACACGATGAGACTACTGTTGATATGCCGCATCCACCTAGATCGCGGCTGCGCACCCAGTTTGGGCCCCTCAACTATATCAGGCTCGCGAGCTTACTACATTTGAACTAATGGGAATGATAGGTGATCTTCAAAGATCCGTGACGGATCTCGCCTATGGAATGTCAGTTTCACCGCCAGCCGCACCGTATGCCGGGAGCTTTGTACCCCAGGAGCCCCCGCTACTGGGACGAATTGTAATTGAACTCAACCAACCGGAGATGACCTCCAGCTATGGTAACGACGCAGCAAACCAAACTCTAGATCAGGCCAAGGCCAGAGACAAAGGCAAGACGAAGGCAAATGCCGACCCCATCGAACAACTGCTGTGGGCAGTAGAGGCTTTGAAAGCCGGAGGGATGAACAAGCAACAGATATCCGCAGTTGTGTCAAAAGCTGTGGAGGACGCTTTCCCCACTCCGCCTGAAGGCAGTTCCAATCAATCAGAGAATCGGGATAGGCCCCGTCATGCCAAGACAGTTCTTTCCGCTCCCAACCTTGCATCCGGAAAAGATCAAAAATCCAAGGCCGCACCCGCCGATCCGTTCGCTAGTGCATCTAGCAAGAGTGCTCAGGCTCCAAAGTACCTGCCCCGAGGGCACAGGGTCTTCCACCCTCTCTACATGCCTCTGTCTAGGGCACTTTTGATTTTGGCCAAAAAGGGGCATCTCAAACCCTTGGAGCCCCGACCCCTACCGAAGAATCTCCCTGCCACACATGATGCTTCCCTGTACTGTGCGTACCACCAGCAGACTGGCCATGCCACTGATAATTGCTTCCGCCTCCGTCATGAGGTACAAGATTTGATTGACAACGAGGTTATCCTCCCGCCTACCTCAACAAAGTCCGTCACCACTCAGTTGTTGGATTTCGAGGATACAGATACTGCGAGTATGTAATCAGAAGGTGAACCGCCTGCGGGCCATGTCTGGTACATTTTTGGATGTGGCGTTTGGCACGCATTTTTGAGCATCTGCCGACGCTAGTTTTGCAAATTCTGACTTGGGTGTCGAGTCAGTCGTTTGTTTTTGTCTTGAGTCTGTCTCATTGTTTTGAGTCAGTCCTTTTGCTTAAGGGTCTGTCTAATTGTAATGAGTCAGTCCCTCTTGTATAGAATACCAGGTGATTTTGGGGTTGTTACCTCAAACACCGTTTTGTCTTATAAATAGTTGTTTTTGCTTTTTGAGTCTGTTTCTGCCGAGGAGCCAGTTATGCCAACAAATCTGAATGAAACAGCTGTGGCTATCACGTTCCGTACTTGTTGCTATTTGAGTCAGCCGTGCCAGAGAATGTGAATGGAACGACAGTGTGTACCGCCTGCTCTCTTGTGCCTTGAACATCGTTGTGATGACCTAAGTTTTTCATAAAAGCCCTTTTCAAACACTGCGGTGATAAAAACAAAGAGGAAGGAATTCCTCGGGTTTTGCAAAATTTTGACCATTTTGAGAGAAAGAGAGGCATGTTAAGCTTTTAATGAATGAAATCATGCTTGTCAGCGTGAGTACTGAGAAGGATCCTGGTCCGATCCAGACTGGTTCCACACTGTCTTCAACACGAGCGATTTGTCGCTTTCTTAAAAACTTTCAAAAACAAAATGTTTTGCGCAGCCTTGCAAAGACCTGTGTGGAATCGCTCTTGAGATTGTGTAGCCCAGGATCGCTCTCAGCCTCAAGATTCAATTTATCTGTTGCAAACTGGAATCCGTTCAAAACATTCAACAGTGCCATGAAACGCCTGTATGGCCCATTTTGAAGCAGCCCTCGAGCAAGAGGCACCAAAGTCAGATTAAGAAGATCAGATCCCACCCGGAAGAGGCTCGTGAAGCAACCGTGATGGACTTTTCTGCAAATCAACACAACCGCCACTCTCCTGGATACAGAGAGGCTTCAATCTCAAAACCATTTGGCATGGGCTTGCTACACTTTTTACCCTTTGAGAGGCTCGCTGGGCCGAAAACCCGGAAGGGCGACCCAGGCAAAAGTTAGAGCAAAGAAAAAAAAGAAAAGAAAAGACAAAAAGAAAAAAATACAAAAAAAGAGCAAAAAGGAGGAAAAAGAACAAAAAGAAAAAAAAAAGAAAAAAAAAAAAAAATAAATATAAAAAGAAATAAAAAAAAGAAAGAAGAACAAAGCTCGCAAGGTCGAAAACCCGCATTGGGCACCTTGGCAAAAATTAGAGCCTAAACAGTGAAGGTTAAAATACCCGAGTGTACCTTAACCGGAACTACGTAAGGCTTGATTCCCATGTTTGGGATACGTAGGCAACTTCATCTTGAAGTCCAGCCCCCAACGCTTCCATAGCGTCTCAGTCCATGTCATGGTTTTGATCACTTTTGCCTCCTCTGAATCCAACGTCTCGACTGCAGCAACCGGGAGCTACGTGATCAACTTCCTCTTGAAGCCCAAACCGCCAACACCTTCCAGGTGACTGTGTCCATATATTGATTCAAACCGTCTTCGTCTCCTCCGCGTCTGAGGGTCCGATCGTCATCAACAAGGACTGGCTTACAGCGTGCCGCGGCATCATCCAAACAAGGGGCAACTTTCCGTTGCCACACAGTGCCATAAGTTGCCCCGAGTTACCGCCCAAACCAGGGGCAACTTTCCGTTGCCTTATCCCCCTTTAAGCCAGGGGCAATTTTCCGTCGCCTCCGATCCGAGGTTGCATATCTCGAGGGTAAGTTCCGCGCTCGTCGAGCGTTGACTGTTTGCAAAAATAGTTTTTGAAAATTTTCACTGAGGTTGACTTATTTTCTCAAAAACTATTTCATTTTCCAAAATTGGACCATGTTTGGACCCAAAAGGAGAATTTTCAGTGCTCACAGCCTGATTCGCGTGATTTTCAAATCAAAAATCGAATAAGTGTGTTGATCTGACTCTCATTTTGATCAAAACTGTTTTAGGAAGAAAACAAAAAATGGTCAAAGTGACGAACTAGGGGCACAATTGAGTCAGGCCTTCTGTCTTTCCCCCGTCAACATACTCGCCGGAAAGGCGCTCCATTCGTCAGAAGAAATAGCCGTGAGCTAACAGTGTTGGGCGTGAACCTGTGACTTTCTATTCATCCATCAATCACCCCGGGGAGGGATGAAAAATGAGAGAATAAAGAATAGAGAGGAGTAAGTTGAGAGAAAAGTAAGAAAAGGGTTTTGAGAGAAAAACCGAGCCTGAGGGCCGAGTGATGTGAGAATCACAAATCAGAAAGGGTGGGAATATGCCCGGAAGAATTGGCTCCTCGAGATCCGAGGTCTTTTTGTAAACATCTCTGTGTGTCGTGTCTTTTGATTTGTCGGCCTCAATTTTGGCTTTGAGTCTTTTCCGAGTGTGTCTCGTCGTGTTCAGGTCGTGTGCCTTTTGTTTCTCTGTTTGAGTCTGTCTCGCTGTGTTCTGTGGTAGGCTCGATACCCCGGTTGAAAACCCTTCTTTATTTCAAAAATCGTTTGTGCTCAGAATGCTGTGCCATTCTCTACATTCGTGCGAAGCAAGAGAAAGAAGGAGGAAAATTCGAGACATCCGAGTGTGTTTCAACTGCGACCGTGTCAGCTTTTGTGATCCGTCTTGTCAGATCGGGTTATTTGTTCAGGGTTTGCTGTGTGCAGAATGAACCAAGTGCTGTGTTATGAGCTGTGCGCAGATTAATCCCCAGTAGAGTATGGGCTGTATTATGCAGTTTGAGTAGTGCTTTGTATGAGTTGTTTGCTGTTAGTTGGTTGGTTCTCCGATTATCACAGTGCAAGTGCTCAAATTACAAATATTCACTTTTCAGACAACAGATCAATATCATTTACATTAGAGGTGTAATATGATGCAATACAGTACAAGGTACGAAATGTACACAAATGTAAACACTTTTTCAGACAAAAAGTTTGTTTCATTTCATATCATCTTTTCAAGTACATAAGTTTTGGAAACAAAATCTGCCTGTGGCAGTACAAAGTACCCTAACTACTAACAAAAGGGGAAAATGCAAAGAAGCAAAAAAGAAAGAAAACAGCAAAATCTGTATCAAATGTCCAAAATGGCTCTGCAGCCGTCAATCTGTCCTGGTCCTCTTCCTGGACGAAGGTCCAGGAGCGTCATCAACAGGGGCACCACCAGGGGCATCACCGTCTGAGCTCGAGTCCGAGCCATCCTCAGTCTCCTCCGCCTCTGTCTCTGCCTCAGACTCATCATCCGGAACCGGAGCCCGCGAGCTGCTCCCGACATGAGTGCGCCCCCCTCTGGTGCGGGGATAGGCTCTGCCATCCCGAGTAGAAATGGGAGGTCCAGCTGGAGCGCCGCCCACCGGAGGAATCTGGAAGGGAGGCTGAAAAAGCATGAAAGGTGAACGCATCAGAATACTGAGAATACTGAAAGCAGTTTATCAGTGCAGAATGCAGTGTACGAATACAGTGTATATGAATGCCGTGAGCAGTGAATCAGTGCAGAATGCAGTGTACGAATACAGTGTATATGAATGCCGTGAGCAGTGAATCAGTGCAGAATGCAGTGTATGAGTACAGTGTATGTGAATACCGTGAGCAGTGAATCAATGCAGAATGCGGTGTATAAATATCGTGTATCAGATGCTGTGAGCAGTTTATCAGATGTTGTGCTATGCATCAGATTATGCGAAGCAGTTTGTGTATGGTTTGAGGCTGTGGTCAGGAGCAACATACCGGAATGCTGTAGAGGGCTAGGAGGTCGAATGTCCGCTGTAGCATCCCCATCATGGAGGCATTCATCTCCAATGACTGCCGGGTGTACTCAGAAGACGCCTGCAAAAGTATCAGATGCATCAATATTCTGT
This sequence comes from Camellia japonica, assembly GCA_030407325.1. Lineage (NCBI taxonomy): Eukaryota > Viridiplantae > Streptophyta > Magnoliopsida > Ericales > Theaceae > Camellia > Camellia japonica. The sequence continues at coordinate 105,079,760 of JAPPVO010000019.1, forward strand.
GGAATATCAAATAAACTGAAATGAAATAACAGTGCAAGACGAAGAATGCAGTAATACATACCGGAGGCAAGTCGGGGACACCGACAAACTCATGGTCAGCTGGTGGAGGAGCAAAGGGGATCTGATAGGTCGCCCCACCCTGTCCTCGGAAAGTCAAAGCAGCAGGCAGAGCAGGCCAACCGGTCCCTCGCCCTCGCTGAACTCCACCCCTGCCGCGGACTCGAGCCCTCCTCGGCGCTCCCCCTCCAACTCCTGCTCCAGCCGCTGGCGCTGCTGGTCCCCCTCTCTCTACTCGGCGGCCGCCGCTCAGAGGTCGCATGATGAAGGTCCGGACGTACTCCGAGTAATCGCCCTCGCCTCGGAAGCCGTCTGCCTCCCAGCCGATAGTATAATCTGCCATCTGCTCGGCAGTGAAGCGCTCAGTATCCCGCATGTGCTCGGGAGGGTGCACCGGGACTATCTGCTCAGGTAGGCCTAGGGTCTGACGCAAGAAACGCTCACCCAGGTACCAAGCCCGACAGACCGGGCCCTCCAGCAGAATCCGGTAACGTGAGGTCTCATCTGCTCCGGCAAACCGATCCCGCGCCACGGCTGGTAGTGGAGCCCACGGCCGCCAGGTGATCTGAAAATGAAATACAATTTGTTATCTACTGTTATGGCTAATATACAGTGGAAAGACGAAGCTTAAATGAACTGCAAGTAAAACATACCTCGGCAGNGAGTCGCTCGAGCGCACGACCGCTCAAGCACAGAATACACTCTCCTAGTAGTTTTATAGATCTGTAAAAGTACTGAGAGTTCACAAAGGCTGCTCGAGCGCAAAAAGTGACGCTCGAGCGTAGAGGCAAAATTTTGGGCAACGAGGTTTTTGAAAAACAAGGTACCAACCTGTTCCAAACACAACCAACACATCCCAACGGCCAAACTCAAGGAGGGAAAAGAGGAATAAGGCACAAACAACATTACAAAATCATGAAACCCAAATCCAGAATATCAAATGGGTTAGGTCTAAACTAGAATCGCTATAACAATACTGAAATAAACAGTTCTCACTCAAAAGATGATAGTTCATTACGAACAAAAAAAAAAGGGCTGGAAGGTCCTTCATCAGGAAGTAAGGTTAGCTTCACAAGACATTTAGCACCTTGTTTTGTCCTTAGCATGCCACTGTTGTTGTTGTCATGACCCAAACTCACCCCTATACGTTTAGCATCGTAATTGGCCAGTAATCTTGGGATTACCAAAGGCCTCTGAACAGATTAACACATAGTAAGGGGTTGCAGAAGCATATATATAAAACATACATAGTCCATTGAGTTGTGCAAACATATATGGGACATGAATTTAAAACTTTATATTGCTATACAATACTTGACGTCATAATTACATTATTCTTACATCACCACTTTACATATAAACCAAAAGTTGAGTTCAAACTTAAACAAAAGGAAAACAAAAGTCATAACAAGGATCACAAAACTCGACCACAAAACACTTCGGAACCTCCTCAGGAGGCATACTAGTTGGCTGACCCAAATAGATCTTGAGGTAACCTCATCGAGCCTGGTCCCGCACTTGATCACCTACATACATAAATAATAGAATGAGCTAGAGCCCAGTGAATAACAACAGGGTAAAGGGTTATGAATGACGTCTAAAACAGATTCAGAAATCAGAGTTCATATTAGAAACAAATTTAGATTCACATGCTTATACCAATTTCATAAGCAATTATATGTGGTACATCCATTAGCTGTCAGATCGAATTGGTCATAAGACCCACATGCATAGTCGATACCAACGACCATAAAGGTTAACATCTTTGTACACAAATAGCCATGGTATTGTTACCCCCAAGCGAGGGCCACATGAATATAGGCCTCGGTATTGTTACCCCTGGGCAAGGGTCACATGAACATAAGTCACGGTATTGTTTTCTCCGGGCGAGGGCCATGTGAACTAAGGATGCCACAATACATTTAATAAAAATGGACATTCATTCATGATTCATAAAATAGAATTGCATAAAACAAATTATATCTTATCATTCTGGAAATACTTATAATCAACATATCTTTACAAACTTGTTGTTACTCATAGATAGCTCCAATAGCAGAAGAGTCAAAATGGTCGAATCAACGATCTATGGCACGTGACCTACACAAACATAGAACGGAATGGATACACATTGAAACACACGCTCGGAAAATACTTAACTCATTTCTTTTCTATCTTGGTGTGTTTCTAACCCTTATCCTCATTATTAAGGCTTAAATAAGGCTTAAGGATGCCTAAGATGCAATGAGGATGCCAAAATGTACTTTGGAACACTTAGTCAAATTTCTGAAAACAGGGTCTTCCCTCGAGCGGAACTTTGGTCGCTCGAGCGGACTGCAAAATTCTATAAAACTTTTGGGAGCTCTCATTTTACGCTCGAGCGAAACTTCTGGTTGCTCGAGCCAAGGTTCAAAAATAGGCGTGGTCGCTTGAGCACAGGTTCCCTAGCTCAAGCAGCAGCTCATGTTTGCAAAAGTAATGGGAGCATGAATTTTACACTCGAGCCAACTTTTGGTTGCTCGAGCGAAAGTGAAAGACAAAGTGTGGTCGCTCAAGCGCAGATTCTTTCGCTCTAGTGATGATGCAAAATTCTGGAATTTCTAGATTGATGTTCAAGATGCAAAACTCAATTTCAAAGCTTTAAAACGCATCCTTTGGGCTTAAAACTTGAGAAAACATGTCTAAACTTGTAAAACATCAAGAATTAAGAATCATTTCGCAAAATCAAGGCCCAAGAGTAAGTCAATTGTCCAAAATTCAACTTGAAAAACATGACTTGCATCTAATGATATGAGCTTCAACTTTCCAAAACATGATCAATTAAGATGTTTGGTACAAAAACATGTTGAATTCTCAAAACATAGCCAAGGTAAGGTCATGCATGTGAAAATTTTTGGGTAAACAACTTCAAAATACCATGATATGTACATGCATGCTTGATATAGTCTCAATTATACTTCTTTAGCTTATTTCTTGCATCTCTTAGTTCAACTCTCTTGAATTCATGTATTAACCAACTAAATTACAAAACTAGAGTCTAGAATTCTTACCTTAGGTGCTTAATTGTGTTCTAGATGTTCAATTGCTTGAGTTTCCAAGTCAAAGCCTCAATTTTTTCAAGAGATTCTTCCTCTCCAAGCTTTGATATCTCTCTCTCTCTCTCTCTCTCTCTCTCTCTCACGTTTTTCTCCTCAAAACATAATGAATCAAGAGAGTCTAATGTGTGTATAAGCCTTATATAGGCTTGGTTAGTGGACTTAATTAAACTAGGCTTACCACTAATCAAATGGGCATTATTTTATTCTAATTGTTTGGTTCCGAATCGAATTCCAATTAAACCTACCATAATGTTCTAAAAATTTCAAATCACAGATAAACCAAGTCAATTTCGTGATCAGATGTTGTAAGGCCTTCAATTCGTATATCAAATTGGAAATATAGACAGATCTTTCTACAACAGACAAATATAAATGCAAATACCATATAACACATGCAATTAACGTAGAATTTTATCTTAATTACTTATTAGACATTCTCAATCATGGATTATAGGCTAATCACAGGTCGGGGTAGTGGCAGTTGTTTATATCTATTTTAACATAACCAGGGCAGACACAATTGATGTGGAATGTGGGATACTTTTTGGCCAGAAATCTTGTGTACGCGTTCATGGCTACTTTCGACAATGTATAGGCAGACGACAATGTAGGCCAAACTTCCGATTCTAACGAATTTTCTTTGAAATCTTTTAGAAACTCATTCAGTACCTCGTCTATTCTCTCTTCTGTAAGGCTTTCGTCATAATTCAGTACTCTTTTAGCCCATTCACTGGGTATTTTATGAAACCAAAAATAAAATTAAAAAAAATAGAGAGAAAAAGAAAAAAAAATCAAGGTGAACATCAATTGGAAACAATAAATTTGCAAATATGAAAAAACCTCCACATCTATGAGAAAGTTGATCCTAGAAGTGGTTCAGATTCTTTAAAAAAAATACTTCAGAAAAATAGCCCAGAAAGTAACTAGAAAATTAAATTTATGGACCTTATTCATTCTGAACTATCAAGCATGGACACTTCTACGCAAGTGACGTGTCCGTGTCGGACATTGACACTCATTGGACACTTACCAACACGTGTCAGATACTCATCTAAACATGTCTTATTTTTCAAATTTTTATAAACATAGACACTCTTCGGACACTTGTAGGGCATGCGTGTTCATCATTTAGACAAACATGAAACTAATTATAAGTTTGAACAAAATAACTTATGTAACGCCCTCAAAATAAAGAGAATAATCCAACCCGAGAAATCCATAAACATAATAGGAAATGTATTACTTTCATTCATTAGAGCTTGTATTGCCAAAAGATTACATGCATTATACTTTCATAAATATTCATTCTGAAACTACATCATGTAACACTAATTAATTACAACAAAATAAATGCCCTACAGGCTTACATCTTTCCAAGATATCACTTGGTTACAACAAAAGAGTCCTAAGCTCTATACATATAAAGCCCTTGGCTTGAATAAACATTTAACACAAGGCAAAATAACAAAAATGGAGCCTTCAGCCCCAAATCCTCCCAAGCTATGTTCTTGGAGGTGACATGTCACCTGTACCTGAAAATGATTACCTAAGTGGGGTGAGCCAAAGCCTAGTAGAGATATGCTAAAACAATATATGAGATTTAACTAAGATATGAGCATCAGATAAATGATCAATAATCATAACCAACACAAATCCTTTCCAAGACCATTCAAAATAGATAACCATACCTCAATCCATTTCCATTCATCAATTTCGTGCTAATTTATTAACCAAATTCATTATTATCCAATCAACCAAAATGAGATTACACCCAATGGTTCACAATTCAGTACATTCATCAATCCAATACTTCTATTTTCTTGCCATTTTACGAAATTCACATCCGAGGGAATCGACACCCATATATATATAAGATTTCGGGACTTTCACCCTAGACACTCCGACCAACTTAGTTTTCAATGGAGTCCATCCCCTATCTCCTCTCAAACAATGGAGTACATCCCCTATCTCCTTCCAAACAATGATACATATATAATGTATTTAAAAGCGTCGTCATATACAATGACTAACCAAGTCACATATTCAATAGTTTAATCAAACCATCATATTCAATGACATAATTCAAATGATTAGTTTTAATTCACCTAATCCTCATGTAGTTTCTACAACAATCATAGCTATCCTCCACCGATAGCCCAAAACAGATATTTCTAAATAGATATACAATCCACCAACAGATAATTTATCAAATTTCCATAGGTGAGTGATTTAACAAATCCAACTACACCATTAAATTATACACCCTTCAAATTTCATATTTCCTCATTATTTATTCAAAATAGTTCTTTAACACAAATTAGGGCAAAACCTTCCCCTTTTCCCAATATCAACCCCAAGACCCAATCTCACCATTTATTTTTATATAACATCATAATCAAGTCCTCACCTACATATATGGATCCAAATATAGAAAACCCCTCTTTCAAAATTCAAACCCAAACCCTAGCTTCCCCCAAAACCTCCCAACTCCACCATTTATACAAAATGACCAATACCTAGGTTAAAAACCATATCAAAGAGTCAAATATCCCTACCTCAACGTTAGGAGAGCAAAGGAGAAGATGGAGACACTTCAAACAAGCTGAAACCATGATCTATTCAGATCAACACGGAGCCCTCAAGGTGCTTTACCTTTTTAACAAAGGAACTAGGGTTGAGAGACCCCCAAATCAAGGTATATTTATAGAGAGAGAGAGAGAGAGAGAGTTTTAGAGAGAGAGTCGGATTAGGGTTCTTAGGGAAAAAGAAGATCAAAAGTGATATAAAATCACCTTTCTGCGAACTGATATACGCATCCTTCGCTCGAGGGAAGGAGTTGTCGCTCGAGCAACCAGACACAACAAGTGACCTCGCTCAAGCGCAAGAAACGTCGCTCGAGCATAAAATGCAAAGCTTCAGAAGTTTTACAGACGCACACGCTCGCTCGAGTGCAAGAATCCTCGCTCGAGCGAAGCACTTCACCTTCCCAGAAATTTTGCATCTAGGAAAGAAACCTAAGGACTCTCAATTCTCGCTCGAGCGCAAGAAACCTCGCTCGAGTGAAGAAGCAAATTAGAAAAAGCTCGCTCGAGCGCAAGAAGCCTTGCTCGAGCGAAGCGGCCAAAACCTGGGCAACAATAATCTAAACAATCTGACAACCAACCTGTTCCAAACTCGCCCAACAAGTTCCAAAACTCAAATACAAAGGGTAAAAGGAGAAAACAAGACATGGATACAATACTAAGCCACGAAACCCGAGTTTGGAATACAATGAAGGTCGGGGCAAAACTGGGATCGCTATAACTTAAAATACAAAGATAAAAGAAAAATAATGTAGATTTATAAAAATTAGTGTTCTGTTATATTTTTTTAAATTATATTTGAATGATATATTCATATATGTCACATATAATAAATACATAAAATTATATATTTTGTGCATGTTGTTCACGTGGTGTTTCATGCATTTTTTTTTTCTTAAATTTCATGTCGGCATATCCATATTGTGTCGCATGTCTATGTTCATGCTTCACCAGAATTTACACCATATACTTTTTTTTTGGGTACTTTCGAAGTGATTTTTCTAGATGCATAGCTTTTCCATAAACCTCAATATGGCTATGAATGCCACATCCTTCTTGTATTATGCATCACTTTGATTAAAACAATTCACCATCATTATCACCATAAAGATATTTGATTTTTTCATAGTGGCGACTTTAAAAAAATTTGTCAGTGACTCGATGGTGACATTCTAAAGCATAAATTCTACAAATCCTAACTTCTGCATGGACAAGTTACAATGATTTCTTAATTTGAACAAATCACAGAGTCTTTGCAAACAAAAGAGAAGGAAAAATTGTCATAGATGCCAAACTTCAGTTCCCATGAATTCTCAATTTTTGCAGAGAAAGTTATAGCCCAAAGCCAAAGGGCAGGAAGTCAAAATATTTGAGGGAACAAAAGAAGACATTTTTAAAAGCCATTGGGAAATGCAATATAGATATATCAGGGTTAAAACCATTTATCCAGTGGTGACAATTGTATTATAATTTTTGAAGAAACAAATATGTATATATATTTGTTTCTTAAGGGGTCCAGCTGATACATTGATCATTGAGTGATGTCACCTATGTGTATTGGACAGACATAACAGCCCTGCTCTAACAAAAACACAACATTGATAATTACTTTTGGTAGGAGACAATAAATCTTCTACTTTGAATTCAAGAGCCGAATTTCAAGCCAAAATTGTTAGCAAGTAAGGCTGCTTAAGTTTGTAATAACCAAAGTGCAAATTTTATACTTATGAAGGAGTATCATGTTAATTCTGTACCTTTAACTTCCCCATGCTAGAAGAGACATTTACAATCCTCGGTGAATCCGAGAGCTGGAGGAGGCAAATGAGTGCTTCAATCATCCCTTTTGCTCTATAGTAGTTTGTTTGCAAGCATTCATCAGTCAACTCGTAGTTTTAAGTCATTACTTCTTTCCATTTGTTAAGCAGTCCAGGTTGCATCAATGAGATCAATCAGTTATAGTCCTTGTGGTTTTCTATTACTTATTACCTAAAAAGCACACACTTTTAAGAAGGTGGTGTGTCCACGTCCAACATGTGTCAGACACCGATACTCATTGGACACTTCCCAACTGTCATCAGATACTTCTGACATGTGTCAGCCACACATTCAAGCATGTTCCATTAAAAAAAAAAAAAAAAAATTTAGACTCGGACATGATTCTAACACTTGGAGGACACACATATCCATCATTTAGACACACATAAAATACTTTGCAAGATTGAACAAAATAGTTTAAGATCTCATAATAAAAGAAAAATAATGTAAATTCATACTTAGTAGTCCATCTTGCCTTAAGCTTTAGAAATTTGTGTTATATTGTATATTTTTATTTAACTTTAAATGAAATATTCTATATATGACATAATAAATATATAAACACATATCACCCAAGTGTCGTGACCTATATTTTTAAAATTATAGTATCAATGTGAAAGAGATTGGAAAGGCGTCGGATACAATTAAAATCACTATATCAGTGTGATGAGGATCCCTTAATATAAATAATGATCTCCAAAAAATTTTAAAGGTTAGGTATAGATCTTAACCATTTGTGGACTCGACTTTCTTCGCAAGCCCCCTTTCGAAGAGGCACGAATTGGTCCTCTACAGTTCGGACTCCTGTCACGGTTCTGAATCTAGTCTCGCAAGTGCAATGTGAAACTGATAATCACCAAAGAGTCTAATCCGACAAATCATTTTGGAAAATCAGATTTTTAAATCAAATAATGCCAAACTGGACTGCTTTGCCAGATTATAGAGTCGCCACCTAAATATTTTATTTTTGGGAAATTTAGGAAATCCTGATTCGTGCCAAAGGCCACGTGTTCGTCATCACCAAAGTTACCTCGGCTCAAGAACTTGGGTATGAGAGGGGAAGGTCCTGAAATGAGCACCCCCGCTCGCGCAATCGAAGGATCGGCCTCTACTAAGCATGATATGTTATTTTATAAACACATGTGTTCTTGTTCTGATTATTTAGCTAACTTACTACGTGATGCGCACAGCATACAAGTATGGACTAAATCGCAAGAATTGGAACAAAACAACTCATGTTTGTTTTTTAAAATGGTTTGAAATTGCCACCCTTAAGTGGGCTAAAGCGCGGATTTTCCACCCTCAAGTGGGCTTAAAACATGATGATTTGCCACTTCGCAAAGTGGGCTTTAAACTCACATTTCATCGAGTTGTTCCAATTCAGGCAATCAAGCCTTCACCCACAGGCATTCATGTAATTAAGCACTTAAGCAAATAGCCTCATGGCAAGCATGCTATCATGGCAACACTCACACTCATGCAAGTATGCTAAAGCGTAAAAACTTACAGTGTACTCCAAGCCAAAACAAAAAACTAGTTAGAAATCATGCATGATCCTAACTATACAAAATGCCTAATGCAACACATGCAATAATGCAACTAAATAGGCTCAGCTATCTAAGATGGCATATGAATGCAATAATTTGATAATATGCTTTGAAACACGTATTCAAATAAGTATTGAAATACAATGCAGTTTGAATGATGTGCCGAGCCCGGTGCATGCAAGACAAATGAATAATGCAAACATGCAAGCATAAGGTATACTAATCAAAACGTGCCCTAATCTAACCATCGAAAGCAGTTAAATAAACAGAAGAAAGACGTGGGGTTGGAAGACATGCACACACGCACGCACACTTATTACAACATTGTGCCCTCATGAAGGAGGGTCCAAATGAATAAGCTAAGCTACGCTAAGCTAAGCTAATTATTACAAACCAACTAATTAACTATTCTAGCTAATTAATTATAACAAACCAATTAATAGCTAGCTAATCTAAGCTAATTAAAATACAAAACGAATTAATTAATTAAACACTTAACTAATTAATTACAAAACGACTACGCTAATGAACTAATTAGCTAAGCAATTCAAATGAACGGCTTCGGGAAGCGAGGGGGATATGCATGCTCGGTTGGCATCGCCCCGAAAATCCACCACCTTGCCTCTAAATGCCTCTGTTTGCACATCTTTGGACCTCTGAAAATTGTGCCAACCTCCACATTGCTTCTATTTGATCTCAAGAATACACTGATGGCTGATCGGCTATGATTGGTGGCCATCGGCCACTTCTGTTGGCCGATCGGCTGGCTTTGGTGGCCGGTCGGCTAGTATATGTGGCCGGTTGGCCACTGATTTCCTGAACTTCCTCCTTTTGCTGCAACAGAGAGCAAACAGAGGCATGTCAATGTATTTGCAAGGAAATGTGTGTACTGCCACCCTCCTTATCATGTCTCAAGCTCAAAGAAGTGTGGCACTTGGCTCTCAAGCCACCAACCAAGCATCTTCAATGCATGATGGCCAAAGAACCGAGCTTGTATAAGCTTAATGAATGCACACATAAGACTCAAAAGGCCGCCACACTATCATGCATGATCAAGGGTGACAATGACCAAGAAATGTGACACGTTTCATCACTTTGAGTATGAAACGTCCCACATTCCTCGTGTTTGGATTAACGTCCGATCCAAACACATGCAATGCAACACAAATGTGCTTATCTTGCACATGTTTTACTTGATTCATTTTTTTTACACATTTTAAATTACCGATTAATCCTTTAACCGATTAAGTCCAATGTGAAAGTCCTCTAATTGGAAAGATAGCCTAAGCCACAAGCACCTTGAGCATGAAAGAAGCCTCCTGCTTTTGGTTAGTAGAACCCCTCAAGGGAAAGTTAAAACCATTAGGCATGAGAGCCTCAATTCCATGCTCAAGCCAACAAGGGGCTTAAGACCACTTTCAAAGCAAACGAAAGAGTGAAGCATAGAGGAAGATTGCAGAAATTTTAGCACTGAAATGGCATGCGAAAGACACTAAATCATGCAAGCAATGCATGCAAGGCATGCTAAAAGGCCAAAAACACCAAAGCTAGTGAAGTGCATTACACTAGGAGCATGCAATACCAAGCTTAAATGACCAAACCAGCTCTAGACAGAGCTTAAACATGTTAAATTAGTGGCTAAAACATGCCAAGATGGAAGCATAAATGGCAAGAAAAGCATGCTCACTTGTTGGCTCACAAATAAGGCTCAAAGCACAACTCTCAAAAGCAATGAAAGAGTGGAATATGTGAGAGTGTGACAAAGATATATGCACTGAAAACACATGCAAAACAATACCATAGCATGCAAACAACCCATGCAAAGCATGTTAGAGACCTTGAAACACAAAGCTAGTAAAGACCATTTACACTACAACCATGCAACACAAGGCTCATATGACCAAGGAGGCTCAAAACAGAGCTAAAGCATGCTAAATCAGTAACAAAAACATGCTGAGATTAGGTCACAAGAGAGTAGAAAAACATGTTCACATGCTAGGCCATCTACACATGCAAACAAGACACAAGGAGGGGAGACCACCCCCTCCTATTTTGGACCTCAAAACATGGTTTTTACCATTGAAAATTCTCTGATTGTCAGTGGTTATAAAGGCCAAAAAGTTTGATTTAAAACAACTTTGAAATATGGCACAACAACTTAGCAAGCAAGCTACAAGAAGGGTGGACCACCCTTAACTCCAAAAAGGCCTTAAACCATCATTTTTAAACCTTAAAAATAGAGGTTTTTGTAGTTTAAAACCATGCCAAAAACAGTTTGCAAAGGTGGCAAAACAAGTGTGCAAAAATAAGCTTAAAAGAGGTAAGTGTTTACCTTTGAAGCACAGCAGCAAAACAACACCAATTCTGAGCTTAAACAACCATTAGGAGCTCCAAATGAGCCTCAAAGAACCTCAGCTCCAAGATGAGGATGTTTGGTTAAGGGTCTCTTTGCAAAGGTGTAGAAAATTCTAAGCTTAAGGCACAAAACAAGAGGAGAGAGAGAACTCTAGAGAGAGAGGCTTGTAGAGAGAGAGGCTCCCAAAATTTTCTAACCCCCAAAATATGAGATATGGCCTTCATATATAGCAAATATGAGAGCCTTGGTCGAAATATTTGAATATAGAGACAGCTAGAGCATTTGGAAGACAGCTGGAGCAAAATATCTGCAAATTCTGAGCTTTTTGGACATTTCTGGCCGACCGGCCATCTTGGTGGCCGACCTGCCACTTTGTTGGCTGACCAGCTACTAATGTTGGCCGATAAGGGTCACTTTTGGCCGACCTATGGCCGGCAAGCTCCATTTATGGCCGGCACACTCCCCTAGAGGCCGACGGTAAAATCTGGTTCTGGTCCCGACTTCGAACAGGCATATCTCCTTCATCTGGACCCCTTTTCAGGTCATTATTGAGCCTAAACTGAAGCCCCGAAAGTCTTCTTTCCAATGGTGGAAGACTCACATCAAAATTCCAAGTGTGCTAAGAGATATCCCTCTTTTAGTGAAGACTGCTCAGTTTCGGTCCAACCAGATCGATGCCCAACTTTAACCAACCATATCTCCTGTCACGACCCTAACCCGCCCCCGTGGGTTAAGGACGTAACCGGCCAGTAATCATGAGATTACCTACGGCCTCAAACGGATCCAAACGTATTTTAACAGAGTTAATGGGGGCCAAACGGAAGCAATCAAAACTTTGTCCATAGAGCTGTGCTTACATGGCACATCAAAACGATTATATACATAGACATTAATAACTCACATCAGTAAAACAGTAGCATGAGTTCTGTATAAACAGGATCATATAAGTCCAAGTCAACCATCAAAACTATATACAGAATTACACAAAGTCTTCGCCATCTTGACAACATAAAATAGATAACAAAAAGGCGAAGACGGTCTCATGCGTGAGACACAAGGGCTGACTCTCCCAAAACTTGGGTTGTTCTACACAAGCTTCACTGAGGCTGGGTCTGGACTTCTCTTGGCTCACCTACAAAGACATGAATGAGCGTGAGCAATAGCCCAGTGAATAATATCAATTACAGAATTTATGCAACAAGACGTAGAACAACATTTTCCAAACGGCCTTAGGCCCAATTCATATCTGTAGTTAACACATATAAGGGTAATTTAAATCAAGTAACCATAGTTCCGTACATACTGGCCTTTGGCCCATTCAGATTTACATTCATGACGAAACGGCCTTCGGCCCACTCGATTATGTCAAAACGGCCTTTGGCCCAATCATGTATTTCAAAACGGCCTTGGCCCACTCATTCATTCAAAACGGCCTTTGGCCCTCTCATTCATTTCAAAACGGCCTTTGGCCCACTCATTCATGTCAGAACGGCCTTCGGCCCATACATTCGTATCAAAACGACCTTTGGTCCATTCATGTTCATCAAGACGACCTTTGGTCCATTCATGTTTAACAAAACGACCTTTGGTCCATTCATGTTTAACAAAACGACCTTTGGTCCATTCATGTTTAACAAAACGACCTCGGGTCCATTTATGCTTATCAAAACGACCTTGGGTCCATTTATGCATTCATATCAGACTTACGTCCACTATCCCAATTAGCAATTCATAAAGCTTTAAAGGGAGTAAACAATTGGACATTCACAAGCATTCAAATATCGATATTACTCACAGTGATCGGCTTGTGGATTGGCCTTGGAGCTTGACCCTACACATTTCATGAACACAAAAGGGTCATTAACCGTTCAATCCGTTCTTGAATTCACGTATTCTCTTTAGGCTTTCTTATTATCTCATTAACTCATTTACAATGCTTAACATATGCCTAAGAGTGCTTGCAAGTGAAAGAGAACGGAAAACAGAACACAAAATGCAAAAACAGGATTTCAGCAAATAAGGTCCCCGCTCGAGCGGACCCTTAGGTCTGCAAAAGTACTGGTTGCCTTCAATTCCCGCTCGAGCGCAAACTCGGCCACTCGAGCGGACTTTCCTGCCTACATAGCTCCCCGCTCGAGCGTCAACTTCCCCGCTCGAGCGGGAACCAGGTCTGCAGAAAATGCTGGGAGCTCGATTTCTCCGCTCGAGCGGCACTTCCCCCGCTCGAGCAGAAGTCAAAATTCTGGAAATTCCAGGTTGTGTTCTTGAGCTTCAATTCAATTTCCAGCTACCATTCTTGCATGCAAAGGCTCAAATCTCAAATATAATCATACTAACATGGTTCCCTTGCAAGATTATAGCACTATGAAGTTCAATTTCTTGATTTACCTACATGCATGTCCCAAAACATGACAAACTCATCACCAATATAGCAAATTCATGCATTCAAGCTCATATCTTTAATTATTCAAACATGCAAGGCCATCTTGACTTCATTTCCATTTCAAAGATGCAAATGGTGCCAAAACTCAACAAAACCAAGCTTGCATGCATGATCAAACTTAAATTTTTGCTTAATTGACATGATACATGCTATTTCAACACAATTTCATACATGCATGCTATATCAAGCTTTAATTCCAACAAAACTAACTTAACTCATGCTCTTGAGTACAAACAACCCTTGAACACACAAGATCACACATTACTTCCATGAATTCAAGAGTCAAGGGCTTACCTAGAAGCTCAATTCCTTCAATCTATGGTCCAATTTAGAGATGGACTTCAATTTCTCCAAACTTGAGTCAAAATAGCACAATTCTCTCCTTCTCTCTCTCTAACAGCCGGCCCTCACTCTCAGAATTGTCTCTTCAGATTTTTGAGCTCAAATGAGCTAAGGGAGTGTATATGGCCATAAATAAAAGTTCACTAATGCTTATTTAATAATATTAAATAGTTGGGCACTAATTCACCAATTTAATCGATTTAATCCGACCCGAATCAATTTTCAATTAAACTTCACCGTAGGCTCTAAAAATTATGCCAATCACAATGGCGTAGTCAATTCCGGGTTCCGCGGCCGATAAGGCCCTCAATTTAATTTCCAAAGCAGATTATTCAAACAGATATTCCTACAGTGAACAGATACGAATTCAGAATCACATATTATCACATAATGGCACACAAAATCATGCTAAACACAACCATAAACAAATTAAGGACCAATTTAGCATATTACAGAACAGGGGTATCACATCTCCCCCATCCGGACACGGCTTTTGGAGATTCTTGAGTACGAAATGAAGCACCAGAAGTCCACTTTCCAATGGTGGTGGCCTCATAGCTGAAATCCAAGTGTACAAATGAATAGGCCTAATTTTGCGAGGGCTGCTCGACTCTCTCTTAACGGTTCATGCCCATCTTCTTCCCCAACATGGTTTCTTCCCTCTCCTCCAATTTTCTTCAACTCCAAACCTCTAAACAAGATGTTTTAAATATTTTTTTCAAAGAGTTCACCTCTCTTTCATTCATTTCCACTTTGTCCTTGCTCGGTTTACCGAAAAAGCACCATTTAACAAAATGCGAGCCTCAGAACATCGTAGAAGCTTTGTTTCAAAAATATTTTGAAAGAGAGGGTTTTAAGGTCTAAAATCATTTTGGTCCAAAAATGGGGTTTGAGGTTGGGATTTGACTCCCCTCTTGTCGAAGAAATCGAACCCTTGCACTGCACAACTTTCATCACCAAGTAAACGATCAGTGGCGCCCAAGTCTTATGGGCGGTCAAAAATGGGGTGTCTACACCATTTCAGGAAAATAAAAATAAAATATCAAAGATATGTAGCCTTCAAATGGTATGCATTTTTGGAATCACACCAATTTGAATTTACTCATGAGCGAAAGAAATGAGTCATGACTAAGACTCACATCAGCAGCATCTGTTGACTTTAAAGCATCCCAATCCGTTACGACTCCACTAATTCCAGCATTGTTCACCTATAAGAATTTGAGAATTTTTCTTTATTTACTTTAGGAAAAATCACTAAAACATTCAAAGAGATAAGTCATAGATCTAAATTTGGATTAAAGGCCATCTCTACACATATGACTCTCGCTAATAAGTAAATGCATAGTTCACTTCCATATCTTCAAGAAGCACAAAATAAATGATGAGAAATGCAACCATTTTTCTTGTTTCATAATATAATCATACTGCTTCCTTTGTATCAAGACAAACAAACATGCTCATCAAATACATGAATGCTTCAATTTCGTTCCATATTTTCGAAAAAAAGGCAAAGATGAATACAAGTTAGGGGAAAAAAGAGTACAAATGAGTAACTAGATATTGCCAAAGTTTATCAAAATAGTAATTACAAGTAAATTCATAGTTCACTTCCATATCTTCACAAAGAATGCAATGGATGATGAGAAACACAACCATTTTTCTTGTTGTATAATACAATCATACTGCTTCAATTCTTTCAATTGAATACATCAATTTCATATTTCAAATTTAAGGGGGAAAAAAAGAGATGAATATAACTTAAGACTGAAAAATAAATAAATCAAGTCCAAAAGACTAACTGGGTGTTTGACATTATCAAAATAAAAAATTTACCATTCAGCTATGCTATAGCTATTGATTGAGATTGCACAACAAATAAGTAAAAAGAAATTCGATTTCATATTTCATATCACTCTTTTTTATTCTATAACCAATTTTGTGTTGAAATAAATAAAATAATATATTTGATTCTATCTCAATCAGGTGAACCGCTTGTAGAATTATTATTCCGCGATTCAGATTCGGAGTGTGAATCTGTACATTCTTAAGAATCTGAAGAGGGGATCTCCCTCGATCTCAAATTGAGACTCGCCCCCTGAGGGATGTTTAGGGGAACCTGTCCTCTGATCTCTTGTAGAAAATGAGACAGCTCATCCTATTCAACCACTTACCACTTAAGAGAGTGGGAAAGGCTTTCTACTATACATCTCAAGCAGTTGCGACAGTATTACACCAACTACCTCTTCTCGGTTATAAAATAATTTAACTAAAAGTACAAAATAAATAAATAAATAAAATTGGAAATTAGGTTGTGAAGGTTTCAAAAAGTGGTGTTACGTAACAGTTGCGGTTGTTATGTAACGGCTGCGGTGGTAAGCGCTACCCATTACACCCGTTTTTGCAGTGTGACTAAAATTCACATGTGTAACGACTGTTTTGGTGTTATGTAACGGTTGTAGCGGTACCGTAATGGCCCGTTACACATCGTTACAATATTATGAATAGCATCCTTTATAAAATAAAAAAAAAAAGAGGGTGATTTGGTGATTAACCCCTCAGTGTCTAATTTGTCTTTCAAAAGGACAAGAATTATATAGATCCTTTCACAACCCCATAATATTTTAAAACTTATTTCTTTTACATACTACCCTATATATATATATATATATATATATATATATATATATATATATCAGCTCTCCTGTAAAGCCATCATCACAGTGTCTTTCAGAGTAAAATTTTACATCCCGTAACCGCAGCTGCACCACCACTACCATTACGGCGACCGTAACTGTTTTCCAAAAACAACTTGTGAATCATACCAAGATATCAACATAGTAACTGTGTACTACAAGAGCATCTCCAATCCTTCACCTTTTCTTTTATCAAATTTAAATTTGATGAATAAATGTTAAAAAATCATTTTCAATCTTTTCATCAAATGTTAATTAAATCAAGTGAGAATCATTTTTTTTCATCAAATTGAGAACTTATCAGATCCTTCATCAAACTTGAATTTCACAAAAATTTAAAAAAATGAAGCATTGGAGATGAATTTTTTCATCAAATTTGATGAAAAGTGAAATTTGGATGAGAAGGTAATTTTTAAAAAGATTTTGATGAAAGGATTGGAGTAGTTCATATTAAATCAAGCATTTTACTCAAATTTGGAATCAAATTAGATAACAATTTTGATGAATGATTGGATGGTCTAATAGTATAATACTAAAATTACAATTCAGGTAAGCTATGGCTTTTGACTGAGACTGCAAAAACAAATAATCATAATCATAAAATAAATGAACAAAAAAAAAATTGAGAATTTGGTTGTGAATCAAAGCTATAGCACTTGGGTCCTTTAAACTATTGGAGAATGTATTTAATTTCTTTATTTCACTTTGGTAGTCTTTGGAGTTGTTATATTTTGGTTTTGGAGGAGTACAATTCGATTTAGACTTGTTGGGATTGTTCGTTCGCACTTGTTTTTGTTGAAAAGTTCTTTGGGAACTTGGAAAAATTTGTTCTAGTGTCGACACTAGTCTTCCTGGAGGTCGACACCACCTTGCTGCCTTGCTCTTAATGTCTCTGCTGATTTATAGGGTCGACACCACAAGTCCCAGGGTCGACCTTGTCTGCTGCTGTGTTCTGGTGTTGCTATTGAAATATAGGGTCGACACAACTGGTTCATAAGATCGACCATTGTCTGCTGCACACATTAGTGTTTTAGATTTTCTTCTTGAGGGTCGACACCACTGTCATGAGGGTCAACCCCTGTGAGTTATTTTAGAAATTTTGGTTTTTGGCCCAATATTTTGGGCGTTTTGATTTATTCTTTTCATTGACTTTAGGGCTATTATTTTCGCACTATAAATAGACCTCAAACACACTTTTCTCATTCACTTTCTCTCTCTCTCTCTCTTAGAAACTCAACTCTTCTTGCATAGATCTCTAGATCTACTTAGTTAGAGACATCTTTTCACCTTGGTCCTTTGAGAAAGGTTGTAGATCTCAACAAGGGCTTTATTTTGATCTAAGAGTTTCGTGGTTTCATCAACTTTGAGTTTTTCGAAGTTCTCCTCTTCGCTTCAAGAGGTAAGGTCTATTCCCTAAACTCAAATATGAGTCCGATAGCATATTTGTGGCGTATTTTGTTATTTATATTTGGTAATCATTTGGTATGATTTTTACCCTAGTTATTTATTATTTCAAAAGATTTATGGATTTGGGTGTTTTGGGTTAAACTTAGGGTTTGGATTTAAGATGTAAACGAGAGATTTTTCAAATGAGTTCTTCAACAAGGTTATGATTTTGTATTGGTGGTTGAGATATGTTGACATGGTGGCTTTCCTTTACTCAAAAGTGATTTTGAAAGAAAATGATGTTTTGTTCTAAAACCATGGGTTTTGGCTTGTGTTGGAAAACAATGAAAAATCATGTTGGTCTTGTAAGAGATGGGAAGAAAATGGTTGCTGTTACTCTTTTGGAAAATATATCTATATTGATATCTTTTGATTTTTGCAATAGAGATAACTGTTTTGGCAATTGGTAGAGGATAGCATTGCCGCGTGTTAGAAATTGCATGTGGATTAGGCCATTTGAAACCATTCATATCATGGAGCATGTAATGAATTTTTTGAAATTGAAACTGTATGTTTTGGAAATTCTCATACAATGTTTTGGAACATTTGCATTGTTCTAGAAAAATAATATTTTGAGTTACATGTATTGTATTATTGAAAAGGGTAAATAAAATGGTGAATCTGGAAAGTAAGTATTGTCTCGTTGAAATAAGTTGGCATGAGTGTCCATGGTGAAAGTCCTAAAATCGCACATATACATGGGTGCCGATCCCGCAGATGAAATTTTCATGAAATGGCAATAGTAGTGCTTATATAGCCTACGTTTATATGGGCGTCGGTTTACAATTTCTCACAGACGAAATTTTTGTGAAAGGTTGTATTTGTTTTGGAGATTTACCCATTTCAATTACTATTATGTTGTTTTTGGAACAGGATGCTTGGAAATGTTTTGAGCAAGGTATTTGCTTTTGTTCAGCGATGTGGTCGCATTTGATTTAGCAATGTTTTTGGTGGTTGGTATTTAGATACTTGGATTGGTTTTTGAAAAGGGGTTTCATATCAAACAGATGTTTTGAACTTGGGAAAGCATTTTGATTAAACGTAAGGTTTTGGAAATTGGAAAGAAAGGATTTTGTTGAGAAATCAAATGGATACTGTATATATGTATTGCATCATGATCATTTATGCAAGTGGAGCATGTTTAGTTTTTGAAATATTCTCTACTGGGCTTTATGCTCACCCTACGTGGCTAAAAATGCTTTTTAGGTATACATGTGTAGATGTGGACTGAGACATGAAACTTTGTTCAGAACCATAAAAGGTGGTTCTATTATTTGCAGGCCAAGGGCCATTTATGTTATTTATTGGCCGTGTGCCATTCTTGTAAGGATTACACCGTTGTGTATGATGTAAGCCTCAGGGCATTTAGTTTGATTTTATAGCATTGGTGCATGTTTTAGTTACAAAACATCCATTCGACTTAGATGTATCTAGGAATGTATAAAACCGAACAAACACATATATTGTGTATATTATATTCATTTGCATGAGAGTTGTTATTTACTGTTCATCGTTGGGTAGTTTATTCACATGAGTCGGACCGTGTAAATCTAGGGTGTGACAACCTAGTATCAGAGCTAACCGGGTTTGAAAACCTTGGGCTCGTGGGAAATGATTAACCATAATGGGTTTATCATGCGTGGTGAGGACATTTGTATGTTGTGTGCTATATGATAACATGCTTATGTGTTGCATTTTATGTAGGCATGGGGTTGAGACTCATGGATATTATTCGGTGTCTAGTTGACTAACTTGGGGTCTTATTGGAAACACACTTGATCAACATTGTTTCTAATGAGAATTCTAAGTGAGCGCAAGAACGAATAACTATCTTTGTAGGCTTAGCTCGATTATGTGTTACGCGTTATGTGGTAGCTGATGTGTGAGTTGATTGGAGTCTAAATGCGGTTGTTTGTGTATTTGCTGATGTGTGAGTTGATTGGAGTCTAAATGTGGTTGTTTGTGTATTTGCTTATATGATGGTATTGTGTTAGTATTTTGGGAAAGGGTACCAGTGTTATGTATCCTAGGTTGTGGATATTCTCTTTTTTATACAAATGTCTGGAAAGAAGTAATGAACTCAGAATGGGTACCTCGGTGTGTGCTATATCAGTTATGTATTAGTGTTGGTTGTGAGTTAACGTTGGTTGCCTTGGTGGCGGTTGGTACGTCTTTCAAAGACAATAGTGTTTTCAAGTCCTTTGTGATGACGTGTGAGGGTTGAGTTCTGATGCTCACTTGGGTGATATCGTATATGTTTGGTGTTGGTTGGTAGTCTTGGGACTAGTACGGTTTTGGAGTTAGTCATGACCTTGGTCAGTCAGGTGTAAGGGATGTAGTGTTGTGGTATGACTTCCCTCGGGGTTGGTGAAGTCAGTTAGGCCATTTAGGCCATGAGTTGTTCATTGTAGATGATGTATGATTGGTTGGTATAGGCGTGGTTGTTTCTTGTAGTTGGGTGAGACAATTGGTTGAATACTAGGTAGAGTTATTGTTGTTATGAGCAATTTGGTAAGGTATGAGGTGTATTAAGAGATTGTGGATGGTGTGATTGGTTTTGAGTTAGTGTTTGGGCGATGGGTTGTCACGATAGGCTGGTCTAGGATTGACCTAGTAAACTGGTACGATGTGATGTAGGGATGTATGCAAAGGTAGAGTATTTCTTTATTCTGGGTATAGA
This sequence comes from Camellia japonica, assembly GCA_030407325.1. Lineage (NCBI taxonomy): Eukaryota > Viridiplantae > Streptophyta > Magnoliopsida > Ericales > Theaceae > Camellia > Camellia japonica. Next base: position 105,100,819 of record JAPPVO010000019.1, read on the forward strand.
GAGAGTTAGAATTACTAGCATTTTGAGAATAACATATGGTTTTGTTGGGTATAGACTTGTACCTTAATTGTCGGTAATGTTAGCGGATCTTAGTATTATCGGGTTGGTTGTTTCTTGTGAAACAATGTTAGTCCCTTATCGTAGCATTGGTTGTTAGTGTTTGGTGGGTGGTGTGTTTTGAACACCTTGTGTTGTATTTCGGGTAATGGTACTGCGAACGTTTCCTAAGTTCTAGAATTTATTTATTGCATTTGGGTGCGAGAGATGTGTACCTCAATTCTGGTTAAGTTAAGAGATGTTTTCGGAAGGGTTGGTTGGGTATATAACCCATGGTTGGTGCCTGACCCATGTGTAGGGGTCACAGTGGTTTAGTGTTTATTGGTTGAGGTTTGGGATGACGATGAGGAAGTGATTGTCTTCGAAGATGGGTCGTGTTGTGGCTCATGTAGTGTTCTAGGTTGGTTTAGAGAGTTGTTGGGGATATAGTGTTCTATGACTCAGGTGGAGGAGGTTGAGAACTTCTTTTGTTCTTCTGTGGAGTTAGGATAGTAAAACTTTGAAAGCCTTGTAAGTGTTGTGTGTATGTATCAGGGTTTGGTTCAAGGTAATTGTTTAGTAAGTATTAGCAACTAGTAGATTGACCAGGGGACTTTGTGTTTTGGTTGTACTCATATAATGGGTGATGGGATAGAATGTGGATTAAAGAGTTGACTCTATTTGTCATTGATGGATGGAAGTGTTTTGTTTACTTGTTGTTCGGTTTGGGTTGTTACGTGGCATCGGTGGCGTTGTAGCATAGGAGACTTTTGCGAGTTAGGTTGGTACGAGAGAATCAATAGGCGAATTTCATTGTTGTGAATTTGGTCGAGGTTGTGGTTACACTAGTAGAATGAGGCATTTAGTACTGAAATAACCCATTTGGGTTTAAGGATGAGATGTTGTGTAGTAAGTAATGGGGTTTTACCTTATGTGGCATGTAACGGTACATGGTTTGTGTGATTGTTGTTAGATAATGTGTAGAAAGGGATTGGTCATGAGACGGTCCCAGAAGGGTGCCTCGGTGGGGCAATAGTGTGGTTAATGTATGAATTGAGTGGTTGGAGTTCAATAGTGCTAGGTCACGTGGGTGTGAGTTTTGTTGTTTGGTTTAGGGATTGGAACTCCAGGAGAGGTGGTAAGATTGTATGGAGTGATTGGTGCGCTTTGTCAGAGTTACTTTGACCTTATCTGTCCTTATGTGTGTGGTGTGATGATTGTGCATTGACTTGAGGGGGTGTGTTGTGTTTTAACTTGAGAAGTCCATTTCGGACTCAAATGTAAAGTAAGGATGTGCATGCCACTTCAACAAATGTGTGATGGGTGAATTGAGAACTAGAGTACTGTAGGTTAACTTTGAGGAATCCAGAGTGATTCAACGAACATGTGGGGTTGTGTATGGAACTCCATTTCGGAGTTAGTGAGGTTGGGCAAGATGTTGATGTTGATGTCGGGTTATGTGAAGTTAAGTGGTATGTTGGTATTTGGAGGCTGGTGTGGGATAGTGGTGTTAGATAGTTGATTGGTTAGTATTTGGGTTGGTTGATATATAGTCACCTCAGAAGTAGGTTGGAATTGAGGGTTGTGTAATTGAATGGTGTCATTGTGTGGCATGTAAGTCCTGTGTGGACAATTAGGATGTTGTTTTGAGTCTGGGGTAACTTGTTTGGGGTTATGATTGTAAACTTTGGTCATGTGAACGCTTTTGCACCATTGTGTGATTAGTGGGTGTGAATTTTCTTTACTCGTGTTATATTGTGTTGTTGGCACTTTGGAAATTTTCCAGGGATTTTTTTATCGTGGAAATTGGTGTTGATTTTGTGACATCACCGTGGGTGTGATGGGTTTTGTGACTGTGTTGTGGTTCATTGGAGAAACGTTAAGGAATGATTTTGAGGAAAACAAAAATCTTCTTTTTGATGTTGTGGCCTTGGATGGTCTTTTTGAACTAAATTGGTTTTGGTTGGAAATGTAAGTTTTTGGTTTAATAAAAAGCTCAATTCAAAAATAAAAAAAATATAAAATAAAATAAAATAATATTTTGAAAATGAAACTAATTTTGGTGTTATTAGTAACACTTGTCGTTTCGGAAAAACAATTTGAAAATCCCTGAGTTTTGTTGTGGATAGTTGAAAATGTGTTTGGGTTGTGACGGTGCGAGTTTAAACACCTTTCGGGAAAGCAGGGTGTTTTTGAAACAAATGGAGAAAATAAGGAATTTTCTTTAACCTAAATGGGGTATCATAAATATTGTATTGGGAAGTCGTGTCTTGACCTAGCTTGAGTTGCTAGTTACATGTTGTATGTTTATTTTTGTAAGGACTTAGAATTGTTGGGCATTGATGTGCCATAACGTTGTTAGGATTAATCGAGTTTTGTTTTATGTTCTCGTGCTACGAGAGAGTTGATTGGGAGCTTTGTGTGCTAGTAGCTTTCTTATTCTCCTTGTTCGAGCGTTGAGTACTCCGTAGCGATTTGGGTATTGTCGGTGGTTGAGGCGTAGATCGCGTCTTTGAGTTCAAGGAATTCTTGTTGTTGTTGTGGTTGTTGTTGTTTCTTGTCTTGTAGACCACAACGAGTTATGTGGATCGAAGGGTCATCAGTGAGATTTTCTTACCATTCTTGGTGTTTGGGTGTCTTCGGGACCTCAAGATGTTGGACCACCCCAGATAGATCTAAGCTTGGGTTAGCGTTGTGTTTCTTTTATAGATTGGGTGGCCTTTTTTGTTTTGGCGTTTCTAAAATTTCAGGGACAAAATTTCCTAAGGTGGGGAGGTTATAGCACTTGTGTCCTTTAAACTATTGGATAGTGTATTTAATTCGTTTATTTTTACTTTGGTAGTCTTTGGAGTTGTTATATTTTGGTTTTGGATGAGTACAATTCGATTTGGACTTGTTGGGTTGTTTGTTCCGACTTGTTTTTGTTGAAAAGTTCTTTGGGCACTTGGAAAATTTGTTCTGGTGTTGACATTAGTCTTTCCAGGGGTCGACACCACCCTGCTGCCTTGGTCATAGTGTCTCTACTGGTTTATAAGGTTGACGCCACGACTCCCAGCGTCGACCCTTGTTTGCTATTGTGTTCTTAGTGTTGCCACTAAAATATAGGGTCGACACCACTGGTTCATAGGATCAACCCTTGTCTGCTGCACACATTAGTGTCTTAGCTTTTATTCTTGAGGGTCGACCCTTGTGAGTTATTTTCAGAAATTTTGGTTCAATTTTGGGCCCAACTTTTGGGGGTTTTGACTTATTCTTTTCATTGACTTTAGGGCTATTATTCTAGCATTATAAATAGACCCAAACAAACTTTTCTCATTCACTTTTTCTTTTTCTTTCTCTCTCTTTTTCCTCTCTAAACCATGATTCCCTTTCTCTCTCTCTCTTAGAAACTCAACTTTTCTTACATAGATCTCTAGATCTACTTGGTTAAAGACATCTTTTCACCTTGGTCCTTTGAGAAAGGTTGTAGATCTCAGCAAGGGTTTTCTTTTGATCCAAGAGTTTCATGGTTTCATCGATTTTGAGTTTTTCAGAGTTCTCCTCTTCGCTTCAAGAGGTAAGGTCTATTTCATTAACTCAAATATAAGTTTGGTAGCATATTTGTGGCGTATTTTGTTATTTATATTTGGTAATCGTTTAGTATGATTTTTACCCTAGTTATTTGCTATTTCAAAAGATTTATGGATTTGGGTGTTTTGGGTTAAACTTAGGGTTTGGATTTAAGATGTAAAAGAGAGATTTTTCAAATGAGTTCTTCAACAAGGTTATGATTTTGTATTGGTGGTTGAGATATGCTGACATGGTGGCTTTCCTTTACTCAAAAGTGATTTTGAAAGAAAATGAGATTTTGTTCTAAAACCATGGGTTTTGGTTTGTGTTGGAAAACAATGAAAAATGATGTTGGTCTTGTAAGAGATGGGAAGAAAAGGTTGTGAAATTTTGAAAATGGTTGTTGTTACTCTTTTGGAAAATATATCTATATTGATATCTTTTGATTATTGCATTAGAGATAACTGTTTTGGCTATCGGTGGAGGATAGCATTGCCGTGTGTTAGAAATTGCATGTGGATTAAGCAATTTGAAATCATTCATATCATGGAGCATGTAATGGATTTTGGAAATTGAAACTGTATGTTTTGGAAAGAGGTTTTGGAAATTCTCACATTATGTTTTGGAACATTTGCATTGTTTTAGAAAAATAATATTTTGAGTTACATGTATTGTACTATTGAAAAGGGTAAATAAAATTTCAGAGACGAAATTCCTTAAGGGGAGGTTATAGCTATCCGGGCTTAGACCTTTATTGCTTTCAAATTCGGGAAACCATATCTATAACGGTCGTCCTTCCCTTTTCTCTTGTTGGATTATGGCTTGAGGGTTGACACCATCCTTGTTAGTGTCGACACTGCCTTCTTTTCTTTGTTTTGTTCTACTCCTGGGGTCGACACCAACCTCGACACCACCTTGTTGTCATGCTCTTGGTGTAGCTACTGAAATTTGGGGTCGACACCAGTCTTAGTGGTGTCGACACTTACCCTGTTATTGACCTCTGGGTTGACCCCAGTCTTGGTGGGGTTGACCCTTCCATCGCTGCTTTGTCTTGGGTTACATACTAAAATATAGGGTCGGCATCTTGAGTTCTTAGGGTTGACCCTCCCCTTGCCATTTTTGTTTTGGGTTGCATTCTGAAAAATAGGTTCGACACCACTGTCTCCTAGGGTCAACCCTCGTTTACTGCAAAAGATTAGTGTCTCAGCTTTTCTTTCTAAGGGTCGACACCACTGTCGCGAGGGTCGACCCTGTGAGTTATTTCTAGATTTTTTGTTCAGTTTTGGGCCTTACTTTTTGGGGGTTTGACTTATTCTTTTCTTTGACGTTAGGGCTATCATTCCACCACTAAAAATAGACCCCAAACACACTTTCTCACTCACTTTTCCCCCCTCTCTCTCTCTCCTCTCTAAACCGTGATTTCTCTATAGACCCCAAACACACTTTCTCACTCACTTTTCCCTTTCTCTCTCTCTCTCTCCTCTCTCTAAACCGTGATTTCTCTCTTTTCTTTCAAAACTCAACTTTTCTCACCTAGATATTCAGATCAACTCACTTAGAGGTACCTTCTCATCTTGGTCCTTTGAAATAGATTGTAGATCGTCACAAGGGCTTCCCTTTGATCTCAGTGGCTCGTGATTTCGTTGACATTGAGTTTTTCCGAGTACTTCTCTTCCACCTTCTAAGCTCGAGGTAGGGATTCTCTGCACTTCCTTATGAGTTTTAACTTAGTTATTTGCTTTTATAAAACCACTTTGTGAAAGAAATGGATTTTTGAACAATCTTGGGTTTTGGTTTGAAAACAAAAGAGGGGTTTTCAAATGGTTTATCGGAAATGATTGTGGATAGATATTTATTGTTGAGATGGGATGAAAAGATGGATTTTTACCTTGGGAAATGGTTTTTTAAGAAAATAGGGTCTTACCCTAGAAATCTTAAATGTTGACTTTGTTTTTGATAAATGGAGTAAGATGTTGAAATTGTGAACTTGGGTTGATGTTGATGAGGATGGTGGAGTTGGGTATGTATTACCACTCACATCTTGGAATTTGGAAAGTTTATCTTTATGAAAATTATTTATTGTCTAGAGATATCTATTTTAGGCTATCGATGGAGGATAGCTATGATTGTTGTAGAAATTGCATGAGAACTAAGTAAATCAAAACTATTTTCTCATCCATTTGCATTGGGCATTGTTGCATATCATTACATTGAAAATGTATATTGTTTTAAGAAAAATGGTGAATACTTGGTAAATCTAGGTAGGGGTTGTGGTTACAAGGTTAAGTTGGCATGTGTGTCCTTGGTGAAAGACTAAAAAGCTGCGCAGATTGGTGTCGAGCCTTCCGGTTAATACCAATAAAAATGACAAATTGGTAGTACTTGTATAATCTACTTGCAAACACGTACCTAGAGATTCACAGAGTTGTATTCACAGTCTAGTTTTCTATTGAAAGGGAAATGTTTCATGAATGGTGATATAAACCGGGCATTGCATGGTTTGAAAGATATATAAAATATTTTGTCACGAGCATTGCATATGCATTTCACCCTTATATCTTTATTAATATTCATATACTGTGTTGGATTATTTCTATTGGGCTTTGGCTCATCTTATGTGGGAAAACCATTTTCAGGTGCTGATGATATGTTTTCGCCAAGACAATAGCTTGGGAGGACTTAAAAGCAAGAGCTTCATTTTGTGTATTTTTGTTGTATTTATTTGTACAAGCCTAGGGCTTTAACTGTATTGGATTTTCCATGCATTTTGTTGTAACCAAGTACTATCTTGGAAAGTTGTAAGCCTTTAGGGCATTATCTTAATTGTTTACCTTTCATTTTACTATGTAATATATTCTATAGATTCAAGGTTAGAGTTGTGAATGTATAACCGTATATGCTACTCTTTTGTATAAGATTAATGGAAGATAACTATTTTATCATTGTTGTTATTTATTAATGCTATGGATGGGTATGTTATATTTATTTCGAGGCGTTACAACTTGGTATCAGAGTATACCGAGTTTGAATACTCTGGGTACGTGGGAAGTGGTTCTTACCATAATGGGTTTATCTTGCTTGATACAGAAAGTTATATGGTGTGCTATTTGATAACATGCTTATATGACTAAGAGGGTATGGAATTTAATTTCAAAGATGTTGATTGGGTCCACGGGTTTCTAGAGGTCCTATTAGAAGAGCATTTGATCACTGCTATTTCTAATTGGAACTTTGGCAGCGCCGCAGAACAATCATTATCTAGAAAGGAAGTTCGTATGTGTTTATGTGATTATGTGCTTATGTGGAGTGAATTATATGTTGTCTACCACATTAAGACACGAGTGAGTTAGCTTCGGTACATTTGTAAATGTGCTAATATCTGGTGTTACCTTTATTAGGATGTCAGGACGTGGGCATGGTGGTAGTAGGCATGGCAAGCCTAGATGGTAGGAGGTGACGTAACCGAATGATATTCTAGCACAGAGAGGAAGGGGTTTTTCAGGCCAATGTGGCCGAACTGGTTGGTCAGCAGACCATGGGTGCTTTGGCCCAAGAAATGGCCGAAGCTTTGCGGGAATTCATGGACATTCTCAGGGCTGAGAATCAAGTCCAGGCCCATGTTGCTGAGATAGGGCCGTCCTTCTTGAAGAGGGAGTTCTTCCGGTCTAATCCAGACGAGTTTATAGGGGATTCAAAAGAGCCCTTGAAAGTGAATGAATGGCTCGAGTAGATGGTGAAGACGTTCGAGATGCTTAACATTGAGGATGATAGGTTGAGAGTGACCTTGGCATCCTTCCAGTTGAAGGAAAATGTAGGTCAGTAGTGGAAGTTTGTGCGAGGATGCACTGGAGGGACTTGGGAGGCTTTTGTTAATGCCTTCTAGGACAAGTTTTTACCTCCCACTGTCAGGGAAAAGTTGAGGAAGCAGTTTTTGAAGCTCAAACATTGAACACACCGATGGCCGAGTTTGAGGCTACCTTTACTAGCATGTCAAGGTTTGCACTAGAACCGATAGTGATAGTGGAATGCCATTGCTTAGAATTTGAGAAGAGGTTGAGGACCGGACTCCTTTTCAAGGTGGTCGTGTCCATGATTAAGTATTACAGTCGCCTTGTGAAGGCAGCAGCTCACTTAGAGACCGTGATCCAGACAGAGGAGGAGTGGATGAGGGGCTCGAGGCAGAAGATTTAGGAGGTTCAGGGAGAGACCCGGGACAGTAAGAGGCAGATGGGTTCCAACCTACAGCAATCCCAGGGAGCGCAGTATAGGTCAACTTTTACTATACCGGGTTCCGGGTCAGGGAGAGGTGGTTAGAGAGGGATCACCTGTTATTGGGGCACATAAGGAGATGTAGACACCCCATTTTTGAAGGCCCTTTAAGACTTGGATGTTCTTGCAGGTCCATCCGATGGTGAGTTTGATTGCTCACCGAACGCTCGAAGTCTGTGGTAGAACGCCAGAGGTTTGAGTTTTCCAAACCCTGCATCCTTCCTGCTTCTTCTTTGGACCATGCTTAGGTCTTTTAGTATGAGGATGTTGATGGCTAGCCAGCCATCCTTGAAGGCAACCGGCCATGGCTTTTGGCTTGCCAGCCATTGATGTGCTTGCCGGCTATGAATGAAGCCTTGCCAGCCATCACTGATGGTCGGCCAACCATTAATGTTTCCAGGAGATATTTTGTGATATTTTGTGCATGCTGTATGCACAGGTTCATGCATCTTCTAACACGTGTGTGGTTGGATCTTTGTGAAGGGAATTTGCATCTTCCATATATATGACCCCTCTCCTGCATGTTGGGGGGTTAGAAAATTTGAAGACAAAAAAATTCTCTCTCTCTCTCTCTCTCTAGATTTCTCCATCTCTTGTTGTTTTGTGCCTTAAAGTCTAGTTTCTATACACTTTTGCACATGAACCCTTGATCAAACTTGACCACCTTGGAGCTGAGGTCTCTTAGAGTTTTGTTTGAGCTCTAGAAGAGGATTTTGGCTTGATTTAGCTTGTTTTGTTGCTTAAATTGTACCTTGTCTTCAAGAGGTAGAACACTTGTATTTTACTCTTGTTTTAAATACTTGTTTTTCCATCTTTACATACTGTTTTTGAGCTGGTTTTGACTTCCAAAAATCTCTATTTTTATGGTTTAAAAATGGTAGTTTAAAGGCCCCTTTTGAGTTAGGGGTGGTTCACCCTTTTGCTACTTGGTTTTCTTAGGCTTTTGTGCCATCTTTCAAGGCCTTTAAGTCAACTCTTTTTTGGCCTTTTAACCACTGAATTTCAGAAGTTTTTCAGTGGTAAAAACCATATTTTGAAGTTCAAAATTGGAGGGGTTAGCCTCCCTTCCTTGTGTCTTGTTTGTATGCCTAGATAGCTTCAGATGTTAGCATGTTTTTCTAGCAATTTGTAGCTTAAGTTCAGCTTGTTTTTGGCTCTGTTTTGACCTATTTTGGCTCTGTTTTGGGCTGGTTAATTTAGTTGAGGCTTGTATTGCATAGTTGTAGGGTCAATTCCTTCACTAGCTTATTGTTTTAGGCCTTTAAACATGAGTTGCTTGAGTTGGTTGCATGTTGCAGTGTCATTTTGCATGTAATTTCAACATATATAGCTCTGTCACTGTCATGACCCGAACCCGCCCCTATGGGTTAAGGACATAACCGGCCAGTAATCCTGAGATTACTTACGGCCTCAAACCTTAACAGACATAACTCATCAGAGTAAAGGGGCCAAACGGAAGCAAAAATTTAAAACTTTGTCCATAGAGCCGTGCTTATATGCACTCAAAACAAACCATGCACATATACGTTAATAACCCACAACAAATACAATATCACAAAATCCTTTACAGATAGGATCATCCAAACTGAGTCAACCCATATCAAAACTATATACAGATGTACACAAAGTCCTTGCCAACAAGACAAAATATAAATACATAACAAAATGGCAAGGATGGGTCTCGTACGTGAGACACAAGGCTGACTCTCCAAAACTCATGTTGTTCCTGGCAGACTTCACTGGGGCTGGGTTTGGACTTCCCTCGGCTCACCTACAAACACATGAATGAGCATGAGCGACAGCCCAGTGAATAATATCGAATACATAAGTTACATAAGCAATATGAAGAACAACATGCTCCGAACGGCCTTGGGCCCAATGCATATTTCTGCTTAACATGTATACACTTATACAAAATTCAGATCAAATGACTGTAGTTCCGAACATACTGGCCTTTGGCCCAATCAGATTTCCATTCATGTCAAAATGGCCTTCGGCCCATTCATTTACGTCAAAACGGCCTTCGGCCCATACATTCGCGCCAAAACGACCTTAGGTCCATTCATTTATGTCAAAACGGCCTTCGGCCCACTCATTCATGTCAAAACAACCTTCAGTCCATTTCTTTGTATCAAAACGACCTTCGGTCCATTCATTTCTATCAAAACGACCTTCGGTCCATTCATTTCTATCAAAACGACCATTGGTCCATTCATTTCTATCATGTCAAACTTTTGTCCACAATCCCAATTAGCGACTCATAAAGCTTATAAGGGAAATAAACAATTGGACATTGACAAGCTTTCAAATATCGATATTACTCACAGTGATCGGCTTGTGGATTCGCCCCGGAGCTTGACCCTACACATTCCATGAATACAAAAGGGTCATTAACAGTTCGATCCGTTCCTTAATTCACATATTCCTCTTTAGGCTTTATTCTTATCTCATTAACTCATTTACAATGCTTAACATATGCCTAAGAGTGATTACGAGTGAAAGAGAACGGAAACGAAACTCAGAACGCATGAACAAAATTTCAGAAAACAGGGTCCCCGCTCGAGCATCAACTTCCCCGCTCGAACGGACCCTTAAGGCCTGCAAAAGTACTGGTTGCATGAAAAATACGTTCGAGCGTGGAATAAAGCGCTCGAGCGGAAGGCCTGTCTACAAAAACTCCCCGCTCGAGCGTGAGATAGCCCGCTCGAGCGGACATCCAACTTTGCAAAAAGTGCTGGGAGCACGATTTTTCTGCTCGAGCGGCTCTTCCCCCGCTCGAGCGGATGTCAAAAATCTGGGTTTTCCAGATTGAGTTCTTGGGCTCCAATTCGAATTTCAACCAACAAAACATGCATGTTATGGCTCAAATCTCAAATATAGTTATGTTAACATGCCATAAACAGCAAAACACAATACAATGGAGCCCAATTCACAATTAATTCACATGCATACCCCAATCTCCCATTAACTCATTCTAATACAAACAAAATCATACATTCAAGCTCATATCTTAATTATTCAAACATGCATGCTAAACTTGATTTCATTTCCATCCCAAACAATGCAAATGGTGTTCATTCTCATGGAATACAACAAAAGCATGCTTGCATGTAAGATTTAACACCTTTATTTCCATGTTCAACTCAATACTTCCATGTTCAACTCAATACATGCTAGATTATGCATTTCCACAACAATTATATACATACATGCCTTCATTGACCTTCAATTGAACACAAGCAACTCAATCCCCTTACATTCAAACTAATTCATGCTCTTGACCATCTATTAAACTTGAATTCACAAGATGATGACTATAAATGCATGAATCACTCACCAAGGAGCTTTAATCTTTCCAATTTAGCAATACTTGAGCTTAATCTCCAAAAGGTCCAAGTCTTGAACCACAAATGCACAATTCTCTCCTCTCTCTCTCTAACAGCCGGCTCTCTCTCCCTTTCTCAAGTTTTGATCAGCCAAAATGAGGTCATAGGAGAGAATGGGATGTGTAGTGCTCAAATACAACAAACCCCACTAGCCACAATTAAAAATATTAACAATTTGAGCACAATGCCATTAAATAAATCAATTTAATCTGACCCGAATCAATTTTCAATTAAATTTCACCGTAGGCTCTAAAAATTACGCTAATCACAATGGCGTAATCAATTTCGGGTTCCGTGGCCGATAAGGCCCTCAATTTAATTTCCGAAGCAGATTATTCAAACAGATATTCCTACGGTGAACAGATAGAATTTCAAAATCACATATATTCACATAATGACACATAAAATCATGCTAAACACATAATCATACTCAAATTAAGGACTAATTAGCGTACTACGGAACAGGGATGTCACAGTCTTCCCCTCTTTAGGAAGTTTGGTCCTCCAAACTTAAGTTACCTTCGTCAGGAAACAAATGTGGATAGCGTAGTCGCATCTCCTCCTCTTTTTCCTACATGGCATCCGTCCCATAGTGCTCTTTCCATTCCACTTTCACCATTAGGCTGTCCATTAACTTGCATAGGCTGTTTATCTCTAGCCAATCTTTGCTGAGGGACATTTAAAACTCCCTCTGTATGTCTTGTGTTTGTTGGTTGGTGGTTATTCATTCGATCCAAAAAGGATGTCGCCCACCTTTCCATTGTGTTCATTAATTGTTGTCCCATAGCATCTACTAAGCCATCCCATGGATTTGTTGGCTGGGTAGATGGAACAGTGGATGGTCCAATTCCTTGGTTTCGTCCAATATTATGAACGTATGGTTCTTGTCCCGAAGTACTGGTCTGTTCGACCATAGGTTCGGATAATATGGGAGTTTCCACAGGATGTGTTACCACATTATCCTCTGGATTAGGTATCTCTACCTCTCCTTCTACGCCTTCTTCCAAGCGTTCATTTTCTCCCCGTCGTCTTCGTCTAGCCATTTTAACAAGTCCCACTGGGCGTGCCAAAAATATATGTTGGCTTTTTGGCTTTTCGAAGGGTATTTTTGTAAATGTGAGCGTGCCAGCAAGGATCAATCAGTCCTTACAGAAATTATAATTGCCAACCAATTATCAGACGATTGTGTTTTAGTTCTTTCAGCCTCAATGAAGAGGACTTTTACTGGTGGCTTGACTTAGGAGAAATTAATAGAAATAACAGTTAATATGGAGAACAATCGAAGTATTTCATTAACATGAACACTTACAATGGTCCAAACTCGGCCTCGAAGAGGTTTACAGCAACAGTCTACTTGATTCTACTTGAAACTACTCCTATGAATCGAAGTGCAGTGCAGGTATTTAAAGTGCAGGAAATTAAAGTACAGGAAATGTAAAACTGAAAAAGAAAATATGAAGTAAAGACTGGTTTGTATGATCTGAGTCTGGGGGTTTTTTCTGGGGACCTCCTTGCTATTTATACTCCTCAAGGATGACCATCGAACTGCACTTCAAACTGTCGAACCGTTCCTCCATGATTGCTGATCATGCTGCCTTAGAAGTAGTTCCACTACGCCTTTTCTTGCAGTTGAACTTCCATCTTGTATTTGAATTTGAATATGAGCAACCGTTGAAGCCACGTCATCTTGTATCACTTTATTGATCCTGTGCTATTCAGATCACGTTAGAACCAATCTTCACTGCCACGTGTACGATCAAGATCGAGACTTGAGTAGTCTCCCCATACTATCCTTGCTTTGCCACGTGTCGAACTGTAATTGGCTTTTACAAAATATGTAGCCAACAATCACATGGTTGTGTCTTAGACAAATGAATAATTTCTCCTAAAGTTAAAGATGAGTAACAACCTACATGACCAAGAGCCTACGTGATTAAGGTCTTGGGTTTGAACCCTATATCAACTTTCTTATAACTCTTGACTCGACCGAAATTAGGAGATGAGGGATTAAGTTCATCGACATCCTCTCGAGTTAACTTATAAGATCAGGTCGGCCCAGCTTGAGGTTCCCAGGTCTTTAAAAAAAAAAATTTAAAAAAAAAAATAGGGGTGCGGTCCTTCTCAAACTCCAGGTGCTTTTCGTCTGCAATTCCCATTCCATAACCACTGTAGTTCTGAAAGACAAATTCACCAAATTTCCAACAAATATGAAAACTCACTTCAATATATGTGCAGAGGAGAGAGAGAATTGGTGTGCCTGGGAGTGGAACAGGGACTTTTCTTGGATCCTCTGAGATTGAGATTGAGACATCTCTCCAAAGTGCTCTCTTGTTGATTTCTTGTGTTTTTTTTTTTTTTTTTGAACTTCTAAACCCAGATACATCAATGGAATTTCATACCATACCTCTTTTCTTCTACTCTTTATTTTCCATCTTAACAACCTCCAAAGCACTTGACACTATTACCAAAACTCAGTTCATTACAGTTGATAGTAACACGACCATAGTTTCACCTAGTGAAAGCTTTGAAATGGGGTTTTTTCAGCCCTGGCAATTCTAACAATCGCTATTTGGGAATATGGTACAAGAAAATTTCCACTAGAACTGTGGTATGGGTTGCCAACAGAGAAAACCCACTTCCTAATTCCTTTGGTGTCTTGAAACTCATCGACCCAAGAATCCTCGTCCTTCTCAATTCCACTAACAACACCGTATGGTCCACCAAAACCTCTCGATCGACACATAACCCAATTGCGAGACTTCTCGATTCGGGAAACCTTATCATCCAAGACCCAAACGATCACAACCCAGAAATTTTTCTTTGGCAGAGCTTCGATTACCCTTGTGATAGTGGAGAAGGAAGTGGCAGCTTGCTTTGGTTTGGTGACCTGATTAACATTAAAAAAGATTTCACTGAAAATGGGCAAGACCTCTACATAAAGATGCCCTCTTCTGAGTTAGGTATGACATTATATATTACTGGTTTTTCCTTTCTAGTGCAAAAATATTATGTTATATTTGTCTCCAATAAGTTATTGAAAAGTGTAGCAGACTTGCAATCTTTCCATTTCCAACTCTCATATGAGTCAGCTTGTAGAAAGAGGTAATCAGACAATTAAGCAACATATATATTGTTGTCACAATAATATTTTGTTACTTGTATTGTTGTCCTTTAACTTTTATGAAGCAACTAACATCATAAATTGCAAGTAATTGTATCTTTTAGTACTAAACAAAATATTTTCACTATGTGGCAAAAGCAATCCTTATAAATTTGCACTTATAAGATTGTACCTTTGAGATGAATTAATCTCTTCAATTAGATAGTATACTCGACAATTTCCAAAGCTAGATCTGAGGGGAAGAAATGAGAGAAAATCGGGATCAGGTTGGCATTATCAATGGAAATTGGCTTGTTAATCTTTTGTCACATCTTTTATGTTTAGAGAAAGAAGCAGCAGCAGCAGCAGATAAAGAGAAAAATAACTCAAATGACACATTCTGTGGCAACATTTGTGTGTGTGCATGCAAGCTTGTGTGTTTCTAAAAAAAGTATCACTGCATATCTTTACCTAGTTTAACAGGTTCTTTCGTTCAAATTCACTCTATCTGTTATTGTGCAGGAACAATGAGAGATATCTTTAAACAAGGTGGCAATAATGAAAGCCAAAAGAAAGATTTAGAGGGTGGTTTTGGCACTGTATACAAGGTAAGCATTTAGATAAACTCTATGTACTTATTGTCAAAGGTGGTAATTTTTTTAATGCTGATAGGGAGTAATTAATATAAAAAAAAGAAAAGAAAAGAAAAGAGGTGAGGAAAGTAAGAACAAAAGTGCCTTTTTCCAAGGGCTGGATATTTTGTTTATAACAATTACCAATCTTCAGGGTACGTTGGAAGAGAGAAACCACATAGTTGTGAAGAGGCTTTTGAGAAAGTCTAGACAAGGAATTGATGAGTTCAAGAATGAAGTTATATGTATTGTCAAACTTCAGCATCGGAATCTTGTAAAGTTTCTAGGGTGTTGCATTCAAGGAGAAGAGAAGATGTTGATCTATGAATACATGCCTAACAAAAGCTTGGTCCGGCTTTGTTAAACCATAGTAATTTTTAGATCAAAAAGTGTACTATATTTTTCAAGTATTCCCTCTACTGGTGTGGTGCTTTGGCACATAGCCCTCTAGAATTTGGTTGGACCAAGTTCAAATGGCTGTCTATATGAGCAGAGAAATGAAGTATCTACCATCTTGCAATTATTATTATTATTTTTTAAATAAAAAGTAATTCAAGTGGCTGCCTATGTGAATTTGCTGTCAATCGAATGTCCGTGTATTCAAAGTTAAAAATACTTTTTTACACTCAAATATATAAGCACAATTAACTTAGTCAAAGATATGCAAATCCAATCCAATGCACCATACTTTATTGGCCAAAGCACTTCCACATTATCAATGGAATTGCTCAGGGACTTCTTTATCTTCATGAAGATTCAAGACTAAGAATCATCCATAGGGATCTCAAAGTTAGCAATGTTTTGTTAGATATTGTCATGAACCCAAAGATATCAAACTTCGGCATGGCTAGAAGTTTCAAAGGAGATGAGACAGAAGCAAACACAAATAGAGTGGTCAAAACATAGTACGAATCTCTACTGTAACTTGATCTATGTAATCTGTAATGCACTTATAATGGTCCTAAATTTCGCAATTTGTTCGATGTCTTATTGTAGTGGCTATATGTCTCCAGAATATGCGATTGATGGGCATCTCTCAGTAAAATTAGATGTATTTAAATTTGGTGTTTTGGTTCTGGAGATTATGAGCGGAAAGAGAAACAGAGGATTCTTTTATCCGGATCATAACCTCAACCTTCTTAGACATGTAAAAATTAAGGCTGGTAATACTATTTTGATATCTACATTAAATTAAAAGCAGTAGTCCTAATTTGTTTGCTTATTATTTAGGCATAGATGGTGTATAAAGATGGCAAGTCCTTGGATCTACTTGATGAAGCTGTAAAGGACTCTTGTCATGTATCTTAAGTGTTGAAATCAATTCATGTGGGTCTGTTATGTGTGCAACAAAGTCCAAAAGATAGGCCAACCATGTCATCTGTTGTTCTAATGTTGGGAAGTGAAGGTGCATTGCCTTGTCCCAAACAGCCTGGGTTTTTTACTGAAATGAATCTAACTGAAGCTGATAATTCTTCTGGCAAAAAGGCACTTACTTCAACCAATAAATTCACCATTACAATACTAGAGCCTCGATGGCATAAATATGTATGTATATCTTTATGGAATTGTTTTATTCTGATGTATTGTATGTTAAAGACTCCTTGGTACAGAAGCCATTGGTATTGTTTACGGGTCTCTAGTTTTTTAATTTAAAATTTTACTTTATTTTTTTGGCATGGGCCGCCAATAGTGGAAGAAATAATGTTGAGACTTAGTTTTGGCAATCCCATCATTTTTTTCAGTGTTAATCATGTTTCTATTTGAAATCATATTTAACACAGTTCATGTCATGTTCTTGTGTGTGTGAATCCCTCTTATGGACTTAAGCAGCGACTTAGAGCTAATTTGATTTAACAGGCTGCAGATGATCCACGGTGTTTTGAATCGTTAAACTTGTGTGTGTGTCTCCATTAGTTATTTAGATCTAGTTTTTGATTTGTTGCCTTGCTTGGTTGGATTGGTATTTTGTTGAATTGATCATCAAGTATTTAATGTTTGACTAAAAGATCACCATTTAAGAAAAAAGAGAATTTCAAAGAGAAAGCAAAATAAAGAACAGAGGACATGAGACAACCAGTGCACAGTTTATAGGAACAACCAAAGGGCTGAGTCAAAATGTTTATAGAGGACATGGATCATGAGAAGATAATCCAATACAGTTAGCCCAAGATAATAGAATAGTCCACATTCCTCTGGCTTTCAGTGAAATGCAACTATATCATGTAATACAAGGGTTCTTGGCCCTGTCCCTTCTCTCTTGTCTCAAATTCTCTCTTTACCACACGATTATACTACAATCAATTCCTAGAGAATGCGACTATCGAGGTTGCATTGTTGTAATGGTAAGTTCATTGGCTGAACATGGTGTATACTTGCTGGATGAGCCAGTAGATTCAGTAAAAAAACCAGGCTGTTTAGGCCATGGCAATTCACCTTTACTTCCCAACATCATAACCACAGACGACATGGTTGGCCTATCTTCTGGATGTTGTTGCACACACAATAGACCCATGTGGATTGATCGCAACACTTCAGATAGACAACATGAGTCCCTTACAAACCCATCAACTAGTTCCATTGACTTGCCTTCTTCATACAGTCTCCATGCCTGAACAATTTATAACAATTGGTATTAACACTTGTAGTTTTTAACACATGAGCAAATATTTCCATACTTGATACTCACATGCCCGAGGAGGTTGAAATGGTGATCTGGATGAATGATACCTCTGTTTCGCTTCCCGCTCACAATCTCCAACACTATGACACCAAAACTAAAAACATCTGATTTTATTGAAAAAAGCCCATCCACCGCGTATTCTGGAGACATGTAGCCACTACAACAAAGCATTGAGTTATGAAACATTATTTTAGGACAATTAATGAATTATTATTTAGGACATGTTAAGAGATATTCTTACTATGTGCCAACCACTCTACTCGTATTTCCTTCTGTCTCATTTCCTCCAAAAATTCTAGCCATGCCGAAATCTGATATTTTTGGGTTCATGTCGGTATCTAGCAAAATATTGCTAGCTTTAAGATCTCTATGAATGATTCTCAATCTAGAATCTTGATGAAGATATAGAAGTCCACGCGCAATTCCATTAATAATGTGGAAACGCTCAGGCCAGCCCATTAATGTTCTTCCGCCTTCATCTATGCAAAGTTTCATATGAGTCAGTCCATGCTCGGGCGAAACAAATTTAACAAGAAAAGGTTCCATAGCAAAAAATTCAAAAAAATTTTGAGAGCCAAACCAAAAATAAGCAAGTCTAGGCTTTTGTTAGGCATGAATTCATAGATTAACATCTTTTCTTCTCTTTGTATGCAACAACCCAGAAGCTTCACTAGATTTCGATGTTGAAGTTTGACAATACAGATGACTTCGTTCTTGAACTCATCAAGTCCTTGATTGGAATATTTTGAGAGCCGCTTAACTGCTATTTCTTGTCCTCCTTCCAACCTACCCTGAAAATTACCAATTTGATAACAGCAATGCTAGGTATCATGAAAAACTTTTCATGAAAATAATCATGAAAGCTTTGTGACCTTTGAATTACACTTAGAATAAAGTATCACACACTAATCAAGGTAATCCAAGGATCATAAATCTTTCATGATCATTTTTATGAAAAAATTTCATGATCCCTAACTTTTCTCATTTGATAATTAAAAAATATTCTTGAAACTCATGGATTGGGCAACACCTACATTCTAACTAAATGAGGGTATTTAAATTGCAACCTTGTAAACTGGTCCGTATCCACCCTCTCCAAGGCTATTGTCAATTGAGAAGTTATTTGTAGAACTAGCTATCGTAGCAAAGTCAAACAAAGCTAACTCCATATCTTCCTTCTGGTTTTTTTCAGTGGAACCTTGTTTGGAATTGTGTACCGGCCTTCCTGCAAAGTAGGTGATTTGAGTTTAAATGAGACAACTAACAAAGCTATACATTTTATGAGTTTAATTTTTTGTCTTTTTTGTGATTCAAGTAAACAAAAAGACACAGAATCCATTCACAAAATGGATCACAAAACAAAGACGAGAGAGCAAATAGACACTCATTTGGATTACCTTCTATCTTCAATTGTGAATCCTTTTTCTTCTTCTTATTCTTCCGGATATACAACATTATGATCAGACCCAGCAGAAGCATTCCAGTGAATAAGTCAAGGACTATGACTATCTCTCTTTTCTTTCCATTGAAGCCGGCTTGTTGGACTGTCCAGTCTACAACCATGAAAGCACAAATTTGAAAGATTATATGCTATGCCTCAAGTACTACTATAGACTATTCTACTCCAAAAACCCTTGAACTCTCTTTTTGTCAATCTGTAATTAGATAAACATAATAGAAACTGAGGAATTTCTTGAGCAAGTATGATATTATGTACACTAATTAATTACCCATATTTTCTTGCATTAATAAACTATCAGTTGCTATAAATTTCATTAAATAGTAAGCAATTAAGTAACAAATGCAATCAAATTTCAACTATAATGTAAAAACAACTCATTTGTGTTTAGGGTTTGTGT